>CM040191.1:33310379-33910379 GCA_022606455.1 Callitettix versicolor | reverse complement strand
TCAGAGTCCTCAGTCTTGGAGCGGAAGTAAATTGGGATTTTTTTATACATAACTTTCGGGCTTTATACAAGGTATCTTCGCACCGAATTTCAAAACAGTCGGTTAATGAATACTGCTAAAATTGCGTACGCTCGTAATTGCGAATCAGAGGCCGCCATTTTGAAATGGGAAAACAATTTACACATCATTATACGATCTTTATGTAAGTTATCTTCGTACCAAAGGTCAATGTAATCGGTCAATGCGTTTGGCCAAAACTGCCTACACTCGTTATAGTAAATCAGAAGCCGCCATCTTGAAACGGTAGATAGGAAAAAATCTTACACATACTCGTTCGGGCTATATACAAGATATCTGTGTAACAAACATGCAAACCAAAAGCTGAACGTTAGAGTTGAAATGTCTGATTCTTGTATTTTAAAATGTTAAGCTCATTTTCAAGTAGGTTTTTGTCATGCGGCCATTTTTATTTGATATTGGTTATAAGAACCGAATCCAGGAATTTCCTTCGCCTGGCGGTATTATCAATCTTGGACTGCTCCCCTTACGGCCTGGCCGCAGATGGGGCTTAGAGGGTTGTTTTTATTTCTGTCCACCCCCCCAGCCCTCAAGTTGCGGATATTTTTAGGATTTAAAAGTCAGACAGACGTCGGTTATACCCATAGCGCTCCGCAACATCGCTTTTATTAGCCCCCTTTTCTTTGATAAAAATAGAAGCGACGAGAAGAATGTCGGAATCGGGTGAAATCTTAACCTAGGCCATTCTTAGTTGTAGGCTAGTATTTGCTCTGTTCCGTTCAGTTCCGTTCCGTGTTGGAACCGATAAACAGTACAAAATGTTACAGTAATTAGATAAGTAATGCGGAGCAACGTTGAACAAGAAAAGTTTGTAAAATAAGTAAAAGTAAATATGAATAATTAATGCAAAACAGTAAAACGAATTAAACGCAGAGTAAATAAGGAAAACAATAATGGATGAACAGAGACCAACGTTAACAGTAATAGCTAAAAATAAAATTAAATGTCATTTTAAGAGAGTGAAGCACAATATCTGTACATTACTTAGCGTACAAAAAAATGTGTACAAGAACTTTTATTAAATGTTTAATTTTTGGATTTACACCAGGCCTAAAAACATGTCATCCTCGCAATGATAGATGTCATGTTTGACGATTTAATTATAATCATTCAGGCCCTATTGGTTTTTTTAAAAATTAAATATTCAACTTCCAATTTTAATTCTTATTTATTCTGTAAAACGTTATCTAAATGTTTACTGGTAAAAGTTGTTAAATACCTTCCGCATTTATTAAGTTAGGTTAGGTTAATTTAGGTTATGTTAGGTTAGGTAAGGCAAGTTATGGTTAGGTTAGGTTAAGTTAAGTTAGGTTGGATAAGGTTAGGTTAGGTTAAGTAAGGTCCGATCTAAAAAAAACCAGACTGGTAGATTTTGCTAAAATTCTACATTACTTAAGTCAGTTTTCAGAAGCATATTTTAGATAGTAACATTATCAATTTCTTTGTGAAAGCTTTCGAACTGGACTCTGTTTGCGGTTTGTTATACTTTTTCTTTCACTAAAATGCGTAAAAAGTAATCATTATTATTACTTGGCTGAACTTCATTAATAAAAGATTAAAAAAACCGCTGTAAGGAAATGCAGCTGACTATAGCCCAAAGCAGAGTGGATTGTAAAGTTTTACAGACCGTTAAAAGGTAAGTGCGTATTTATTCAGCAATTTATGATAAGTTGGGTTATTTTTGTCGTAATTGCATTTCGCAGTTCACAGTTTGCTGTCGCTGAGCAAATTAGCCATTCCGTGTTTACTGCACTGTTAACGTCGTCACATCAGTTACTGTGTGTAAGTATAAACATAACCTCAAAGCTGACAATAAAATCTCTCTGTCATGATAGAAGCGCATTTCCGAAATGTAGATAAAAAAATATTGCAATAAATTTTTACCTTGCATTTTTGTAAATCTGATTTCACCATCATAGTCAACGAGAAAACCTGCATAAATTTTTTTTTCAAAATACGTTGTAAGTACAGAAAGTGAACCCTGACCGTCGTTATGTTAACAAATGGAAATTTGCTAAAAAAATTAATTATCAGTTTTTTAAGTACGTTAATTATTATAAATATATATATATATATATATATATATATATAGCTGATGTTTTGAGTAAAGCTTATATTTAATATTTTTTTAAAACAAATTTTGACATAATTTTGAAACGTTTTGAGGAATGACAAGAACGAAGTGATCCTTACAATTTTTACGAACACAGTTAGTTGTTTGGTATTGTTTTAACGAAATAAATTTGTGTTGAATCGTTTGTAAAGAATTTTTGGATAAAGAATATTCAAAAAACCAAACCGAGATTTAAATAATTTTACACGCAAAGGCTTCCTGAAATGCACGAAGCAACTTTTCATAGTCATGCCATCCAGTATCAGCCTGTTCTAACGGAAATTTAAAATATTTCTTTTGGACTAGCAACGACAATTTGCTTTGGATCTTTTATAAATACTTTTTGGTTAAGGAATATTCGAAGAAAAATACGAGACTTAAGTAATTTTGCACGCAAAGACTTCCTGAAATCCACGAAACAACTTCTCGTAAAGTCATGCCGTTCAATATTAGCCTGTTCTACCGGAAATATAAAATAGTATTTCTTTTGGACTAGCAACGACAATGCAAATATTATGTTAAGGACAGACAAAAACAATACCAGTAATGCGTTTAGACAAGCCTACAGACGATAAATTGTTTTATAAAAATACAACATAAAGTGAGGCGAGGTGGGCTGGGTTCGCGTGACAAGACAATGGCAGCATACTTAGCGATGACAGCGTGTTGACGATTTATTATTGATTTCTTTCTTTAATACACTGCACTGGACACGGCCAGCAACACTTGAAAGTGCAGACCTGCTTTTGGTTTAGCTATTTGTCCTCCCCGTGACTCGCTGCCTTATAAATATTCTATTTGTTGTCTTTCGCTTTCATTGAAACACACGCAGGACGCAAGGACCCCGTGCGTGCCTGAGATTGGCATACATGTCACATGGTTACCTAATATAGCCATAGATTAAACAAAAAGTAAACATTTACGGAAAACTGAATAAATTTCGAATCGATATGTATTGCAATGTACTAATAATTCAAGAACAGCAGACATCGCAGTATATCCTTAATTAATATATATATATATATATATATATATATATATATATATATATATATATATATTGCTCCATGATAACGCTCGTAATGTTTTCACGATAACCAGTAACCGTGATATTTACGAAAACTTTTATCGGACAACTTTTATGCTCTTTCTCAATAAAACTGTCAAAATTATGATAGGTCTTGCCGATCAGCCAGAATTACAGGAAATAACGAGCAACTGCTCTCTCAACGTTAAATCAGAGCCCTCCATCTTGAAACGAAAGTGGATATGAGGAAAATCTTACACATACGTCGTTCGGGCTTTTTACAGCAAGGTACCTCCGTACCAAATTTCAAAACAATCGGTCATTGCGTTTCGTCAAAACTGCGTACAAATACACAAACCAAATTTTAAACAGTAGTGTTGAAACAGAGACCTCGCTTCGCTCGGTCAGTAATATAAATTTTGAAATGGAAAAATGCCATTTTATAAAACTAGGTTATCCGTTTATCAGCTTTGCAGAAGTTTCAAAGTACATCAGTTTAACTTAGATAAATACTTTTAAAACACCCAATATAATCTTTCCTCTCCGAAATAATGGTTATATGTAGACTTTATTTTTATATAAATGAGCTACTTAATAAATTCGAATTGGCAGCGCATTTTGAACGTGTGTTTGTAAGTTATTCTGTAAGTGTGAATGTCCGGCATTCGCAAAACATTTTGTATAAAATTGATTAAAACTGTTTTGTAGCAATGAAGGTTTTTATCCTTGGATTCACTCTCTGGTGTCATTTAAATATCGAGCTGCTTTTTGCAATTATTTATATACTTATTATTTTTATTCAGTGATTTAAAAATTAAAGGCCAACAGGCCCTTAAACGGCAGTAAGTTCAACGTGAATCCTGACTGGGTTTGTTACACACACTGGAAGGAAGTTTTCTTGTTTTGATAAATTCATTACGCATGTTTGGAAAGATTTGACCCTGATGAAAGGAAACAACCCTCGTTAAATCTACCCCTCACGGATAACCTTCTTGATTACTAGCTTTGCTAATAACATCATTTCCAGCGCGTTAGCCGCGTATAACACGGTGCGGAATTAATTATTTAAATATCGATTGAGTGCTCGCAAAGCCTTCCTGTTCGACCTTGAATAAAGTGTGCCCGGATTAATTAACAGGCCGAATTGTACCGTACTTTCCATCGCCCAAGGTCGAGCCTTTACATCGTTTGACCATTTATCGGTAATGTTGATTAACGATTGTTGATTTGTATTTTGTTTTCTTATTTGTTAGTAGTATCATTGTGTTTAATTAGCGAAAAGCGACACTGTTTACCTAGTTCTTATTGTTGTCAATCTATGATCTGTATTGTGTTCCTGATTTTAAGTTAATTAATTTTGAGAAACCAATCCCGACATCTTGCCTAATTGCGAGGAAAGAAACCACGCTGACTGTAACCTCGGGCTATAGACCTACGAGACGTGGTGATTGATTTAACATAATTCACTGTCCTGTGAGTGGGCGCTTTCCCAAGGCTATTTTAATATTAAAGCTAGTTAACAGTAACAGAAAGGGGAGCAGAAATATAAAACCCACTTTTGTTACTTTTGCGATTTTCAAACAAAAAATCTATAAAACTAACAATGGGAATAATCTGCCTACAGGTTTTAATACTAAATCTCCTAGCCGTTGTAAGAAATTTAAAAAAATTTAAAAAAATAGTAAATATTAAAACTATAAACTGTGATTACCTACTGTGTCAATTGAGGACTGTGTAGGCTTGCCCTCGAGAAGGGTGGATAAGAGTTTTGTACGTGACTGTACCATGAGTCAAGTGGATCGTTTTAGTGAACACACCTTGGCGATTGTCGAGCTGCGAGGGGGAGATTCCAGTGCGGGGAGGGGGCGCGTGCCCGCACCGGATGTAACTCTACCCTTTTGTTGCGTGTGTTCGCATTTCATCAATTTTCATTTTTGCTGCCTAATTTTAAGAAGTTTCCCCAGAACTGAAAGAACAGAACTATTTAATTTGGCTAAATTTTGATTATCACAGTGTTTCGTTTACGTCTTGAAGTTTGGACATTTTAGGCGCGAAAAATGCATATTCTAAAACGTTAATTAGATTTTCGTAAGAAGGTAAGGTGTGAGGTATTGAGTAATCAGGATGGGCTTCAGATACATTATTATGCCCCCCCCCAATGTTGGAACTGACCTATTCCAAGTAAAGCAGGTAGGCACAGGCTCAGTAGTGGAGAGATAACATGATTTATTGCGGCTTGAGTTTATCTCGGATGGCAGACACACAATCAAGTAGCCTGTGATGCTACACCCACAACCCTGTCCCCCTTACTCACCATTCGCAAAGTAACCAATCGTCATATGGAAACTTTAAATATTAATATATTTTAGCGAATTTGAATTTGAAAATTACAGAAAGGGTGTAGGTTTGCAATTTGTATGTAAGCGATGTAGTCCAACAAGAGGGGGTTTGTTATGAAAAGCAACACGTAAACATGAATTATTTCTTACTATGATACAATTTTATTAACGTCAGCCTAGTTAAATAATGAATCCTGAATAACATTGAACTATATTGATATTTATTAATTTATGTTTTTTATTTAAAAAAAGGCTTTCGTTTTTACTAACTGACGTAATAAGGAACATTCATAGAAAGTGTTTGACTTTCTGGTAATGCAGAGAGTTTTGTTTGTTTTTATGTTCGTTAATTTTTTTTCCTAATTTGAAACACTGATTTCATTCATGAAACTTTGTAGTCGATATTGAAGATTCAGTCGTCTTAGATTTGGCTCATCTTACGGTAGGCCTGAATGTGCACTTCAGTACTCCACTTTAATTACGCCTAAATTTTCCCTCACACATACGCTTTAGTTGCAACAAAATCCTAAACTGTACCTTAGTTTAGTTACGCCTAAACTTTCCCTCACACATACGCTTTAGTTGCAGCAAAACTCTAAACTGTACGTTAGTTTAATTACGCCTAAACTTTCCCTCACAGTTACGCTTTAGTTGCAGCAAAACTCTAAACTGTACGTTAGTTTAATTACGCCTAAACTTTCCCTCACAGTTACGCTTTAGTTGCAGCAAAAATCTAAACTGTACGTTAGTTTAATTACGCCTAAACTTTCGCTCACAGTTATGCTTTAGTTGCAGCAAAACTCTAAACTGTACAGTTATGCTTTAGTTGCAGCAAAACTCTAAACTGTACGTTAGTTTAATTACGCCACAACTTTCCATCACAGTTATGCTTTAGTTGCAGCAAAACTATAAACTGTACGTTAGTTTAATTACGCATAAACTTTCCCTCACAGTTACGCTTTAGTTGCAGCAAAGCCCTAAACTGAACATTAGTTTAGTTACGCCTAAACTTTCACTCACAGTTACGCTTTAGATGCAGCAAAGCCCTAAACTGTACATTAGTTTAGTTACGATTAAACTTTCCCTCACACATACGCTTTAGTTTCACAAAAACCTAAACTGTACATTAGTTTAGTTACGCCTAAACTTTCACTCACAGTTACGCTTTAGTTGCAGGAAAGCCCTAAACTGCACATTAGTTTACTTACGCCTAAACTTTCACTCACAGTTACACTTTAGATGCAGCAAAGCCCTAAACTGTACATTAGTTTAGTTACGATTAAACTTTCCCTCACACATACGCTTTAGTTTCACAAAAACCTAAACTGTACATTAGTTTAGTTACGCCTAAACTTTCACTCACAGTTACGCTTTAGTTGCAGGAAAGCCCTAAACTGCACATTAGTTTACTTACGCCTAAACTTTCACTCACAGTTACGCTTTAGATGCAGCAAAGCCCTAAACTGTACATTAGTTTAGTTACGATTAAACTTTCCCTCACACATACGCTTTAGTTTCACAAAAACCTAAACTGTACATTAGTTTAGTTACGCCTAAACTTTCACTCACAGTTACGCTTTAGTTGCAGGAAAGCCCTAAACTGCACATTAGTTTACTTACGCCTAAACTTTCACTCACAGTTACACTTTAGATGCAGCAAAGCCCTAAACTGTACATTAGTTTAGTTACGCCTAAACTTTCACTAATAGTTACGCTTTAGTTGCAGCAAAGCCCTAAACTGTACATTAGTTTAGGTATGCCTAAACTTTCACTCACAGTTACGCTTTAGTTGTAGTAAAGCCCTAAACTGTACATTAGTTTAGTTACGCCTGTACTTTTCCTCGCAGTTACGCTTTAGTTTCACAAAACCATAAACTGTACATTAGTTTAGTTACGCCTGTACTTTTCCTCATAGTTACGCTTTAGTTTTACAAAACCCTAAATTGTACCTTAGTATTTGTGTACGTGTATGTACAACATAATGGTTGATTTGCAAAAAACAATTCGCAGTAGCATTTATTTAATGATCGAGTAACAGAGGTAATAGAAATAAGAAGAATAAAATACGTTATGATGTAAACAGTAGGCTACATGTGTTTAACCTAAAGTTTTGACGAAGAACCTTTAGCTTTGTGATTTAGGATATCTGTGAAGTAGATTACTAAGTCCGTATACAGGCTACATTTATTGGACAACATGATATTGTATCGGCGAGTGATGACTTGATCGAGTTGGCGGGCATCCATACAGCCGACAGATGAACATGATCAAGATCTATCAGGCAGTGCCGTTCTGCTCCGCATAAAATTAGATTTGGCGGAGTTTAGCAGAAGAGGAATTCGATTCACCTGTCCCGTCACTGTCAGCTTCACTGTGAGTGTAGTCGCGAATCTGAGTGATAGGCGTCCATAGTGCACTAAATCTGATTGAAAACTAAACATACATCGTGTATCTATAGCCTACACACTGCCAATTCTATTTAGCAACGCGGTCAAAATAACCAGCGATGAGTAAACGGTTGAGCTCATCCGTTGTTTGGCCTCATAACAACGTTTGTCCAAGAGAAATATTTTTATAATTTAAAACCAATTTGAAAACATGAAAATCGAGAAGCGAATTTCTAACGTTGTTCAATAAAAGCATCGAGTAACATTGTATAAGCGAATATTTCCATTGACGAGAAACAAATTGGGTACACAAATTAATTTTGCTAATAGGCTAGCTTGTTCATTACTCGGAAACAATCAACATAACCTTAAAAAAATGCTAATGCTTCTATATTGCATTAAAAAAATTTGATGCTGTCTTAGTATCTGGATAAATAAGCATTTTTAATTTTCAAATTTGCCACTGTGATTCATGACCGCTGCGGTGTTCATATTTTCAATAAATGTATGCAAATTTTAACTCTGTTAGTGCGGAAATCAGACATTCAAAGAAGGTATCAGTGTAACGATAAAAGTGCGAATTATTTCTCAAATTTTCATTTAGCCTAAATGGAACAACAAATTACGAACGATTGAGTCCATATACATGGAATATAAATTATATAGGTTTTATATATATATATATATATATATATACATACGCATGCGCAAGCGCGCGCACATACACACACACGCACGCGCACGCGCACACACACACACACATCTTTTTACAAAGAGGCCTATACGTAATACTGTTTTGTTCCTTAAAGGCTATTAACACATTACCAAATTTTGATCTGTCGTCATAATAAGTTGACGTATAGGCCTACCTTCTGACATGTTTGCAGTGGCCTATCTTCCTCTACGTAAAGTAATTAGACTAGTTTGTAAATAAAACAGCAGTGGTAAGCTTCAAAACTGTCTTCTGTTTCTTCTCAGTAAATATAATAAAATACTTCAAATATAATTACACTTCCGCTTACAATTTTGTTTATTTAGTCAAAACTATATTGTTTTACGCCACTAATCTCGACTGTATGTTTAATACAGTTTACATTATTTTACAAATTTATGAGAATTAATTCTAAACCTCTGCTGTTGACCTCAGAAACATTGACATTTTCCCATAACTTTTAAAGCGTTTTGAATAAGAAATCTAACTATAAAACAAATATTATAAAGGTCCAAAGATCAAGGGTAAGGGTGGCGCCATACGGCTCACAGTCAGACGGGCCACACACCCACAATGCCTTGCAGATCGTATCGCTGCGTCGCTACCCTTAGCTTAGCTCCTGGATTAAGTACTCTACCCTTCTAATCTCCTTACATTAAACAGATATGCTGTAATAAAACACAACATTTACTAGCTTTTACTTGGTGAAGGAAGAGGTCCCATTACTTCACTACTTCGCTTTCATTAAGAACTCGGATGGTTTCTGTAATAATCGGCTTAATTATTTCAAATAATTTTTTTTGAATTTATTTGTACTTTTATGAATGAACTGCTTAGGTAGATAATAAACAGCTGTGAACATGTATTATGCTTTAGGGCTACTTGAGATGATGGATTTTGCTTGTTGCGAGTGTTTCAATTTATATTATAATTGAAATTTCCTGTGCTTCCGCTTGGGACCGAACCGGGGACTTTTGCGCGTGTGAGGCGTTCGTGATAACCACTACACTTCGGAAACTGCGAAGGATTTTTACCGATGTAAATATATGAAATGAATCGTTAATTTAACTTTTAATAAATATGTAATAGTAAAAGATCAGCTGTTTTATATTAATTTATAATGATCATCTGATTTCATTGAACAGCTGATAGGCTATAATAAGTTTCAGGTTAAGTTGTGAAAAAGTAGCTATGTTAATTTGTCGTGTTTTCGAACAAATTATCGTAATTAAAAAGGAAGAGAAGGCGTGATACACGATTTTTATTTTTGGTTCAACAACAGAAATTGTTTATTGTTTTTTTGCAAAGTCAAATTGACTAATTTTAAAAGGAATCAAAGCAGAAAAAGTTTTTTAATACTTATTGGTGTAAGAACTAAAAGGTCTTTTTGGTTTTGTAGTTTTTCGTAGCCCTTTAGAAATTAATAAGTGTATTTTTGTATGTTGATGAGGAGAACATTTTTAAATACGTTAGCATACAAATCAACATTAACTTAAGCTTTTACCTTTTAAACATTTTGGTTTGCGGTGAAAGTACTGTTGAAGATTTTCACAAGTTTTTCGAGTTCATAAAATGGAGAAATGTTTTAATTTTTCGCGTAATTTTGTTGTGTATTTCATTTATAACTGGTTTTCAAGTGATGCTATTTTAATCAGCAGCCTAATGGCTGACATATGGTGATTATCGATAAAGATGAACTAAATATTTTTTTTCAAAATCTTAAACTGTTGTAGTAGGTTTTTGAAATATTTTCCGAATGATTACAGCAGAGTACTTACTGTGCAATAGTTGCAAGCGAAATAAATCTCCGCGTAAACGCATTAACATTTCCTAAGTAGGTCGCCAAGACTTAGACTTATACACCATTTGTTTGCAGTTATTTATACGTAGGGTATTGGTTTTGTAGCCTATAATAACAACGAAATAACGTCATCGTGTCAACTAACTGTCCGCTCACTGCACCGGGGGGTGCAGCCACTGTAACTTGCAACTACTGCATAATAACTTCATCGACAGTAGCTGGATGTATTTATTTTGTTGCGCAAATCTCTGGAAAACATTAACACTATACTAAAATGCTGGTTAATATTTAGGAAAATTGGAACACTAGTTTCCTAAAAATTCTTTTTTATTCAGTGACAAGTTTCGCCATGTGACATCTTCAGACATAGCGAAGTTAAAAATTATGTGTACTTATACAGTAATACAGTTGATGTTAAAACTGGAAAGGAGAGGGTAAGGAATTTTACTGTACATCGAACTGTGGGAATCTCATTGTTAACAGTAAGGATAAAAAACCTTTTTACTTAACTGGTGGTGTATATAAAGTTATCTGTGCCATTTGAATACCCAGGACAACGGAAGAGCTACAAAAACTGGGGCTGAAGAACATTTGAATTGTTGGAAGTATGAAAGTGTGACTCAAATCTTGCGAATCTTTATTAGAATCTTGTAATTCCTTTAATTTGAACAATGTCAGTGTAATCCATAAAAACCAGAAAGGTATAAAACTAGATAATTTAGAAATTCTGGAAATATAAATAGATCTTTTTGTAAAAACCCTAATTTTAATTTAAATTAACAAATTAACTTCAACCCCTCTCCTTTATTGGAACCTATTGTTTAGGGGTTTTCCCAACCTGCTGCTCACTGACCTTCTACCTTTCTTTACCTTCCACCTTCCAATTTTAACATCAGTTGCATTACTATTTAAGCAAACTTTATAATTCTTAACTTTCTGATGATGTCTAACGGCGAAACATACGTCACTGAATAAAAAAGATTTTTTGTAAAGCTATTATATTCTAATTTTCCTGAATTATCACGAAGTACCGACTGTGTATTCAATAAATAATTGGTTAAATAAATAATTTTCAAGACCACGGAAAATTGCATTGTCTGGAAAATACATTGTATAAATACTTAACAGAAATTGTTTACCAGTAGTATCAGGTAGCATCAGGTGTGTAGTGTTTCAAAAAATGCCCCGCTAGAAAGTTAAAAAACAATATGCTATGCTATTAACTCTTTCAACTAAGTCGTGATTGTGACAATCCAATATTTGTTTTAATAATTTGTTATAAAACTGTTCTGAAGATACAACCAGTGTTCGAAGTACTTCGGTTATATTCGTGTTCCGAATGTTCAGCCGTACTCGCGAACATTCTCTTTACGTCGAAATAGTTTTTTTTTCAAGTTGGCTCAGATCGTGCCGCTGTACATATTTTTAAATTAGAAAAACTGTAGCTTTGTTTTGATATAAATGAATTTCATACAGGCCTACTTTACTTGGAATATGCAGCTTTCATTTCAGTACCGGGCACGAAAATCAATTATTTATATTATTATTAAAAAATGTTTAAGCAATGATCGGAGACCAGTGAATTCTAACAGGTATACTACCTAAATAATATACGAGGCTCGCTGTAGTGATGTGTCCACGTTTGATCGTACTATACCAACAAACCCGGTAATCACTGTTTTGCATATATTCTAAGTAATTTAAATTACTGCGATCCTTGTCTGGACTAAACACTTAGTTAACATATATTTACATTTATTGGATTTAATGAACTTGTGTCACCGTAGGCCTAAGCAAACTTGGATTGCACCAATAAACGTTGCACTAGCGTATATTTTTAAATAATGGCTACTGTTGGTTACGTTAACACGGTTTTATTCTGCTCTGGTATTCTTTTTTCTTCGCTCGTCATTCACCTCCGAAACCAATCCTGTCACTTGTTTCTTCTCCCACTCAGAGCTGTAGTCTAAGCATACTTCAATAAGTTATGTGTTTTATGGCCTCTTAATAGCTCTGTATCTTTTTTGCCAATCTAATTAAGTCCACTTTCATGATGTGTCATTAAAATGTAAATCTTCTTCTTTTTCATAGTAATCGTGACTGTATATTTGAAATAATAATTGTACAGTTCTTCAAATTTTTTTGCAAACGATATGTTAATTCTCTTCATTGGATTTTTTAGAAGTTAAGTTCTTATTTATTCGTATTTTCTTAATCGTTACAGACTGCTCTGGAATGCGATGACAAAAGCATTAAAACTTCATCAGAACTCTTTCTCGGTCGTTCTTCTTCTGATATGATCAAGTTTTTCTTTGAACACTATAAAAGCATTATAGAAGAACATTATAAAAGTTTGATAAAAGAGCACAATTATAATGTTTCAACCCGTTGAAAATTGTTTTAAATATTATTTCCATCGAAGGGGTGGTTTTTAAAGGTTTTTAAGGGTTGAAAATTTGGAGTACATCAATTTTCGTTTTATGTAACACGTGAGAATATTCATGCTACATAAATAAAAAAGATTTGAATCCATAAAATGCTTGAATGTATTTTTACATTTTTTTCAATAAGGGGTGGTTTTCACCCCTTAAAACAAAAAACACCTAGCGCCCATGTAGATTTTGAAGTGCAATCCCAAATTTTCAGAAAAATCAATGCAGTTATAAAAAATTCAGAAGTATCACCCATACTTTCTGCTTGAGTATCTGGACTATTAGCGACCATTTTCGAAATGTTCCAAGTTATTACCTAATTTCTCACGAAGAATAAAATAGTATTCTAACTTCTTTTTATTATATTACCATTTACAATTAACATAACCCTAAGTTTGATACGGCAATGCACACGTAAGAAATGTAGCTACTAGGTCTAAACGTGCACAAAATTATCGAGTTTGATAAAAGCGTATTACAGGATTGGAGAAGTCAAGAGGCTTTAGAATGTCTGTTTTTAGCTGAATCCCATGGAAGAACGTTTTTTAGACCACCTATTGATCACATTTCCAAAGAATTACTGACATGATTTTAGTCTGATTTGATTCAGACTTGGCACAAAAATATCGACCTGTAACACATTAGTTACGCGCAAAAATTAGTTCAAACATTTCAACTGGCCATTCCGAAATGACGGCAATTTCAACTGTTTAAAAATCCTAAATGTTTTACACATTTTTTAAAAAAATTTACTAACATAATCAATATTAAAATCTGATTAAATTTCATTTCGGTTTCTGTTAAAAATACGAAAAGAAACCTGACATTTTCATCCATCATTTTCGTATTTTCAATGTAATATAAAAGTTTAAAACGCAGATTATAATGGGCGAATATGATTTCAATTATTGTTAGGTAGTCAAAATATTGTTGGAATTTTGTTTCCGTCGTGTCAGCGAGACAGTCGCGTGCCGTTATTTTCTAATATTTTGACGAATATAAAGTGCGCCCTTGATTTGTTAACGCAACTTATTGCTTACAAACGGTGTCAAAAATTTTGAAACGACCTTTTTGTTACGTTAACTAGGCCTGAACACGTGTTACTAAATATAGGCTACTTTATGCTTTATACAACGAAGCTGATTTTGTAGCTATCTGAAGCCAGTGGCGCTACAATATATTGTAATAGCTAATCTGTAACTTAGCTGTAATTAAGCAATTAGAAGCAATAAAAACGATTCAACAACCATAAATTAAATAATTTAATTGTTTCGTTCCTGTAAAACTTTTAGGGAAGAAATCGGGAATTGTAAATAAAACAGGTCACAAAGTGGAACATAATAGCCTAGGCTGCATAAATTATTTAGTACTTTATAGTACTGCCGGCTTTAGTACATTAATGTCGTTCTTAGGTGTTTTTATAAATACGTAAGATTAATTAGCACCGGTTTTAAATATCTTGTAATAGACTGCGTACGCTGAAGTATTTTATTAATGCATTAATTAACATTTTAATTAGAGCAGTTAAGAAACAAACACGCAACACTAAGTTATCTAGCCTAGACTATGTAAAACATGTGTATAAATAAATACTTAGGGCTTTAGGTCAAAATGCAGGCACACCTATACAGATCTTCTTATCTACCCTTAGTATACTTATTATACGCTATAGGCCTAAGGAAAATTCATTGGTTGAGATCTTCACACCGATCCTAACCTCTGAAATAAATATGCTTTAATTTGGTTCGATCTCACCTAATTAAATTTGGCGTAAAAATTAACAAATTTTGAATTTGTTTATAGTCTTATCAATTTTGTTACTGGGCGAGATCTGTTTCAGAGTGAAGATAACTTTTATAAAGCGCAAATGACGTATACAACATTATTTCCTATTTACTACCGTTTCAATATGGCAGTCTCTGACGAGTGTACACAGTTTTAATCAAACTCATTGGCCGATTGTTTTGAAATTAGGTACGAAGGTACCTTGTATAAAGCCCGAAAGGCGTAGGGCCATGTATATGATTTTTTCCATTCATATCTGTTTTAAGATGGCCGGCTCTGCCTCAACGTTAAGGGTGTAAGTGCTGGTTATTTCCTGCTGGTTGAACAATAAAACCTAGGCCTATTATAATTTTGACCGCTTCGTGGAGAAACTGCATAAAACCTCCAATAAGTCGGTACAGTAAGCTTTTCCCTAAATATTAAATTGGCAGAAAAAGTTACTCGCTCTTCAGCTATATTAATTACGAATTTACTGCGAAGTCCACTGTTATTATACAAATTATTAAATAATTCGAACACGGTAAATTGTTAAGCGTTCGTAGAATTTGCTGATGGGACAGACAGACATCGGCTAGACAGCGGACAGGTAATCGCAGGCGATTCTAAAAATGTTCCCTAAGCCTAAAAAACAAATTTTAGTAATGCTGAGCAGAATGGCACAAAAACACAAAAATTTCAAAACACTTTAACCCTCCTATTGTTTGACGGCTTCAAAATGCGAAACGTTAATGAATGAACGGGTGTTAAATAAAATGGTCGCGAAATGACTAATGATTAATATAATTTCGTTCTTGTAGGCTAAGACACGTATTTTGGAATGTGCGTGGAGACTAATTATACCCGGCTCCCCGGCGCCGGTCCGACTACCCTCCGGAGTAAATACTTTGACATCAATCAACATCTCTTAATGTCCTGCTTTCAATAAACAGTTTTCATTTGATGTTTGGAAACTGAATCGATACGATTATCGATAGGCGTACAGTAAACATTCATAATTCTAAACATTACATCAAGATATTTGATTATTTTTCTGGATGTTTTAGGGTTGTGGGTGCCTATATACGTCTTTTACTTATAGGAAATTTGGGAAGTGTCTGTGCTTAAGCATAGGGGAAGTAGCGTTTATAAATTATAGTGATGGTGAAAAAATCGTTTTAGCAATTTTTATATCTCCCGAGTTTGAAAAGTGGTTTTTGCTTGAGAGGAAATTTGTCATGCGGTTGTAGTTTGAAAATATACTACCATTTTAATTCAAAAATTTCATTTTCAAAGTTCTTTTTTACCAAAATCTTTTTAAAATTAAGAAAATTGTTATTATTATTGTAGTCAAAACCGGCGAAAAAAAATTTTAATCATATATCTTTTAAATGTTGAAAAAAATCTATTAGTGTACTTACCTGTATTCGAAAAAATGTAATTCTTAACATATTGATAAAACACCAAAGTACAAGTGTAATTTATACAAATTCTAAGACATAGTTTTCAATTAATAACTTTTGAAATGTGTTTTTTTAAATTTAAATCTAAATGGTAGCACATAGAAAAATATTTTTCGTCGACAAAAGTGTCTGATGGAGTGTCTGAAATGTAAGATTTTGCAAACATTCTGTTTGGTTCCAAAAATTTAGTTTTCCCTATCCTAAATTACTGTAAATATTATTGCAAATGTCTAAAAAAATTCTGTATGCAAATTTTAACAAATATTCAATTTATGACCACTATAAGCTAATATAATTTTTCTAATTAATTTTTTTAACTCGCGGTAAACGTGCCCAATTTGTGTTATTATGCCTAACACAGACCTAGTACACTTGAAAGAATCTTTAGTATAGCCAAACGTATTTAAGAGCCCTACGATTTCATTAAAAATGGCACTTTTGCATTTGCATCATTAGAACAAAACGTTGACTTAAAAAACTCCTTAAACACAAGAAAGGAAATTAAAATTTTCGAATCTTTGTTTTACACCTGAGGAAATAAGAGAAAAGCCGGTCGACATTAAAGTAATAATTCAATAAATGAAAGGCGCGAACAATTCCAACAACTAAACAGAACATATTTCAACACAATGTTTCTAAACGTTTGAACCCCGGGTCCAAGCGTTCAACCGGTCGGATGGTTGAATTTATTACCTCCATATAATAAATTCATAACCCGTGATAATTGGATTCAATCAGATGCATGAGCATGGACCCGTCCCTTGTTGAAAAATGAAGAACTGGCAAATCAAATTGAAGACGAAGAGTTGAACAGGATTAATATTATCCAGCTTTCCTATCCGATAATATATCATGAGAGTAATTTATAACGCGAGAGGTGAGCGCGCGCGTGTGCCCACGTCTTCTGCCTCGCGGCTTTCTGTTTAATTATTTAGACCTAATCTAATTTGGAGCATTTTAAATATTTCTGCTCTTTATAAAAATATTTCTTGCTTATTATATTCTTACCTCCCTTACTTTATTGTTTAATACATGCTGCGTTCTGTTCGTACAGCCTGTAATTAGGCCCTGCAGGCTTTTTGTGCTTTACGTACTGTATTGGATGTAGCTTTCAGTCTCTGACGGCTTTGTCAGCCTACTCTAATTCTGATCATTACGGGGTTACAGCTGATTTCTTACAACAGCTGTTTGTTCCATAACATTTTGACATGAAGTTATGTTTTATTATAATTAATTGTATCATGTTTTAGGGCTGGTTGTGATGTTGGATTTTTCGTGTCGCGTGATGGGAGTGCACAAATTTATGTTGTTAGGCATAGTGAAAGATCACTTGCTTTATATTAATTCGTAACGACCAGCTGATTTCATCGAACAGCTGATATGTTTTAGGTTATGTTGTTAAAAACTAGCTATGGGTAGTTTGACGTGTTTTAGAACAAATTATCTTAATTAAAACATGAAAAGGAATAGAAAATGTGATATACGATTTTTATTTTTGTTTCAGTAACAGAAATTAGTTTTTTTGGTACAAAGTGTAGGAATTATGTATTTTTGCTACTGAGAGAAAGAACAGTTATCTTCTTTCATGGAGAGAAGTATAATCGTTTTATTTAATATTAGCTGGACTGACTATACATCGTAGAGACTTTTATTAATAATTATTACACAAATTGTTCATCTGATCAAGGAACATTTGAACAAAAATTTGTTACATCAAAAAATGAAGCCGCAGGGCTTAGTGCAAACGAAACAAAAATTACTATACCAGATGTTAATTACAGCTGGCTTATTTGCACAGCCTAAAATGTATCCTCCAGTTGTTTGGTGTTCTGAATAATAAGTGTCTCTTTGTTTTGTTAACTCGGTGGTAATGTTTATTTTACTTGTTTGAAGGTTTGCGAATTCGAGCTTTGGAATTAGAAAATATCAAGGCCATGTGTGAAGCTTTTCCTTAATCAAAATATAAAATCTTGAAAAATGTAACAAGGAAATGTAAATTCAGCTGTTAAAAGTTTTTATGTGTTAGTCAATTTTTTCAATTGATTTAAATTAAAAGATATGGTTTTACGCATTTCCCAATTTATAGTAATGTAAATCGTTACACAAGCCTAAAGCCTAATAAGAGAGTGAGTTATTGCGTGTGTAAGGGACTCATCACGAGTCTAGAGATAAGACGTACGTAATATTAAGTGTATATTTACAGTATTACTTCAAGTTGTTAGCAGGTTACACAGTGTCTTATTTAACGATTTACTTTTCAATCGATTCGTTTTTCTTGATTGCACAACAATATAGTGTACTAGTTGGTCTTCAATTAAAAGCTTGCAATAAACGGCAAAATAACTTGGTGCAGAAGACGCTATCTTCATTTGTCTTCTCTTAATCGCTTCGTGACCTTCTTCATTCTGTGGCATGGTGGAGGGGAGGGGGAGTTAAATGATTTTGATGAAATCTAAAAAAAACCTCGTCTCAGTTTCGGTAATTAATGATAGAGACGGAAGTGAGGGTTTGTAGGCTTGGTGGTTTTTTCTGATTATGCTTTGATGATAAATGAGAGGAAATGAACGTGTCTGCTTCAAGGTTTCAGTCTGTCCAAGATTTTGCTGATAATTGGCCATCCAAGTTTTATATTACACAAAATGTAAAAACAGTATGAAATTGTGATTTACTTTAACGTGATATTTTTTATAAATTAAAAAAAACGGGAATAGGTAGAAATATAATTAAAACCTACAATTATATTTTAGAAATAAATGGCATGTATGAAATAATTTTTCAAAGGATATACATTTTGTAAAGCGTTTTCTAATGTCTTTACGGAATTGTTATATTACAATCATTCAGGTCCTTTCAAATAGAGCAAGTTCACTCCGCGCAGGAACAGAATACAAACTGATTTTAAAAAAATATTTTCTATTACTACCTAAAATTTTATGGTCTTATTTTAAATGGGCACATTTGAGACATTTATGAGAGGTAATTAGCCTAAACAGATTTAACAGAAGTCTACATAGTTTAGTAAAATCCCAAGTATCCTAATTTATTAATCTTAAAAGAAAAAAACGACATAAAAAGTTATTGAAGTTAATTACATTTCAGGGTGTTCTTTTTTGTGTTTGTATGTTTGTACAAGATGATAAAGGCTATTATTAGAGAGCTGTCTTACAATCGCTTATTGTTAGTACAGCACTTCGTCATTAATCACCAAGACGCCACTTCCACCCTTCCTAATGACATCCCCCTCCCACCTCTCCCCTCCCCTCTTTCATCCCTTGCACATAGTTGCTACATTTAATTTACCGTACTTGTAAAGTTATGTCGCTCCGATACTCTGGTAATTACCTTTGTGTATGCATCTTCCAGTGCTTTATACAAGACACCGGAAGCGTCACACTCGAGCGTCTTCGGCACGGTAACCGAAAGTCGCATCAAAAAATAATATATTTTGTTTTTTTACAGTGCGGAACTCGCATTTTAACAGGTGAACAATAAGGAGGATGGTTTCATTACTCGCCATCTTGGAACTGGCGAAGCGCGTGGTTTTTACCAGTAACAAATATGGCCAAATCATTACAATTGGTAGTTTATTTTTGATTTTAAAAAATCAACTAAAGTGTTACTTTCTAACAGATGTATTCTTGTAACTAGTTGATTAGTGCGATTGAGTTGATAACACTTATCAAGGAACGCAAAAGCGTTCCACCCTGTCAAGTCATCCAAGCAGCCGTAGCGTATATAGGCCTGTATGAAGAGTACATGTAAAACATTGAATATAAAAGGCGAATACAATACAGTACAAAATTACAATCGATTTGCCACAGATCGTCCGTTCCAACAAGATCCTAGACTTTCATACAACTAACGGATGCGTCCTTAATTATGACGCATTAGGAAGTGTCAAAAAGTCTTAAAGTCCGCTGCGTCTGTCACAATATGTTTCAGGCGATCCTCTGTTTAACCTGACGGAAGTCTAGACCATCTCTTTTGCCTTACCTCAGTTTTGCACTTCCGTTTCCTTTTTCTTTGCTCAAGACTGAATCCCTACAGTTTGCACATCTGCTTGAAACACGACCTCTCGCCGATTGATGCAGATATTTAATGTAACAACGAATAAAAAAATGTATTTATTGAATATTATAATCTCAGTTTCTTCATACCCACCACCTTTCTTCATATTCTAAAAGCAGTTTATTCTCAGAAGTTCTTGAGCGACTTGTGTATTGCATACAGTTATTTTAAAAATACCAAAACTCATGTAGGTAATATTTTATCAATATTGAAGCTCTGTTATATTCAATAACAATTATTAAGTGGCATCAATTTATTGCCTTCCTATTCTAATATGTTAGCGTTAATGCATAAATATAGGAACAATTAAAGTAAAGGAAATGTCATGGTAATATATGGGTAGGCCATAGGCGTCTGCCCACTCGCTTTGAAACTAAGTGAAGATTTGTTGATCACAGTTTTACGTCAGTTTTGTGATCACAGATTAAATATTTTAAGTACCGGATGCAAATATAATGGAGGTTTTTTCCAATTATTCCCTTCAATTTAGACTTGCTTGCTCAACAAGGTAATGTTGTAATTCGAAACATTTATTGTTAAGACATTTTGTTATTTGGTTATATTTAAAACCAAATAATGTATTACTGTCGTCGGTGTACCAAATGTGTATGCGGTTTGGAATTTATCGATTTTGCTAAAATCAGATTTTGCTAAAGTTCGTGTAGCCTGATCATTAGATTTACTGAAGTGGGTGTAGCAAATTTTACTGTCCAGGATTCAATCGAAACAAAACAACGCTAGACAGATGTAAAGGTTTGTTTTGGGGATTATTTTACATCTTTAGACGTATTTTCTTCAGTGGCTTCTGTTGTTAATCTCATTGTTGGACCAAAAATCAATCCAAGGACAGTAAATCCAAAGCAAAAATGTAAACAGTAAAGGACTTGACATATTTGCTCAGACAACTAGATCAGTCAACTCGTTTAGTCTTCAGTCGTGTGCATAAATATCAAAATAAAACCAGCATTTGGATTAGAAGTACTGAAAACATATTCATTCAGTAAATTCTTAAAGTCAATTCATGGCTTTTAAGTTACTTCCTGTCCTTGAGGAGAAAGAAAGAATCCGAAGTAAACCTTGATCAGGTTAATAATCGTTTTGTTGTACCTGTTTATTTGTAACAAGAATTCATTTGATTTGTTTTTACATTAATATTAGTTACAATTGTATTGTTACAATTTTTTTAAAAAAAACCTAAACCGATTTTGAGAAATCGTATTTTTACCATTGTCGGTCGCTTACAAATTGGGTTTTTTTTTGGCAAAACGACTAATTAAAAGAATTGCTGTGATTGACTCTTAAACGAAACAATTCACGTGTGGTGTTCGCAGGTATCTGTGTTAGTAGGAGTTCATTTAACGCGGCAATTCCGTTTCGCAATAAAGGGATAGAGCGGTGTATTTGCTGCGTGGCGTGTTTGAGTAATGGCGCAAAGTGGCAAACGGGGCGACGACAAATAACAGAGGCGCTAACGATATTGGTGACGCTTTGATCGGTCTGCTTAACAAATGACTTGTGATATTGCATTTCAAACTGACATCCTTGAACCTCTCGCAAATCATAGTTTAATTTCAAGGTCTCGTTAAGGAATTGTAAAGTTTAATTAACAAAAACCAATAAGTAGGTGTTTAAAGGTAATTAATGAGTTAATGTAAAAAAGTATGTATATTTACTGTTTAAAATATGAAAAAAATTCACTAAAATTGGATACTCTGATTTGTATGTTTAGTAATAAATTAACACAAGACAATGTTAACGTTATTAAAACTGGGTGGTCAGATTTTCAGAATAACGTAAGGTAATAACGATTATTACTTTAAAGGATTCAGTGCGATTATTTTGAAACGGACAAACGGGATTGTAGTTCATTGCTTCATACTGAAGTCCGCTTAGGAGATAGTCATACGGGATTGTAGTTCATTGCTTCATACTGAAGTCCGCTTAGGAGATAGTCATACGGGATTGTAGTTCATTGCTTCATACTGAAGTCCGCTTAGGAGATAGTCATACGGGATTGTAGTTCATTGCTTCATACTGAAGTCCGCTTAGGAGATAGTCATACGGGATTGTAGTTCATTGCTTCATACTGAAGTCCGCTTAGGAGATAGTCATACGGGATTGTAGTTCATTGCTTCATACTGAAGTCCGCTTAGAGATAGTCATACGGGATTGTAGTTCATTGCTTCATACTGAAGTCCGCTTAGGAGATAGTCATACGGGATTGTAGTTCATTGCTTCATACTGAAGTCCGCTTAGGAGATAGTCATACAGGATTGTAGTTCATTGCTTCATACTGAAGTCCGCTTAGGAGATAGTCATACGGGATTGTAGTTCATTGCTTCATACTGAAGTCCGCTTAGGAGATAGTCATACGGATTGTAGTTCATTGCTTCATACTGAAGTCCGCTTAGGAGATAGGCATACGGGATTGTAGTTCATTGCTTCATACTGAAGTCCGCTTAGGGAGATAGTCATACGGGATTGTAGTTCATTGCTTCATACTGAAGTCCGCTTAGGAGATAGTCATACGGGATTGTAGTTCATTGCTTCATACTGAAGTCCGCTTAGGAGATAGTCATACGGGATTGTAGTTCATTGCTTCATACTGAAGTCCGCTTAGGAGATAGTCATACGGGATTGTAGTTCATTGCTTCATACTGAAGTCCGCTTAGGAGATAGTCAAACGGGATTGTAGTTCATTGCTTCATACTGAAGTCCGCTTAGGAGATAGTCATACGGGATTGTAGTTCATTACTTCATACTGAAGTCCGCTTAGGAGATAGTCATACGGGATTGTAGTTCATTGCTTCATACTGAAGTCCGCTTAGGAGATAGTCATACGGGATTGTAGTTCATTGCTTCATACTGAAGTCCGCTTAGGAGATAGTCATACGGGATTGTAGTTCATTGCTTCATACTGAAGTCCGCTTAGGAGATAGTCATACGGGATTGTAGTTCATTGCTTCATACTGAAGTCCGCTTAGGAGATAGTCATACGGGATTGTAGTTCATTGCTTCATACTGAAGTCCGCTTAGGAGATAGTCATACGGGATTGTAGTTCATTGCTTCATACTGAAGTCCGCTTAGGAGATAGTCATACGGGATTGTAGTTCATTGCTTCATACTGAAGTCCGCTTAGGAGATAGTCATACGGGATTGTAGTTCATTGCTTCATACTGAAGTCCGCTTAGGAGATAGTCATACGGGATTGTAGTTCATTGCTTCATACTGAAGTCCGCTTAGGAGATAGTCATACGGGATTGTAGTTCATTGCTTCATACTGAAGTCCGCTTAGGAGATAGTCATATTTGTTGTACCATTAGCACTCTTAAAAGCGATACGGGACTCACGAATACACAAAAATACAGTTACTTAAATACTAGTACGTGCGAAAGATAGGCATAATTGTTGAAACGTGCACCAATTATAATTGTTGAAAAGATAGGCACCAAATATCCTAGTGTAGGATTTTGTAGCTCGTATTAATTAATTGAAAACAAAATGCAGGCCTTTCCTAAATCTGAAACAAGCAGGAGCAAATAATATAGCCCAAGTAATGTGTATATATTTGGATCCTGTATATAGACAAGAATACAGGCTCTATTTATCATCTATAAAACACTATAAGACCTGCCTGACGAGTTGCTGTAGCACCGGTCATTCTAATGCATCTCTGAGCATGCGTACCTCAAAGTCGTAGGTTCGACGCTGGAGTTACTGCCTTAAGATTTTCCCTTGCATTAACGCCGGTCTTTCGTTTTCATTGGTCAGTTGCAGCGATCCTCCTAGGCAAGCCACCCTATGTAAAATTGCAAGAAAAAGTAAAAAATGAGAAAAAGTTTCAAAAATAATGCGCTTAAAACTTAAACAATTTTGATCAACACTTATGTTATTCGTTCGTGGTTGCAGTATGTGCTTTTTATATATAAGTAAAACAATTTTTTTTAATTAAATTGACTCGCCTCCAGTCTTGGCAAATGGTTGCACAAATTTGTCTTTTGTATTTGAATTTTTAAAATGAATACGCTTATAATTGTAGAATAGCAACTAGCAAAACATTTACATTGCCTTAATCAATTAACTGAACAGTCGATCAGTGAAAAAAATACTTTATGGCAAAAAATATTATAGCATACAATATTTCCTGGTGTAAGTTTACAGTTTCAAGGACGCAAAAACAAGCAAGTTGATGTTAAAACTTTGGTAGAGGAAGGTCATGTCTACAAATACTAAATGGATTTAAACAAACATTGGCTCGTGTTATCAGCGTTGATTGTACAGAAATAATCTTGAACACTGTTCAGAGGACGAACTGATGTCACCACTGGTTGTTTATCAATTCCTAATACGGTCAATAGCGTCAATAAAATGATAACAGTTTTCTTCAACAATAATAGATTATTTTTCCATGATCCTCTGCCAACATTACCGAATACCACTGACACGCCAACAAAAACGGTCACAATTTTGACAAAAACTTTCCCGCCAAGAACGAGTCACCTTACGCAGTTTACTCGAACAATACGAGTATCAACCTTCGCACTTGGCGGCGGCGTGCCTTCCTCCGTCAAAATAGCTAATTTCAGTCGCGGATGTATTTGTGAAACACAGAAATGTGATTGAATCAAAGAAACTCTTAGTTTAAATTTTTATGTGAATTTTATATAAGTAGAATTTATTTTATGCGAATTATAAAGAGACGGACAGACTCCACAGTATAAGAGAAGTGGTTTTGTTAAATCATATGGTTTCGTTTTCGTTGTGAATTATTCAAATTAATCCCAAGTAAGTGCGTGGAACAAGTTCAATAATCTGATGATTTTATATCTGCACTAATACGTTTGTCGATACGTTGAGCGTAGGGAACAACAAGGAACTCATTAAACTAACTGAGTGCATTCGATTTTGTGAATACAATTAATTTTTTTCCTGGTGTTTAACGTCCGACTATTGTGCACACTTGGGCAAATGCAGACGATGGGATGATTTATAGCGTATGAGAATATGAATAGCCAAGCCCTCGCCGGGAATCGAACCCGGGTCCTCAGGGTGAAAGCCCAGTACGCTATCAACTAGGCCACCGAGGCGGCTAAATAAAATTAAATAAATATTTTGAGATGAATGAGTCACTTGGGAAAAAGAAAAAGCGAAATACGTACCAGAAGCCGTTAGGCGGCATTTTCAGCAGAATATGGTGAAATAAATTTAAATACCAGACGAAAAAGACCAGAAAAATGAGGGCAAAGAATAAGACCGAATAGCCTTGGAGCAGGCTCAATGAGTGTTACGCTTTTTGAATAGAATCAGATACATTTTGCTTTATAAAGTTAACCGCATTAACGCACTGACCGGCTGCTGTTACCTTCACTGCAGACTTGTTCAAATATAGCACGTTGTTATATGATGCGTTAAACAGTGGAGAATATGCAAGTTTTATAGCCTATGCAGACGTATTTCATATTGTTTAGATCGGTTAATACCGCAGTGTCTTCAATAGCTCATTTGTTTCTCGGATTTTAGTTCAAGACATCGATATCTAGACCTACTTCAAAAGTCCATTTAGCTTCAAGTCCTTCAACTATTAAGAAAATTTCCAATAAGGATCGATAGGGGCTGGGGAGGGGCTGAGGGGCACTGGCGAGACTATAAGGTAAGGCGCCGGGGATCATTTCTGGATTGATATCAAAGGTGTTTGTCAGATAAAAGGCGACTTCTACCTGTCCTGTACCCTCTATATCAGGAGGCTACAAACATTTGTCATCGGATCAATAGGGGCTGAAGAATTTATAAGGGTGTCATTGTGCTGTGTAAACGTTGTTCAAGTGTTTGTAGAAACAAAAAACAATCGCTACACAACAAACACTATACGTCCAAGAATAATTAAAAAAAAGTTGGTCATCATCAAGATGACCTGTAAACATTTAAAACAAAACTAAATTAATTTAGATTATTTCACAAATAAATAATTTAAATTAATCTATCCAGTTATAGGTGTATCTATTTCGTATCAGTATTACAGAATAAGATTTCTTTATAAGCTGCAGCATTGACATTAAAACGAAAATATTACTTGTTGAAACATAAAGGTGCCTAATTTAGTTTCCTTTATCGTTTTCTGTTTATATCAACAATGGATTACCTTGTCTACAGCTAAAACGTTCGTACCTAGTTTTTAAATAAACTCAATTAGGCCTACTGTTTCGTAACGTGTCCGCCACTTTAACCGGTATTCATAAAAAAAATGGACCAACTTTATTAGAAATTGTTTGCTCTTTCTTCATGAAGCGGTTAACATTTGATAGATTTTCCTTTAAGCCATTATTACAGGGAATAACCAGCAACTACATTTTCAACGTTAAATCAGAGGCCGCCATCTTGAAAATAAAGTATATAGGAAAATATGTTATATATACAACATTAAAATTCAAATTAAAAAAAATCGATTAAAACTGCGTCAAAACGAATTTTTTAATATATTCGATTATTTGACAATAATTTGACAATAATAAAAAAAAACCGTATAGTTTTTTAACTAGTTATTGCAAATCAGAAACCGCCATCTTGAAACGGAAGTAAATGGAAACTATTCTTACACATACATTGTACAGGCTTTGTGCAAGGTACTTTTATGTCAAATTTCAAAACAATCTGTCATTGCGTTTGGTCAAAACTGCGTAACTAACAAGCAGACACAAATCAAATGACGATATCAAACGGTCGAGTTGATACTCCGTTTTACCCGGTCAGTTATTGTACTGTAGTTCAAAGCATCTTTAATGCTGGACTGTAAATTAAAGTTTTGTGAGGTTCTTCTGTCAATATTTCAACTTTACACGTCTAAACGTTTTATAAAATATGTAATGAGGTTCGTACGGCTGTGTTGGGCAAGGCAGGGTAGGCCTACAAAACAGTGTTAAATATAAAATTAATTAATTTGAAAATCAGCCGACTGAGCAAAAAAGTAAACATTAATAAGCTCCCAATCAATAGCCTAGTTTTTTCTGAAATATCTCTTCACTGTTTTAAATACTGTATTACATTTTATAGTTGCCTGATATAGTCTTTAAAATGTTCGGTTTTTTGAACTGACTCTTTGCCACAACTAAGGCGTGGTTATTATCCCCCCATAGGCCCTGTTTCAGGAAAGTTACAAGATACATTTTCACCGGTCAAGTTTAACCAACTGTGAAAAATACTAGTTACAGGTGTTTCACGAACCAAAGTTACAAGATTTGTAGTAACCAGTCAATTTTTAATTTATGTGTAATGCTTAATAATTTGTTAAACAATAATATAAACAGTTTTGAGATATCTGAAGTGTTTCGTCTTGATTTTGTTACTACGATGTATTTTAAATACAAACATATTTTTAACACGTAATACTGCCATAGGTATAAATAAATACTCGTATCGTATAATCTTTCTCTTTATGGCTGGCGCAATAGGCTTACACAACCAAAAAGTTTAATTTTTTTTCAAATTTGTCATCTATTAATTTCTTATTTCGTAAAAATTATTATAGTTTACCCAAAACGCCCTTTAAAGACATTAGGCCTAATTTTCCTACTTTAAGTGTATTTTTAAGTATTACACTAACAGTTATTTATTATACAGTACCATAACCTCAAAAGTTCAAATAAGAAAACAAACAATAATAACTGTAGAATAGTAACTTTGTTTGTGACACACCAGTACTTGGGAAATTATTATTACAGTTACTTGTAATTGTGAACGTGAAACAGGCCCCAGACGATCAGCTGTTTACCAAGAATGACGTCACAGACGTATATGGTTAAATGCAGGTTGTAACGTTGTGACTATAAAGTGATTGCGCAATAATAAAATGATGACGTAGAATAGTTAATATAGAAGTGCGATACTGCAGGTCTATTAGACTATTAGATGATAGAGCTATAAATATAGGAGCTGTCAAGCGAACGAGATGAGGCAGATGTATATGGCTGACACATCTGTACATAAATAGTCGGTCAATCGGCGCACCTGTCCTAGCCACTGCACACCTACACTTTTATAAATAAATGCCGAATATAAATTAATTTCATCAAAAACTGTTGTACAGAATTTACTAAATTTCGCACGCCCAAACAAAACACGCAGTGTCTGTACACACACATAGTCAAGTACCTGAAATTACAAGCTTACAAAGGCCCTCTTGTATATCTGGACGAGTAGAAGTATTTTGGGTTAATATAGTGAAATTATAACTGTTATAAACATATTTTGTTATTTCAAAATTTCTTTGTAATAGGGAAGAAATTAAAAACATTATTTACAAAATATGCTTTGCTCAGTGGATAATTGTAGACTATAGCTTATAAAAGGAAACTTTAAAACTATCATTACGAATGGGCTATATATAATGATTTCTGAAAAAAAATATAAAATCTTATTTTTTATTTTTATTTAGACCTAGCTGCTTTGTTAACGGAATTTTGAGGTTATGTTAAAATCGAATAGGCCTGCATAATGATAATTCAGGAGATCGGTCGAAAACAGTATTTCAGGACAATTGAGGGCATTGTACGCTTCTGGAGGCTTGCCCTTACACAACTGTATTCCTTTTTCCGATGTATCGAATTTAATTGAAAAGGAAACTCTGACCCGGTGTCTAAAGTGTACACGTGCGAAATTTCACTATAATTCTCGCATTAGTTTAGGCTTCTATTCGGGACAAACATACATACTTTTGATTTTATATATATAAAATCATCTGCATATTGTAATGCAGACATGTTAAGGATAACAAGATATCCGGGTTTAGTCCGAGAATTTAACATTTACCGTTGTACAGTACACTACAGTAGATGCTTTAGTGCGCGAAACAAACAAAAAAAAAAAAGATTCCCATTTCTAGTCTACACTAAAACTGTGGTATAGTGTCTGTTAATATGCCAACAACAGACCGTGGTGGATGTGTAGGTTTGGCCGTGTCACCCTCGAATACATTTACGGGGCAAGATATAGCCTATAAACATGTAAATAGGTCGCAAAACATTGGTCCAACGAGAGAGTTATGTCGATGTGTTGCTTAATCGTTGGAAAGCATTACCAATAAAGTGCATAATAATTGTCACCACAACTGAAAAAAAAACAGTCACTAATAAACTATTACCTATAACTGTTCTAGTCTTTTACTTTTATAAAGAAAATCAGTTTTAATGGCCGCCATTTTTAAAAAGTCACTCGATTACAGAGTAACAATGAAGTAATTTTTATAGAAAAAACTAACAGGACGATAAACAAAACTTAAGCTTCTCTCTTGTAATTTAGAAAATACTGGGGCTAGCGCTTGAAAAAAAATCAAAACAGAGAATTGCCAACTCTAAACCAAAATAATCTGTAAATAAACAAAAATACTATAAAGAGAATAAAAATAATTCTATAAACAAAATATGAAACAACTGTTATTGAAAACACATTGCTCGTATTAAAACAGCTGATATTCAAAATACAGTATTTATATTAAAACAGCTGTTATTTAAAATACAGTACGCATATTAAAACAGCTGTTATTCAAAATACAGTAGTCATATTAAAACATTTCTTATTCAAAATACAGTAGTCGTATTAAAACAGCTCTTATTCAAAATATTGTAGGCTATTCATATTAAAACAGCTGTTATTCGAAATACATTACTCATATTAAAACATTTCTTATTCAAAATACAATAGTCATATTTTGTTTTAACAGCTGTTATTGAAAATACAGTATTCATATTAAAACAGCTGATATTCAAAATACCGTATTTATATTAAAACAAGTTTTATTCAAAATACAGTAATCATATTAAAACAGCTGTTATTCAAAATACAGTACTCATATTAAAACAGTTCTTATTCAAAATACAGAAGTCATATTAAAGCAGCTGTTACTCAAAATACAGTACTCATATTAAAACAGCTGTTATTTAAAATATTGATTCTGAACCCTGCTGTACATTCATTTCTTATGTAAAAATTTTCCTTTATAGTCTTTCCTGTGAGATTAATTAAGAAAAATGTATAGTTTTCCTTCAAATTCGAGACCAAGAACTTTAAAAGAAACCTACGACTTACCAGTCTTCAAAATATTGTTTTCAAATTGACGTTACGAAATTATAAGGATTCGTTGTCGGTTAATGATCTTATTATACTGTAATGACATTAGTGGAATACAAATTGTTAAAGAAGTTCATTAAACAATATTTTATACATTAAGATGTGAAGTTTGTATTGAATTTAATCCGTCCACCATATGTTGTGGGTTCAGTTGTGAATACTCCCTAAATCTGTCACCAGGGTGCCCCCGGTATTGTATACAGACACGAGATAAGTTGGCGCGTGCTTGACCTTGACTAGAGTGACTAACTGCGCCACTACTCGGTGTTTTTTTATGTAAGACCAGATTGTGATAGCTGAGCTAGACTTCTAGACAGCAGTGGTTTTAAATTGTTTACAGTAGAACAGAACTGAATACACCAGTACACTAAACCTCAATTAATATGTAGAGTGATCCACGACAGCGCTTTTAACCGGTAACCGTAATATTTACGAAAAATGTTATTGGACCAACTTTGTTGGAAATTTTATGCCCTTTTTCACCATGAAGCGGTCAAAGTACTATGTTCTGCCGTTCAGCTAGTATTACAAGAAATAACCAGCAACTATGTACTCTCAACGTTGAATAAAAATGCCTGCCATCTTGACGAAAGTAAATGGAAAATCGCACTCGTACGTCTTTCGGGATTTATACAATGTTCATTCTGCCAAAATTTTAAACAATCGGCCAATGTGTGTGATTAAAATTGCGTATAGTCGCCATCTTGTAACGAAAGTAAATCGGAAAAGTGTTACACTACGTCATTTGGGCTTTATACAAGATATATTTGTACATAATTTCAAAACAATCGGTCAGTGCGTTTGGTTAAAACTGCGTACTCGTTATTTTAAATCGGAGACAGTTATTTTGAAACGATTGTGAATTACTAATTCACTTAATTGAATAATTTCTTCCACTAGTTTGACATAATTTGGAGTCTGTCTCTTTGTCCATTCCTTTTGTGGGCCTAATTGCGGAAAAGGACCAACATTGTCAACATATTAGCCTACTTTTGCAAAATACTAAAGCATCTTGAAATGCTATACCTGCGTACGTGAATAGTGAGTGAGATTTGACTAAACGGTGTTTTGAAAGCATCATTTAGAAAATTTAGTATTTTATTTTATTATAAAACCATTTTTCACTGACAGGCTACATATGGATAGTTGGCTTCCTTCCGGTTTTCTGTCGATCATGTCTGTTTTTGTTTTTTACTTTAAATCCTTTCCCTTTTAAGGAACCTTTACGGAATTCTTCTTTTGGCTTTATTCCGATTGTGTTTATTAAATAAACGTTCTACAGATAGTGAAGATTTCCCTTTTCTTTTACTGATTAGTCTAACTTTATTTGCCTTTTTCTTTAAATGTAAGTTAAATATTAACTGTCTAATCGGTTTTGTTTTTCTTAAGTGGACCGTTAGCTTGCAGTGTAGGTTTTTATGCAAATAAAATTCTGCATGATATTGCCATGGCAAACACTGATACCCCAGTCGACCGGATGAGACTTCAGCTCCTATCACTTGATGATCACATGCTTTATAATGATCCAAAGTACCGCTTGCTCCCACTAATACGTGATGTGATATGTACACATAAGCCTTACATTGTTTGCTTTTCGATAGAAATGTACCAAGGTCTTATTAGATAACTCAACAAATCGTTGTTTGATGATTAAACAAGTTATTATTTCGACTACACAGCCTATATAAAGTCTGATCTGGTTAAACAAGGGGTTTTGGCAAAAATGCATGAACGAATACTTTTACGTAACAGAAGAATTAATTGCTTTCGGGCGATAAGACCGACTGTGTTTGCAGCTGTAAGGATCTGTCGGCGACGTTGCGGGGATGGCGCTACAGTTTGTCATCAGACTAACCGCGTAGTTGCTGAAGGTCGCTTTAACAAAGATGTCAATATTTTTCAGGTTAGATTATCATTTGTTTACGATTTACTAAAGAAATATCAGTAACACTACAAGTTCGTTCTAATCCCTAAGCAAGCGTAAGTTTTGGAATGTAGATGGTTTCTGTCCTCGTGCGCTCAAGCAAGAAACAGTGTTTCAAATTGTTTGCGAGATAATGTTGCAAAACTCTGTATGACCCGAACATTGTTTCTTACTAAAGTTCCAAGTTTAAAATTAATTTTATTTCTCTTATCTTCTTCTCCGGCGTCTTTCGATTCCGTAGATCTTAATTCAGTCCTCTCTCTGACTTTCGTATTAATTCTCTCTGTGAACCTTAGTCTCGGTCTTCCTCATTTTTGCGAACATGTTGTTTTTTTGCGAATCTGTTTGGGAAATCGATTTTCATCAGTCCTTTGGACATGGCCAACCATCGAAGTTGTTTTGTCTTAATGCCGTCTATGGTGTGATTCGCATCCATTATTTCACGGATTCTTAAATTTTTTATCTTTTCCCGTATCGACCGGGTTGCGGCTATTCGCCAATAGTCCATTTCTGTAGCTTCAAGACATTTTTCTATTTCAGTGGCCATACTCGCTTCCATATGAGATTAGACTATTCTTCTTTCTATAATTCTATTGCATATACTATGCTTATTTATTTCGATATATGTTGTTCCTATATGATGCTGTTCAATATCCTTATTGCTCTTCTTCTCAATGTGTTTCGTTCTTTTATCGCTTGTTTTGTGTTATGTTCGAGTAGACGATGCCTACTCCGCCCTCAAATACTGCACACGTATTCCGTTTTGTTTAGGTTGACTTCAAGTCCCCAAATATCATACTCCTTTATTAATTTTCTAATTATTTAACCCTCAGGGGGTGCAGACTAGCTGCACCTATTGAGAGGATTTAAACGTCCCTCGCGGTACCCGAGTCTAACACACACTTACACTTACAACACTATACTTACGACTTTAACACCTTACACTCACACTTACATTTAGGGACACGATAATGTGCTTTTTACCTTTAAAAAATCTAATTATTTATTCTAGATCCTCATAATCCTACGCTATAACTATATGGTCATCTGAAAAGTAGATGGTGTATAAGTATAGTGTTGTACTTTTAATGGTATATCCATTCTCTCACCACTTGCTTTTCCAGTTGTGCGGTGCTTATTTCAGGTAGATTTTAAAAAAATGTTACTTGCAAGGAACATCCTTTGATGATTTTAAACATTTCGTTTACTATTTTTACTTTTGCTTTTATATTTTCATACAATATGACTTGTTTTTCTTCTTTTATATACGTTATATTTACAAACGTTATTATCTTAGAAACAACTTGTTGATCATTTAACAGGGTCAGCAAGAAAACTAGTCTAATAGCCTAGAACGATCTAAATGCACGAAACAACTCTGTGTTTTAAACTAGAGTTTGCCAATGTTTAGGTTAAAACGTTTGTTGTACTTTACTGAATTGCATTTATATTTTCTAAATTATACTTTCTTCCCTCCGACGTGTGTGTGCGTGCGTGCACGCACGCGCGTTTAGTAAGATCGGAAAATTATGCGTATTTGTTTCGACGCTCTCAAAAATGTTTGGCGATTAGGATTTTCATTAAAAAAAAGAACTTTACTGGTAGTTGAAAGAACAGCAGACCTCGCAGCATGTTCTTAATTAATATTCAGAGCGCTTCACGACAGCGTTCGTAACGTTTTAGGCCAATTTAACCGGTAAACGTAATATTTACGAAAAATTGGAAAGTTTAAGCTCTTCCTCAATGAAGCGGTCAAAATTATCATAGGTTTTGTTGTTCAGCCAGTATTATAGGAAATAACCGGAAACTTCATCCTCAGCGTTAATTGGTAACTCGCCATTTTGAAACGGAAGATTGGGAAAAATCTTACAAATATATCACATGGATTTTATCCTTGAATTGCCTTCTAACCAAATTTCAAAACGATCAGCCAGTGTGTTTGCCTGAAACTGCGTACACTCGTTATTGTAAATCAGAAGCCGCCATTTTGAAACGGAAGTGAATGTAAAACAGTCTTGCGCCTACATCTTTTGGGCTTTATACAAGGTAGGCCTATATCTTTTTACCAAATTTCAAAACAGTCGGCCAATGCGTTTGATCAAAATTGCGTAGAATCATCATCGTTAAATTAGAAGCCGCCATATTGAAACGGAAGTAAATATGAAAAAATGTTACACACACGTCATTTGTGATTTATAAAAGATGTATTTTTTTAAATATCAAAACAGTCAGTTCATGCGTTTGGCAAAAACTGCGTACACTGTTCATAATTAAGTTAGAAGCCGCCATTTTGAAACAGAAATAATTGGGACAAAACCTTACACATATGTAATTTGGACTTCATACAACGTACCTTCATATCAAATTTCAAAACAATCAATCAATGCGTTTGGCCAAAGCGGCGTAACAAACACAACCAAATTTCGAACGGTCGAGTTGAAACATGGATCTGACTTGGAACGGTCAATTAATTAAAGGTTACTGTAACTTCTATTGGATCTGTTACATTCAAAGGTATCCAGTTGAATACTGTATTAAATTAGGCTTTCACCAGGTTTTTAACGCGGTCATTTGTGTGATATCGAATGGCAAACGTACGAGGATTTTTAAAGACTTTTTGAAATTTCGTTTCTCTACAGCTGTCCGAAGTCACGTAAGCTATTTTCTTTTGCTAATTGTAATTTAATAACAGGCCAGATAACACGATGAAGTTTCCACTCACGATTATAAAACTTACAAGATGATTAATTCGACAATGAACGGAGAGTTAAAACAGAGCACGGAAAGTAAACAGGGTATTTTGATATTCCCGTGTAATAGGTTGGTAGCAATTATCCGGCTTCTCACGGCATAAATAGGAGTGACTGGCGTCTGAGCTGACATGCTACCTGATAATTGTTGAAATTGGCTCTTTTCTTTTGCTTTTTTATAATAAATTTAATTTCTTTTTATATCCGAGTTAATATAAATATTGGAATCGTGATTGCCGAGGGGCATCCGTGACCAACTGCAGTCACGAAAGGCGGCTACTGGAATTACCGTGTTCACAGTTCTACGAAACAGTTTTTATTTTTTGTTTAATTACGGTCGATGTTTAATATTTCGTTTATTAATGATACGATGCGAGAGAGAGAGTGAAAGGGTTCCCTGGTCAGAACTTATTTAACCATTTAGGCTTACAAATTACACTAGCCCGGTCATGTGAGATTATTTTTAGATGTTTTGCAATAAATAGATACTAGAACTGACAAGACACCCTTAACTTTGTAAGCTCGTTTTTGAAAATGTTTGTCAAACAATAAATATGATCTCAGTTAACGTAAAGGAGAAACAACGTAGTCTATCAGCTGTTTGGTGATGAAAGTTTGCATGTTATGTTTTGTTTCGAATGTGACGATTTCCAGATGTTGTACAATAAAAAAAAATAAAATAAAAATAAAAAAATACTGGAAGTAATAAATACCTTTATCTTTACAAGATCGTATTTTAAAATGTTTGTCAAACATAATCACGATCTCACTTGACATAACTGAGAAACTTAGTCCAAAATATCAGCTGTTCGGTGGCGACAATTTGCAGGTTATGTTTTGTTCGAATAACAAACAGTCAATGTAGTAATAGTTTTTGTTTAATTTTTATCGTATTGTTACAATTCGTGCTTTTTATTTTCTCGCAACTCGCATTATACAGACTTTACGTATTGTGTTCGTGAAAAAAATCGATTTTAAAATTTAAATGGAACTCTCCGTTTTCAGGTTATCTGTATTCAAAACGTGGCTTTTATTTGTGGCACATCGCTGGGTACTAACTAAATTGACCGATGATAAAATTTGGCATGTAGGTAAAATATACTGTGATAAATTATTTTTTAAAATGTCATTGAATAAATTTTGAATAAGATATATGCCAATAATTAATTACCAAAACAAAACACATATTTTCGTGAAAATTAGCAGTAATTGATTCATAACTGATGTCAGTGACGGAAATGTTTACGAAAATAAATTAACGTTTTATTTTACGTTTAAATATAACGGAAGTATAAATCGTAAAATAAACATGACGGAGTCAATTTGTTTGTATTTGTCTTCAAACCTTAACATTCTTTTATTAGATTTCTGCACTGGCTTGAGTTATGATTCTTTATATATTATAAAAAAATTGATAACTTAAAAGTTTGTGTAATGTTTTATGGACTGAAAACAGGTGATTTTTAGCGTTTAATAATAGATGTAGGGAAGGAAGTTTTTTTATCACGCATTCATTGTTTTCCGTATATCAGGGTCGATTTGCTGTCTTGTAGACAGATTGGTAGATATTTAGAGGTTATGGGGTCTGATAGCTCTAACACTACATCCAAAGAATATATTGAGCAGTTAAACATCTCGGGTAGTAGTCAGCAGAATGGTTTTCTTACAGCAGTTCATGACTAGCTTATTCAGCTGGAAGTCTTCAGAGTCTTCGCCTCCTGATGACAAAATCCTCACAACCAAAGATTATGTGACGCAGTTTCCTTCCGTCTTGCACAGTCTACGTAAGTATGACCTAGATAAATTTCTACCCTGTTCTGATGAACCTTCAAATCACTGTGTCTCATAATGTGTTTAATGGTTCTTCTGAGTTTCCCTCTGCTCTGGGTCCCGACTGTCCCCCAACTCTAGGTTCCCAAGAGGCCTAGATGAACCTCTTCCAATACACGTTACTGACCGACAGCTTTTCAAGCTTTGGGTTTGGATTCCCGTCAACCACGTCATCGCAGCCAAATAAAAATTGCATTTCTCAACCTTACCCTTGATCCCTGATAGGTCTTCTGCTTCTAGTTTTAATTAGAAGTTTAATTAGTTTTAATTCGTCACCTTTCTTCTCAGTTTTCACTTTTGAGCTTCCAATAGACGTGTTCTTATATGATTTGAGATAAGCCATCTTCTTACTGATTGAGATTTTCTTCCACTGTAGGTTAGGTTAGGTAGGTCCGTCTAGAAACCATAGAGTCTGTTGGCATTTACTGCTTGTGGGTTCCATAGTGTCAAGTATGACCCATTTTCTTCCATCCAGTGCTACTTTCACTCCCCAGTTTCACTTTGCCAGTTCTTAAGGGTTCTGTGGGTTTAGACGGTTTGTTTCCAGTCTTTTCAAAATCCCACTTTGCTGCCTTGTAACAACTTAGGCATATTACCAAAAGATCTATGCAATCGTCTTGAGAAAATATGATTACAACTCAGAAATAATCGTATAAATACATACATAAATTTACAATACATTAGTGACGTAAAGAAGCCTAACCTGATCAGATTAACGATTGTAGAAAATGAATCATTTTGAGCAATTTGTACTTAATGTTTAAGAATTGTTTTGTTTACTAGAGTGTACTTGATATTTGGGTTGTGTTGTGGCACGTCAGAAATAACGAATTACTTTATGCCAAAGAATGTTCATTAAACCACAGCGTAGATTTAATTACAATAAATGAAATACCATTTCGTCAACAACCGTACCGGCGACTTGAAATGAAAATAAAATTATATTTTATTATGTCTGGGTTAGAAGTTCTGAGCCGCGTTATGTTACGACGAATGGCCCTTTATTCTTGCTGTTTTAAGTTTACTTTGTTTAGACTAAAGTTCCTTGAATAGCTGAGGTGTGACAAAATGTTGCAGTTCTCGCGAGATCGAACCCGGTTTGCCTAAATTATCGGCCAGACCTTTGACCTCTAGACCGGAGTCATTAACTAATCAGATTTCGAACAATAGGAAATGGATACGAGCCAAATAATATGCGTTTCAACATAAACTCATATAGGCCTACAATACGTTCTTTGCCGGTAAGAAGCTGAATTAAATTTGACGGGCGTTCATGTTTTCAAAAACAAACACTAAATTGTACCCTTCGCTGTTAATCACCCAATCCAGATGGTCTTAATTTCTACAAGTTATTTCACGTAATTGTGTTTTGGGGAAATTCTCATGAATATTTAGGCGCACAATTAACTTGTAATAATTACGTAGTTTGAGTCTACGTTTTACTAATGGTCTATGTAATAGAGAGCGGAATGTAGTTAGTGTATTTGAATTTAAAAACAAGGCTACTAAAAATTCATATTGATATAATAAGCTTTAGAAACTTATGCTGTAGACGTATAATAATATTTCAGTGGTTATCGCCGTATCGAAATTTAATAAGTCTACGTGAAAAATGTCGACACGAGAATAAAGTCGAAACAAATAAAGACTAAGCGTTTATTTTTAATGTATAACAAGTGGTAGTTTACATGATAATTTATGTCTCCGTCTGTTTGTACTAAGTATTAAATACTGAGTATTTCGTACGCTTGGTAAGTCAGGCTTATTAGTTTTATCTTGATTTCAGTCTAATGTGGAACTAAGCGAACCAGAAATTGGAGATGAAGACAGCGGCGACGGCACCAACTCAAGAAGGCCGACCACGGACATAAACACCGAACAAGTGGTTCTGAACAAATTAAAAAGAGAGGTTAGTACATTAAGTAAACTATTTTAGGAGGTTAAGCAGACGAATGTAGTCTTGGAACACGTATAGTTTGTAAGTCCTTTTCTAAATGTATGCTTGTTTCTAGACTCTCAACCTTTATTATACAGGGTGTACTTTAAAATGTGTCGTCTGTTTTCTCCCGTTTCATTGGAGAGTTTCCAAACCATCGATGATTAATTAGCCATTAACAAAGTTAATTTTCGGCTGCCTCTGGGTTCTGCCAAGCTGAAATTTACTTATTTTTTTCAAATGTAAATTCCGTTTAACGCAGTACTGTACACCTTTTCTAAAGATCATTATTCATTTGTTAAGATAGCAGTAGTTTTTGTAAAATAATTGAATGTGTCACATTGTTTGGAAAATTTACCTTTATTTGAGTAAGCGTTTGAAGTTGTTCTGCCAAGCTTTTGAGAATGGTATATTTTATTTTATGTTAAAATGATTGTTTTATAAGATTCGACTACATTAGTAACTTATTCTTTTTTCTATAATTTCTGTATGTTTTTGATACTTAGGATTTTAGATTTCCTCCTCCAAAAAGATGTGTGCTTATATTATGTTGTAGTCCGACGTGTTTTACATATGAAAAGAAATGTATAAGATTATAAGATTATTTCTTACTTGAGATGAAATCAGATAGTCATTGTGTTCAATTTGCGATATTTTGTTCAGCGTTAAACATTTTGGTCTGAAACAAGTCATGTGTCATAATATCACATTCCCATTTGAAAAAGGTTAATTTTTACTTAACGGATTAAAGATGGAAAAGAAAATAAGGGAGATGGCATGTCGGGAGTGGTTAAGACACCGGCCACCCTGCAGGGTCTCAGATCTGTTGGTTCGAGACTGCAGTTACTGTAGTAAGCGTTTCCTTTTCCGTTAAAAAGGCAATTTCTCGTCCTCATTTCTAAATAACAAAAGTATTGTAGACGTTAAAGACAAAAAACTTAGATGACAATCGATAAAACCGATTTTGCCAAAAATAGGTTCTACATCCTAGTAATGATCGATAGTGATTTTAAAACAATACCTAAAGAACTCAACTGATATAATGTAATCAGACTGTACGAAGTGATCCCTTAAAAAACGATGAATTTTATTTCAGAGGGAGGAACACGAGGAGGCGCAGAGAGATATCAAACCACCCTTAGCGCCTGTAGGGAGCTCTGCATCCCCAATGGTGCCACCCCCATCGTTCTCCCTCCCCATACCGTTTCCTTTCCCTCATCCCGGTGCCGCCTTCTTACCGCCAGCCCCAGCGTATCCTGTACCCCAACACCCTCCCACTTCGGTTCATCTCAACGCATCTTCCGGTTCTTCACATTCCTCCGAGTCATCGACGTCCTCGCAGTCACAACAGACCTGGTCCTTCGAAGAGCAGTTCAAACAGGTGCGTCAGGCAAGTAACGTTCCAAGTATTTTATTATCGAAACTCAATTAGATTTTAGTGCAATTAATCTATAGTTCACTAGTCACACTTGAGGCCATGTAGCTTTTCTCGCCTAACTGGTACTGACAAAATTAGGTACTATTTTTTGTTTAAGCTTACTCTGTGGTCTAACTTAGGCCTACCTGTATTGCCGCCTGTTTTCATCAATATACAAAAACAAATATGTCTTGAAATCATTATAAGATATAGCCTACTCACTGCAGTTGTGTAACATTTTATTTTGCCAACATTAAATAAATTAGTAATTTTAAAATAATTACGGTATCAGAAACAATGCAATCGATATTTTCCATCTGTGAACGTAGCGGACGATTATTCTTCCAGCTCTGGGATATGTTAGGAAACCGAGTGTTTTATTTGCTTTCATAAAGAAATTTCCTAGAAAAAAAACTGTACTAATATATTTTTATGATGGAAAATTACCCTATTATTAGATGTTGTTTCTCCTCCCATTTGTTCTGGCTAGTTCGTGTTTTTGTCACGTCGAGCGCTAGTCACCCCAACTGTTATACTGCAATTATTGGCTTTATTAATTATTACAGTGTTGCCAATACTGGTTTTATGTTCGATGGTGTTATTGGATGAGCCAATCATGTTGCATGCTGTTTTTCTGGTCTTATTGCGTTGTGTTTCGTTTGCGTTGTTTTTGTTATAAAAAAAATTTAATGTTTGTCGATTTAATTGTTAGATTAATTTTACAGCTGTGCGATGAAAAACCGCCTTACTTTGTGTTTCTTTCTAATGGCCGTTTGAAGTAATTGAAAAATTCGCTCCGTAAATAAAGGAAGTCGTTTTGTAACAGTGATTAAATGGATTATCTAGTTATAGGCCTACACAAGTACTGAATGAGCGAAGTGGTAACAGGGGTGGTACATAGGCCTACAAAGCTGTTGGAATTGTTAACTATATTCATTTTGAAAAATTATAATGATTATCTGTTTTTAGCACCTAATTGTAAATGTTACTTTTTGAAATTTTTTTCACAATTTCAGTGTTTATGAAATGAGTACAAGTTACAGCTGGTGTAGGATAAAAGCTGTCTAATTACAAGGAATTCAAATGACTCCAATCAGCATAGCTTAGGCCTATACAAGAATATTGTTTCGTAGGCCAAGGTTTATGTACGATAATTTTTTGCAGCTTAAGCTAAACCGTTGCAGACTCTTGTCATTGAATATAACGTACTAGAAGTACAACAACCATTATAAAAAGCGTGTTCGATATTAGCTGTTAAAGTCCAAGTGATTGAACCATCTGCCGCTACGAACGCTGCAAGGTGGTTTGAGAAAATAGACAGTACTGTTTAACTGTAGTTGAACACTTTGCCGCAAGATTTCACTATCAGCGAGCGTCACCTTTTATGAAGGTTATCATTCTAGTGCCGTTTATGTTGTTACCTTATTTACAAGTAGGTGTAGGCCTATACAACTTGTGGAATCGCCTCTGTGTAGGAATGTCAAAGTCAGCAGTTTTAAATTTGTGAAGATCTACGTATGCTACATTTCGTGGTCCAATAACAGTGTCCCTGTTCAGAAAATTGTATTTGTTTCTATACGTTAGGGTACCGACAGACGGAAAAATGTGTGTCAGCAAACGAGATATGGAATTCTATATCTTTACGTTGTCTTGACTCAAGCCAGGACACCGGGGGCATTGCTTGCCTGGGTTCGGCAAAGGCGCTCAGTTACATAGACGAAGCATTAGTAGCGAGAGCCATTGCTTCGTGTATAGGTATTTTTAGTGAATTTCCATTGATAAAAGTAAAATTTAGAGCGGTCATCAGATCAAGGACCTTGATATGAGCACCAATCATGATCCTTTGATCATTTTTGAGGGGTTATTAAAATGTGTGTGTGTGTGTGTGTGTGTTTTGGACGCCAACAATTAGTCTACTAAATAATAAAATGTTCGTCGTAATTATCTTTGGTTAATTGGACAACATTTGAGACACTCAACGTTCTTGCTGATGTCATTGTAACGAAAAAATGGAAAACTAACAACTTTAAAGGAGGCTAAAGTCAGACTTTTACAAATATTGATTTTTTTTACTAGCTTATAAACACTGTCCCAAACAAAATCTGTCCATCCGTTTCAAAATAGAAGCCATTCAAAATCTAAAATCCATAACTATTTATCTTACACGGTCGTACAATTTTTAAATTATATTAAAATTACGAAAATAAACCCTGACCGCTGTCAGTTTAGTTAAATTGCAAACTAAATTGCTAATATATGCAAATATTAACTGTGATTATCAAAAACAGCTGTAGTTTTTTTAACGAATTTAAATTAGAAAATGAACTACTGCAGCAGATATCATGGTAAGGTCCCAGACCAGAGACATGAAATGATCGTCGATCATAATATCTAGATCACTTTTTGAGGGTGTCTAGTGTGTGCTCACTTTCGCAATTTTAAATTCAAACTTTGCTTAAAAATAGATTTTGGTAAAACTTGGACAAGTTCGCTAACCAGTATAATTCGTTCGACAGTTTCAAATGGCGGTCATTTCAAACGTTAAAAATTGTATAGCTTTTTATCTTAAATCCTGGCCTGTACCAAGCGTTAACAAAACTCACAAATTATCATTTTAAAATCCTTTCAAAGTGAGAAATTAGATTTTCGTATTTTCAATTCAATTTGCAAATTTTAAACGCTATAGCGCAGATCTTAATGCTGTTTACGATGGTGTAATCAGAGTTTCAATAAGAAATTAAGATTTTTAAAAATTCTTTAGAAAATTCACTTCCGTCACGTCAGCAAAACATCTGCATGCCTTCATTATTTCAAAAAATCAGCTGGGAGTAACAAATGTTATTTCAGTAGCTCATGTTACAATTAGAATTTGTTAATAATTACATAAAATGAAGTGCGATACCAGCTGACACACTTCGGGTTTGCCTGTAAATGGACTCTGTACACGCCGGTCGTTGGCAGAACAGCCCGCGTTGAAACGGTCCGACTTTTAAATCAAAACAAACATTGTCCAAACACAAACACAAACATCGTTTCTATTAAATAAGGGCGTGCTTAGCGCCGACAAAACGGCAGCCATTTTGAATATTGATGATGAAATGCAAATGGCGACAAAGAACTGTAATTACATGATACTTTAGTTTGTATCGCGTGTCCAATAAATCACTTATCCACTGCCTACCAGATTACTTTGTCGTGTGCTGCTTCGTGAAAGTCGGGTAATTGTTCTCTTTACGGGCATTTCTCTCAGTTAATCACAGCCGCGGCTATGGCTTACTTAAAGTGCTGCAATTAAACACAATTTATGAATTGGTGGTTACAAAATAGTTCGTCTTTTAAAAGAAAATAAGGTTCCGTTTCGCTATCGGAAATATTTTACGGCCAGGAAATACGTCGATAATAGCGGCGCAGTGCACGCAGCTGGCTCGCTGACGTAATAAAAACGAATTTCCAAGAACTAGCAATATTGAATTTTATCAAACGAACATTGTGATATGCAAACCTTGATGATTACGACAGTGAAATCACGTTTTCGAAAAGAGTACAAATACAAATTACAAATTTCAAAAAATCGTTAATTCTACCATTTCAAAACAAATGGAACACATTTTGCTTGGTTACGACCTTGTCCAGTAAATAAGCAATTCAGTTTTTTTGCCTTTTCGTTTTCACGGCAGCGTAACAGTAAATGCGTGTCACAGCTATAGGCCTATTTCTTTATTAAAACTGAATGGACTGCTTTTGTAATTGTGTTATCAATTCTTATTTCAGTACATCATTACATTTTGAATTTTAAAATTGTAATTCAAGAAATAACCGACATAATAATCAGTTTCGTATTTGTTTATTTGCGACTTTGTAGTATTACAAAAATATAGTATTTAAATATAAAAAATTGCACGAGGTTACTACCTCATGGTACAGTAATTATCCTCCTAAGTACCTAATATTATTCTATCTACAGTGCAGTTCTTCTATTCTATTAAAGTTTTAAAAATAACTGTAAATCAACTAAGTTATCCTTTCAATATGATGGCGAACACATATTTATGAGTAAGTTAATAGATTTGCTTATTCACTAGGTTAGTGAACAAGTGAATTAGTTTTGGAGAATATTTGTGATCTGTAAATAAGTGATTTGGTTTGTGAATATGTGGATTAGTTTTAGACAGGGTTAAATTGTTTGTGAATGTGTGTTTTGCTTTGTAAATATATAGATTGGTATGAGAAAGGGTTTACCAATTGTGAATAGGTGATTTGGTTTGTAATTAAGTGTGTCATTTGTAAATATGTAGATTGTTTTGAGTAAGGGATTATCATTTGTGAGTAGGTGATTTGGTTTGTAAATAAATTTGTCCATTGTGAATATGTGATTTGGTTTGTAAATAAGTGTATCATTTGTAAATATATAGATTGGTTTGAGAAAGGGATTATCACTTGTAAGTAGGTGATTTGGCTTGTAAATAAATTTGTCCATTGTGAATATGTGATTTGGCTTGTAATGAAGTGTATCATTTGTAAATATGTAGATAGGTTTGAAAAAAGGTTTACCATTTGTGAATAGGTGATTTGTTTTATTAATAAATTTGTCCATTGTGAATAAGTGATTTGGTTTGTAATTATCATTTCCGAATATGTAGATTGGTTGGAGAAAGGATTTACCATTTGTGAATAAGTGATTTGGTTTGAAATATGTGAATGGGTTTGAGAATAGGATTACCATTTGTGAATAAGTGATTTGATTTGTAAATAAACTTTTCCCGTTTGAGAATGAGTGATTTGTTTTAGCAACAAGTTTGTCGTTTGTGAATGTATAGGGTAAATGCGTTTAGGGATTGTAAATAGATGTTTTGTTTGTGAATAGATCAATGGTTGTTGTACGTTTATATTTGGCAAAGTATTTTTACACTTTCGTTGTGTGAATAAAAAGTGTTTAAAGTTTATTATATTAAATTGTTTTGGTTTGCATTTCGACTTACAAAAATCACTGAATCTTGTTTATTACTGTAGACCATCTGTTGGATCATAACGAATTGTTCTTTCATAAATATCGTCCAACTTGCAGCTCATTTCAAAGTCAGTTGTTCAGTCGTTGAGTTCGCGATACCGTAACACTAAACGGTAGTCTAATAATAGAGCTCACACTAAGTTAATATTATTAGGTTAAATACAAAATGGCGCTTCGTGAAAATGTTACATGACTACTGAGTAGTATAACGGTTTGAAGCAAAAATTCCTAAAATTAATTTCGTTTATAGCTTTAAAAGTCGTAAATACGGTAGGCACAATGCGCGTTCATTTCCTCCGGTCACAATTACACAAGTGCAGAGCTGTAAAATGTGCCAACAAGATCCCACACGGACTCCAATTGCTGTTAATTATACTACACGATTGATAATGTTAAAGCCATAGCGGTGCTGTCGATCGATTTCCCGATCCGAGCACCGGACAAGGACGCTATTAGCCGTGCGGCCGTGGCGGTGATTCTTGGAAAATCGAACAATTCCCTGGGCCGGGTCTTTGCACTTGGCATAATAGGCATACTGCTTAGTGCCTAGCCCCTCCATTACATTAGCCACGCTTAGTTCCAACTATTTCAAGTTGATTCCAGTTCTCGTGAAACAATAACGGATAATTTATGGTAACTTTTATAAAACGATCAGTGACCTTTGACGGTTTTATTGGCTGTCTTGAACCTGTATTTACTAAATATAGGACCGCTGAAAGTGCATTATAGGCGACGTGTCCCCGTCCTTCCGCTGTCATTTATATTTACAAAATTGGGGGCGCTGTCCCAGCTCAGTCTGTAGAATAAGTTAACGCGCGCCTGCACGTAGTTCGCATGTAATTACTGTACTGTTGTTTTTTCGCGTGGTTCATCGATTCCCCGTCTTCATTAGTATAATTGGCGTCTAAAAATGTTAATCCGTAAAATGTCAACTAATTCACTATTTTTATTAATTCAGATATTAATTTCGCTGAAAGGAGTACCCGTCTTAAAGAGCGTCTAGTGTTACGTTTTAATAAACATACGTTGGAAATGGTGTCTGAAAAAAACGTAACCATTTCAAGACAAGTTTGAAAATTACTTTGAAGTTTATAGAAAAGAACAGACCAGGGAAAATTTGCAGCGAAATTGTCGGAATTGAAGTTCGAATTTAACGCCATAGTTTTGTTTTAGAATCATGATACATTTCTTTTTAATATGTTTCAAACAACATATGTTTTAATATGTTCTGATTGAGAGTTGTGAGTCACATTGGTCAAACGAACGAGCGGTCTAAGACTCTATGACCAGTGGCCTACCTGCGGGTTCCAACCCTGATCTGACGTTGATTTTTCTGTACAATTCACTAGAGTTTGCATGTCTGTGGTAGAGGTACTGGTACGGAAGACCAGGCGAGCTGGAGTGTCTGTAGGGCTCCCTGCAGACAGGAAGGTAAGCCGAAACCGTAGCTGTGAAGCCATGTGGGCTGATCAGCGGGCCAGTGACCAGTCCAGGCCTTAAGGTATTTTGCCATACTGGTACCACGGGTTCGTGCTCAAGCCCCCCGGGGGACCCCTAGGGTCATCCCTGGGTGCACGAGAAGGTGTTGGATTCGTGGGGGTAGTGGTGGTGTTGGACAGTAGATGTCTGTCTTCTTCTTTGATCTTCTTCTGTTAAGTGGGGATGGTGGTAAACCCTCGAGGTAGTGACACCATTTCCTTTAGCAATTTATTGCACTTAATTTAGTAGTAACTGTCTGTGGTAGAGGTAGAGGCTAGGCCCACCTTAAACAAACGGTGGATTGTTCAGATGGAAGCTGACAAAGACTGGTGAATTCTTTGTGAGTTACATAGCATAGGCCTACGTGACCAAGAGTGTTGGTACTTTTCTCTGACTACATTCTGGTGTGTCCAGCTGAAAATATGTTTATTACACTTAAAATATTAAAAAAAAATAGTGTATGAGATTCACCTAGTTAAACTGTTCTATTTTCCTAAACAATTGAAATACAAAATTATTCTCCTGTTCACTAAGTTGGAAACATTTAAAACGAAAACACTAAAACGTTATTTTGATGTGTAATGGGCCACACTTTTGGAACGACACCAGTACAGAGAGAACAACGCTGAAAAAACAGTTTTGTTTTAGTGTTATACATTTTAAGTTGATCGATTGATCCTTTTTTCGTTATCGCGCTTACACATTTCGTGACAGACAGACATACGGAATTTTGAAAGTTGTTTGGAAATCGATTCTGGCAAAACTGCGGTCAGGATACATTTTTGTATTTTAAACACAGTTTAAGAACTCAAAATGCTTGCTTATGAACATTATAATAACGACTATGATGGTGAAACCAGATTAAAAAAATGTAAGATAAAGATAATGGATTTAATATTTTGTGTGGGGGTAATTTTGAAACGATGAAAGGATTTCAGTGGGTAACGGACTTACCTAACCTATTATGGAAATAATTTTTTTGAAAAACAGTTTTGATTTTCGTTTACCTCCTTGTATCCAGTTTTTATTGATCAGTAAAAATGTCTAGCTACACTATTTTAGGTTTGAATACTGTAACCAAAGCGCTCCTGATGTTTTTGTCCCTTTGTGGGGCGGATTTCAATTGAAGGTAAATACATGTGCCCGGACTTGAGACAAATCTTTTCGATGACAATCTTACGCCATCAATCGGTCGGCCACCTGTTTGTCATGCTAAATAACCCGCGCTGTTTTGTCTTCGTTGCGACATCTTTATAACTTTTTATAAACGCTTCATTCATACCAGATCGTGAGAAATCACATTGTGGACAGGTTTTTGAGCCCAACCTTCTCGTATCAGATTCAGTTTTGTTCTTCCGCATTGCCCTTTTGAAATTTGAATGCCGTGAAGACTTTTTGTATCGTGTCTCTTCGTCTTTTTGAAATTTTTTCGTACTGTTTTGTAAGCCTTAAAAAACTAAACGATTTCATACAAGATTATGTAAAGTATTTGTTGGTATTGCGTTTTAAAACTGTTCCGATCAATAAACTAACAAATGCTTACTAAATATCTCTTGAATTTCATACTTTTGAGTAATATATTCTCACAGTTTTAGAGATTTGAATAAATACTTCTGTTTGGTATCATTCTGAAGATGGTAGCTATGTTACCGAAACGTACATCAAAGTAAAGTAAATTTACCAGTTTATATATTTATTTTGTTCATATAAAATTAGTTTCTTTTCATTATGTGTGGCAAAAATGTTTCCTTTTTATTATTATAGGTCGCGCTACAGTGCTGTTTTCATATTTTTAAGTTTTTGTATCAATATTATAAATGTAAATTTAATAGTTCTGTGCAGCTGTCTCGCTGACGTGATGGAAACGAATTTCCAAAATTATCGTTTCATCTTAAACTTTTTTGATATTCTGAGTTTACCAACATACTCAGCATTATTTAACCTCTACTGCCATCAAACAAATTTCTTAATTTCAACGGATTTGAAAATTCAAATCAAGATTTTCACACGCAGTTTTTACGATGGCGAAATCAAGATTTTCATCAGTTGAGAGAATAAAAATTATAAATTTTACTAAAGACGTGGAATGACCGCTAGTTTGAAACAATTGAAAGATTTTTGTTGGTTAACGAACTTGTTGAAGTTATTAGCAAAATGGGTTTTTGTGACAATTTTAAAGCAAATCGAATTTAAATTCCGAACTTGCGCGCTCGCTCGCTCACACACACACACACACACACACACACACACACACACACACACACACACACACATTCAAAAAGCGATCTAATGGTCAAGATCAGCGTTCATTTCAAAATTCCATGTTTGGATCTTATTTAAAATAAAAGAATCTCATTATTGGAAACTACATCCTAAAAGCAAAATAAACCAACGTATGGTTATTGTTGGCTCTGGGGACTTAGTACCGAATATTATTTATTCGAACATTAACTTTTTAAAATCGATTTTTCATATAATTAGTGAAGCCTGGAAATAAAACGAAAATTTCCATAAATACTCGAAATCGGTTCACCACATTTTGCTTAAACTACGGCAATTTATGAAGATCAATATCTCATCATAGTAAATTTATCACACTAAAATAAAAATTACATTTGAATAGTAAATCGAAAAACCGAAAATAAAACCTAGGCAACAATTTCTTTACTCACGAACGCAAGAAATTTCTTTTTCCACATTTGCTGCACTGACTGGAGTCACGAATCCCCAGATATTAACAAAATTTAAATAAAATCCGATAAAACGAGTTTTATATACAATCACGAAAAATGTATTCAATATAGCCTATTGTGTTGAAAGAAATGCCCGTTTAAGTGATGTTTTGAGAAATTCTTGGATCAGCCAGCTATTTACGAGTTAAGATTCCAAACGTTTTGCGGTATCAGTACGTCTAAGCGATAGCGTTTCCGTGTACAACTTATCGCAGTGAAGTTATTCCTAAATTATTTACTTACTTTTATCGCCGTTCTGTACAGCTAGTTTCATTGTGTTTTTAATTTTTTTTTTTTTTTATTTCCTGTTGTTTTATTATCGGATGCAAAAATAGTTTGCTGATTTATTTTTAATTACAAAAGGATGGGTGTACAGTATCTTGAAGGATCGTTTTTAGTTCAGTTTCCGGTGTGGAAAGTTGAAGATTATTTCCTGTTTCCGTCCGTTGATAGCCGATGTCACATTGACTGACAAGAACATCTTCACTCCTGATTTCTGCTACTTTTAAAACTGGATTTAATCAGTGATGTTAGTTTAATGTACATTATTACATTACTGTTGCCTATATATTAGTCAGTTATATTTTTTTCATAGATAAATTGATTTCATTTTGCAATTAGTATTTATAAAATTATTTTTTATAACTGATTTCTGAATAGCTTGATGTTATTTAATTTGAATTATCCAGTTTTTTATGGATAATTTTTAACGTTATTTTTCACTGATTCATGGGGAACGAGAAATTTTGAATAAATCATTTTTTTTAATTTATCAGGGTAATTGCTATTACGATTTATATTTTAATATCGTTTAGCCATTTTGTTTATATAAATATATTCAGTAAAAACTGAACTGATTTGTAACATCGCCGTTTTTATAAATTTAGTACAAATTACTCAATCAAAAATTCCAGAAGCCTACCTAAAACTATTGATTGGGCTTTTGGTAAAAAAATATACCTATTAAATTATAAAATACACGGTGGTGACTAATCAAAGATCACTGCTGTAGATTATTAACTTATGTCGCTTATAATCTAGGCCTAATATTTCCAGAAATCTGTGAATTTCTGTTGTAAAATGAACATTAGACCGCATCGGGGTAAAACCCAGATCCGGGAACTTGAAATGAGAGCCTTTTGATCTCACTTTCTGCAGGGTTGTTAAATTATGTGGTGTGTGTGTGTGTGTGTGTGTGTGTGTGTGTGTGTGTGTGTGTGTGTGTGTGTGTGTGTGTGAGAGAGAGAGAGAGAGAGAGCTCATAAGCGTAACTACTTTTTCATTTTTAAAAAGAGTTCTATGTACGTACCTATTTTCAGGTTAGGCTACAAATTATTTTTAAAAATCAATTTTTGCCATTTTGATCAAATGTAGTACATAAGTTACGAAACAAAACGTCCCTAAAATTTGGTTTTGTAGCTGTCGAAAAAACATGAAAAAATTACCCGAATTTCTTAAATCCAACTCATCATATTTTGTTAAAGTTAAGGTTAATTGTGACCCACGACTCAAAATTACAGTAGTAAATATATTTACTGCTCGGGACTGAATAACCCTGGCAGCCGTTTAAGGGTTTTTCGGTGTAGCTTACTCACGAATTGTAAACTTGTTTTTTATTTTCAAATTCGTGACACTGGCTTGAATAGTGATTCTTATATTAATAATATGTGAGTTTTAAACACTAGACAAAATTCCCATTTTCTTTAATGCATATTCCAAATCAGATTTTTGTGTGGAAATAATTAAATGCTAGAAAGTTTATGTAATATTTTCGCTAAAATACCTACTTTTAGACAATATTTTAGGCAACATTTTATTAGAAAATATTTTTTCTTATTTAAGTTAAATAAACTGTGTGGCCGTACTACTCCGCCTATTAAACGGAAAGTTTTTAAAATACGGTAATTATATCAGAAACTTGTGTAAAACAGTAGCCTAGGCCCATGTGGCACCGGAAATGGCCGTTTTGATGAGTAGCAGATTGCGAAGTCCGGCCCCAGCTGGGTTCCTTATGCTATAATCCCTTATTGGCTACTAGTATTTCTGAAAACATTCTCTAAGGGTAGCGCCATTAATTTTATAACGTAAATGTTGGTTTGGTGCTTTGTAATAACACACTTTTCTACTACCAACCTTTGTTTCTTAGACCTTAACTTGTAGGCCTAATAGTCCACTAACTATGAAGTAGATTTTAAAAAACGTAGAAACCTATAATAGCTTTTGTTCAGCTTTTGATTTTTTTAATACATTGCCTGTTTATAATCGAGAATATTTTCTTTTAATCAATAAAGCTGTTACAGTATGTTTTGTTAGGCTACATAATCTAAACTAAGGAAACATGCACTAACCCACCTTCTTGCATATTTACGTGTAGTTTCTTGTGTTTTGGAGTTTTTATCAGCGTTAAAATTGCATAAATTAGCATTTTAAAATCTGACAAACGAAATTTTTTTTGTATTTTAAATGTAATTTAAACATTTGAAGTGTTAATATATGTCGCCTGTGAAAATGACAATTTGAAAGAAATGTGTAAGATAAAAAAAAATATTAGGCCTATGATATGCTACTGTTATTTTTTGTAAAGCGATTATTTTTCTCCTGACGAAACAGATTTGTGAATAACAGCCGTTATTTTATCGCTAAAATAAAGTAAAATAAATAAGTAAGTGAATCTGAAGATGGGTGAATGAAAGCCGAAACTGCGATGCATTCATGCAAGTTCCAACGACTCTACTGAAAATTTTCCGTTTGGCTGTATCCATTTCCTCGCCATTTTGGTATTAAATAAATTTACAACTAACTTCTAAATATCTCGTCAATTCATAAATCGCGTAAAATCTGTAGCCTATTTGTGTAGATAGGCCTATTGTGTACATGGTGACAATCTAAGAGATCAAATACCTAATAAGCGATCAAACAGTGATGTTTAAATTTTAATTTAAATGTGTAAAAATAATGACACAAATTTAGTTTGTTAAATTCAAATAAAACCGTATGATTTACGAAAGAAATTGTGTTGTACATTAAGTTTTTTCTATTTGTTTTCAACCTTAATATTTAGTTTCAAATTTCTACTTACAGCATATGTTTAAATCGAAATATGTTCAGCTTACACGAACAAGTTTTCTTAGATTGTCACTGTTGATATTTGTTTTTACCGATGACTTCCGAGTCGAAATGTTTTTAGCGATTAGGCATATACATTTGTCGGGTCCTTGAGGTACATCTAAACCGGTTTTGACATGTTCGTTAACGCCATCTTTGAAAATATTTATATTCTGTACTTTTTTACGACAACCTTAATTTTGAGTTACATAGTTAATTCCAAAAACTTCTCGGGAAAAGGTTCAGAAACGCTTTGTCTTAAATCTGAACCAATTGATTCTTAGATTCTATTTGCTATAGAACTGTAGGATACAGCATTCATAAGAAGTTATTTTTTTTTAGCATTTTGTGGGGTAATGAAAAGTTAAGATCTGTCAAAAGTATCGAATTTTAAATCCACGAAAATTAATTTTTTTTAGCAAACAAGTTTGGTTTCTTTTATCACATATAGTAAGAGGCTGAGGCAATCTGATTCAATTAGATGAAATTCGGTAGCGAAAACCGGAGAAGGGTAGGCATGTGATAGGGGCGGAGTAAGGGAGGGTCGGAAATATGCCGGACACCCTAATAAAGCAATTCCCAGGCCTGTTAGGCGGCCGATTTCCAGAATCAATTAAACATGAGCAACCCGAGATGTTGGAGCTGTAAAATATGTTCGCATCCTTTGGGTTATGCCGAGTTCTGTTCGCCATTAGTACTGTAGGCCTACATGTTGTATGTGGGGGGGGGAGCTTAAAACTGTGTTGCAGTGTATTTGTATTGTAGGCTATTGTTGAACAAATATATGCTACGGTGTTTGAAAAGTTTAGCTCGATTCACTTTTAACACTGATTGGAAAGCTATGAGTCTTTTTCGTTTGACTATCCTGTTATATCGTCTACTTGGATTTAGGCTACTTTGAGCGAAGCTTATAGATACATTAATTTTTTAGTTGTGCTTCAAATTGCAGCTCATTGCTCATAAATAAATGTGCGAGAATAAAATGATGAGTGTAAAGGGTTTCTAATTTTTAAAGGAAATATATAATGTATTTTTAGTCTTAAGAAATGTAATTGACTTTATGAAATAAAATATACTGCTGACATTGAATAATAATTCTTATATTTAACTACTGCATTTTTCAATTAGCATCTGTTCTGGTGGTAGTTTCGGCATTCAGTCATTTTTAAAGGTGTTTGCATATTGAGGTGAACGTAATTGTTTCCATTATGTCAACTACTTTCATACATTTTTGTTTTTATTAATGGTATAGACAGCAGTGTTCAACACGAAAACACTTTTTCAAACGTAAACATCATACTGTTATTTAATCTGTAAAACAATTGCCGTAACACAAATTTTGGGTAAGGGGGGTGCACGCCCGTTTGTAACAAGTAAATCAAGTTATATTATATGTAACCTGTAATAAATTATAATACAAAACATCCTAACACTATCGTGTCTTCAGTTTCATTCTACAGAATTCCAAAAAAAGCCCTGTAACACATATGATACTGAAAACTGCACAGTCATTGTCTCAAATAACCATGTTATGCTTATTTGTACCTAGGACTTAGGCTATTTAGGTTTAGTGCGTATTGCTGGTAACTAAACGAATTCACCGATTTTGATGAAATTTAGCACGTTGACCAATTCTCGGGATCATTTTTTAATAACAAAATTTGTCGTTTGGGAAAAATCTTTTTAATCTTTTTTTGCACGATCTACGTCAACGGGTTTTACGAAACTTAGCTGAAATGTGGTTCATAAATACCGAAACAAAATTCATGGGTCAATATAGCTCCAAAAACACAGTTTAGGATTTTGCTAATTTTTTGCGATATAATTTGTTTATTATATAAAGATTTTGTTTGGTCGATGATTCATATCGTAAATCAGTGCAGCAAATTTTAAGTGAGAGAAATTTTCGGTTTGATAGCCTAGTCAATTGAAAAAACCAAAAATAAAACCTAACCGCCATCGGTTTTTTCCAGTTTAGTCAGTAATTTTTTAAATTTCAAATTGAGTGTTTTTTTAATAATATCTAATAAAGTTGTACTGCAATTGTAGTATCAGACCTGATAGTCTGTTTTTAATCAAAATATGTTTTTCTTCCCCGCCAGAAAGAATTGGGATGGGGAGTGGTCCGCAATTTATTCACTTATAACGCGTGTGATTGGGAAGAACTGGTGTAGATAGATAATTTTTCAAAACACGGTATTTTATTTGTAATTACCTCAAATGTGTAGTCTGTGAACTAAATACATACAGTAACACTATCTAGTAGCGGATGCCGTAACTAGGCCTACATTTTACATTAAAGAAGGAATGTGAAAATATAAAATCATAGATTTATCAGTCATACTTAAAAGAAGTATACATTAGTACTTGTTTCTTGTAGAGTAATTATGTTCGCAGTAACGCTGTTATTGGTTAGCTGCGCGCGCTCGGGCGATGCGGGCTGGAATCTTGATAGAAGTGCATCATAAAAAACAAATAAAACACCTAGTTTCATGTTTGTTCCAAAAATGGCGGTGTTAATTTTGGTGATGTTTTTTTTTTACTTGTTTACACCTATTAATTAACTGTCTAAAGAGCTTGCTTGTACAGCGTTAACAACTAGAGCGGGGCGTTTGTACTGCTCCTAAAGTGTGAACAGCTATAAATATTTGCCAACCGCGATCTCATCCATTAAAAGTAATTGCGATGAAAAAACGTATTCCTTGCGTTCAAAGAAATCTACTTCGTGTTTGGGTCAATTTGTTTTATTGTCGGAAAAAACTGAGGCAGCTAATTAATTTACTGTTTCAGGACGGTTTTTCTTTGTTTGACTCTGCCGGGTCGATGTGGCAGTAGCAGCTTCAAAGAGGATCACGTTCCGTATGTGATATTTGAAAAAATTAAACTGTTTTTAAAATTTTAATATTTTATAGTTAAAAGTGAAACTGTACATATGGTAGCCGGAATATTGTGTGAGGTAATCACAGGGAATTAAATATTGTTGCCTTGGTAAACCCCAGGACACAAACATATTTTTGTAATTTTAATTTTTTCGCTAATTGAAATATAAAAGATTTTTGATCGTGAATAATCGATATTTAGGTTTTTGATGTATCTATCCGTTTTGAGCGAAGCAAATTAATATGAAATCTCAGAATCATTTTCAAAATTTTGCTGATACAGAAATTAAAACTAAAATCTGTCTTCCGTATTGACGATGTTCATTAAGTTTCGCCTGAATAAAACATATAGGTCACTATATTCCTTAAAACTAGGTTGGGGAAAATTCATAAAAAAGAACAAAATATTGATCTCACTGACGTTAAAAAAGTAGCCTAATTTCTAGCATTATTTTTGTTTATCTTTTGAAAAACTAATTTTAACGTTTTAATCACTATTAAAATATGCATTTTAGATAGATTTTTAATTAAAAATTACATTATAAATAGAAAAATGAATCCTGTCATCTGTCAAATTCAAGTTCTTAATTTTAAAATTTTCAAAAACTAATATACGGCGATATTAACACTGTGTGCAATAATAAAATCAGATTAAAAAATTGCGAAATAAAAAATATGATTTCTTAAAAATGGAATGGCAGCCATTTTGAAAATGTAGGCTGTGTAACGAACTCACTCAAGTGTTAAAACAATCGAATTTAAATCAAATCGGCATTAATTAGCACATTAAACTTTCAAATTACTATAAAACACACACACACACACACACACACACACACACACACACACACACACACACACACACACACACACACACACACACACATACACATATCGGCTCGAATTTCTGTTCCCAGTTAGAGCCTTACTATGATGGTACGTCCAACAACTTTATTTTCCAGTGGAAAATTCGTTAAAAATATTTGGGGGAAAACATAAACATTTTGGGTAACTCGATATATCGTAAGGCTTCCAGTATCTTCGAATGTATGCTTGTATAAGTGAAGGCCACGAATGTACACTGAGTTTTGTACTGTTTAAATGTACTTATGAATCCCTTCTCCATAATTGTGTTATTATTGCTTTAATTATCTCGCAGCTAAAAAAAACAAGTTTTTACAGATTTTCATTTCATTAGAAAGCGTCACGACTGAATTTATGCAGTTCCTTGTGAACTGGCTTTTTTAAAGAATTAAACATCAAAAAAGCTACAAAATACAGTAGCCTCTAATAAAATATTAACGCTCATAAAGAACGCTCATATTTTTAGAAGTCGTTAGAAAAATAATCGGACCAAAGGAAAACGCTCACTCGATATTGTAGCCTACAGTAATTAAAGTGCATGAGTCGAGTGTTAGCTTAGGCCAAGGCGTGTAATGGGATTGCGTTTAATGTACCTTATCAAATTAGTAAAGGATTACACTCATAGGCATATAGCCACGAATGTGTGTCTGCTCAACAAGTCGACTATAAAATGATTGTTTAAAAATACCCCACGATGTGAGAGTGCTGTGGCAATATCAACGTGTGTGTTTCTATTTTCATAGTGATTGTAACGCAGAGGGGGTCCCCTATTAATCCCCCACCCCACCTCCTGCCATCAGTCGGTTTAATTTGTTTTGTTTTTACCAATTTGTTCAGTTCCACCTTGCATTGTATCCTGTAAGTAATTGTATTTTATCAATGCACCATCAGGTTCTCTATTCCATTTAACACAAAGAAAAAAACAGAATACAAAAGTAAAATAAATATAGGCTACTGTACACTAGTAAAACAAATAATAAAATGTGTCTTAAAGTAAACTAAATACCAGCTGTAATACAAAGATTGTTGTAAAAGCAAAAATACATTCGCAGCCACAGTCATACAAAAACAATGCATTCGATCACACTTCTTGGCTGGGACATCTCATTCGATAAGTAGTACTTTAACATTTTTGAAAAACTGGACGCGGACGTTAATTACTTCAGGAAGTGAATTCCACAAACGACAACCGGACACAATAAACGATTTATTGAATATAGCTGTTCTGTGTGTGAGTATTAAGTGAAGAGAAACCCCTTCTTGTGCTCTTTGCACTTATATCAGTGGCATAAACGTTTCTGCCAGATAACCGGGCACCTTAGTCCATAGGTATATAATTAAGTTTTTTGAAATAATGTAAGACGAACTTTCCGTTTTAAACAAAAATAAAATTCTGTGTCCGCTGCAGTCTGTTTGCCAGCACTACAGACATGTCATTCACTGCGGGGTCAGTGAGTAAAGTAAGGAAATATCAAAGTCTTTACTAAAAGATCGTTATTCGGGCAGAAAATCTTGCATTTTAAAAAAGTGCAGCATCCCTGCGAAGCCCCTATTACAAGTATCAGTCACATAGTCACTCCAAATCTGTTTAGGATCAGTAGACGGTCCTAAGTCCTTTAATTTATCACAATAATCTAAAAGGTCTGTATTAAACTAAATTTTATCAGAGATAGTTCCGTCAATTTTGTTCAGTAGTCGAGAATATCCTAGAACAATTGGTTGCGTTTTTTTTTTATTGTCCTCAGTCCATGTTTTGAGGTCCAATATTGTGGTTCATATCCTCCACAGTTCACTTAAAACTGTAAGTATATTTTAAAATCGTCATAGTATAAATGAAATTTACTGTATTTTAGCACAGTATGCATATCGTTTTTGTAGGTACTAAACAACGAAGGATCCAAAAGTGACCCTTAGGGCACACATCTGCTGACACCTTTCCTACAAGACCTACTCCCAGCAATACAATCAGCTAGCAATCTTTCAGAGAAATAGGATTGTACTCATGTTATGGATAAATGAGACAGTCCTTTATTTCCTAAGTTTATTAATTGCAATGAGCGATTAACGCTTTTGAAAAATCAGATGCAGTAAAGATTATCTGCGCTATCCATGGCCAACCATATTTCATCAGTAACATAAAGACGTGCTTACGTGATTCAGAACGAAATCCAGATAATAATGGGCTAAGTATTAATTAATTTCAAGTTAATGTGTTAATTGCTGATGCACAGCTTCCTTACAGACACTTAGTACAGCAGGAAAAATGCTTATAGGTCGAAAGTGTGAAGGGCTCTCGGGTTGGAATGATTTCCCAATTGGACGTATTACAGCGGATTTCCACGGGAGCGGGAGAACACCAGGTGCTTTGGATAACTCTGTAATCCCACTTGCACCGACTGCATTGGAGGGTAGTCAGCTTCCTTACAGACACTTAGTACAGCAGGAAGAATGCTTATAGGTCGAAAGTGTGAAGGGCTCTCGGGTTGGAATGATTTCCCAATTGGACGTATTACAGCGGATTTCCACGGGAGCGGGAGAACACCAGGTGCTTTGGATAACTCTGTAATCCCACTTGCACCGACTGCATTGGAGGGTAGTCAGCTTCCTTACAGACACTTAGTACAGCAGGAAGAATGCTTATAGGTCGAAAGTGTGAAGGGCTCTCGGGTTGGAATGATTTCCCAATTGGACGTATTACAGCGGATTTCCACGGGAGCGGGAGAATACCAGGTGCTTTGGATAACTCTGTAATCCCACTTGCACCGACTGCATTGGAGGGTAGTCAGCTTCCTTACAGACACTTAGTACAGCAGGAAGAATGCTTATAGGTCGAAAGTGTGAAGGGCTCTCGGGTTGGAATGATTTCCCAATTGGACGTATTACAGCGGATTTCCACGGGAGCGGGAGAACACCAGGTGCTTTGGATAACTCTGTAATCCCACTTGCATCGACTGCATTGGAGGGTAGTCAGCTTCCTTACAGACACTTAGTACAGCAGGAAGAATGCTTATAGGTCGAAAGTGTGAAGGGCTCTCGGGTTGGAATGATTTCCCAATTGGACGTATTACAGCGGATTTCCACGGGAGCGGGAGAATACCAGATGCTTTGGATAACTCTGTAATCCCACTTGCACCGACTGCATTGGAGGGTAGTCAGCTTCCTTACAGACACTTAGTACAGCAGGAAGAATGCTTATAGGTCGAAAGTGTGAAGGGCTCTCGGGTTGGAATGATTTCCCAATTGGACGTATTACAGCGGATTTCCACGGGAGCGGGAGAATACCAGATGCTTTGGATAACTCTGTAATCCCACTTGCACCGACTGCATTGGAAGGTAGTCAGCTTCCAGATTAACTTAGATATGTTTAAACTTAAGAGAAATTGAAAGCATTATTCGTATGACAAGAATGCCGTAACAATACCGATATACAATTATTTATAGATTATCGTTCACAAGAAAAGAAGGAGACACAAGATTTAGTTCATCAAGTCTTCGGATGATTGAGTCTAAAAACGTAGTTTTATCTCGCTCTACCACGTGTTACTGCATACATGGAGGCTGTAACACGTTGATAGATTTCTTAAATTTGGCATGTTAAACATAATTTCTTTTATTATCTGAATGTTTAGGTTTAAATTTATTTTTGTTCAGAAATACCCTAAGACAGTGGTTGGCATGCGGCTCTTTGACTCCTTGGCTTGCGGCTCTTCCACGAAATGTTTAGTGCAGGCACGGAATATTATTTATTAATTTGCCTTGTAAGAGACGAGTAAACTTTTTGAAACGCAAGCCTACAGAAATGTTTGTAGATGTTAGAAGAAGTAATTTCATTCGAAAACATATTGTTGCTTTTTGCTGAAGATTTTGAAAGAGAAAATCTAATACACTTCTATGCCTATTGAAATATTGTCCAGAAAATAAGTCCAATATTGACATTTGCTATTTCAGAACAACACTGTTAAATACGTAGGAAGCTTTTCTCATCAGGTTCAAAGACTTTAAAAACAGCAACGCGACGTTAGTTTTTGTTAAAAAACCTCTGAACGCCGCGGTAACAGAAATAAAGTTTTCGCCCTGTAATATTGATATTGGTAACTTTGAAATGCAGTTGCTGGATTTAAAAAGTAAAGAATTGTGGAGTTCAAAAGTTCCAGCATCTTTATGCCAATTTAGAGACAACATAAAAACCTGAAACCCTTACTTTCCAAGGAAATGCAAGGCCATTGTTCACACTAGAGGAGTATTTGTAGTTTAAGGAAACTTTTTATATTATTTAACTTGTTATATTTTTAAATAAATATTATCTTTATATACGTATGATACCAAATTTTATTTAATGTATTTATTTAGTTAAACTAATACATATTTAGCAAAGGCAAGTGTACTTTTAATTCTAATTATTTCTATAAAAATGTCTCTACTAAAGCAAAGCTTAAGTTTTTAAAAAATGCCTGTTTGAGTAAACTTAAATTTTCTATTATTTATATTTGGTTCTTTTGGATGACAACTTTGCCGACCACTGCTCTAAGATGATGAAGTAATGATTTGGTTTGGATCAGTTCTAACATTTTTGATTCAGCTTTGTTAGACTGTTACTAACTGTCGTCACTAATTAATGTGTAATCTCTAAAACAATATGTTAACAAAAACCTGAATCGTGTGCTATCAAAATCGGTCAACAATTATGAGAGAAGATATTTAAGAGCAAATTAAAAATAAAATAACTCCTGACACTTTGTCAAGGTTTATTTTGTAGACTGTTCTGTAATCTACATTTTTGAAGATATAATGACCCATCGAGCTTCGTTATGTTCATCTTTTAAATAATTTAATACAGCCTGAAGATGTCGGTAAAATACTAGGCAGTTCAATAAAAGCAAATTAAAAAGGAAATTGTTTTGTTCGTATCTTTGTAAAACCCAACCCAAACGGTAGGCGGTTGCATATTGAACGTGAAGTTCGGGTAGTTTTTATTTATTTTTTACATTTAGTTTATTAAAAAGTACGTCTGGTGAACGTATTATAACAATAATGGATACATAATCTGCACGTGCCAACTCGAGAAGTATGTGATTGCATTTTTTTATTTTTTGCTTTGTTGAAAAGTTACTGCACCAGAATTTATTTACCGTTCAGAATTAGTTTAGAGGCTCGGACCAATAAAGATAGCATGACGAGTTGCATATGTGACAGTTTATCACAAGTGGCTAGTCCATTAAACGCCTGTTTGATATCGTTGGGGCTAACATAAAAGCCTTTGCCTTAGCGTAGTATAAAACCTCCCCTTCATCATCACGTGTCCAACACGTGTACACGTAGGGTAGCTACCCTTGTGGCCCTCCTTCTCAGCTATGCAACAAAACATACTTTTATTATTATTTTTTTAAATGTTTTCTTTGTACACGTACAGAAATGTATTTTTAATCTGCAAATTGTTGGTCAATTCATATTTCGATGGCATGTTAAGTAGTACAACATACAATCTGAAGCTGTAATTTTCTTTCAGGAGCTCAAACCTACGGCAAAATAAATGTTTGATATATATATATATATATATATATATATATATATATATATATATATATATATATATATATATATGAGCGCGCCCGAGTGTGTACCAAGTGACCGAATGCAGCGGAGAAAAAACTAATGACAAACAAAATATGAAACTGAAACATCTCGTCGATACACGTTACCAGGGATCTATATTTTAACAGGACGTGTATCTAAGCGATGATATATCCTCTTTCCTCTAGTCAGGATATGAATGTACTTATCGGTTTTGTCTTAATGCTCAAGCACAGAACTAGGGAAACTGTTGCGGTTGAAAACTCATTATTTTTAAAATAAAGATGTAAATATTAAAGCACATTATGTAGGGTAAAAATCTAGTCGTAGTTCCTGTATTTTATAAGTTTAAATTCTCAGACAATGTGTTCAATAAAATCGTGAATTAAGAAAAGCAAATATCAGATTAACTAAAGCTGTATTTACAGACTGTACCGAAACTAGGCTGTCAAAATATGGACGGCGTATCGAAATTAATAAATAAGTAGACGACGCGGGACAGGCCGGCAGAAGTGACTACGTTTTTGGCATGCTGATTGTGTACGTTTACATTATTGAATTATTTTTATAAAAAAGTAGAAGTATGCAGGTAGGGATTTAATAGTATACGTATAATAATAAATATAATATTTGTGATTCTGAGATTCAGAAATTTGTATGTCATATTCATTAAATAATTTAACAACACAAATTTAGTAAAAAATACACATTTTATTAAATTTACAAGAAGAATAAAAACATAACCTCAATTTGAAATGTTATTGAAGCGACAGCTGTTTAAAAGTAGTCAACTTTAAGGCTACATAAAAAAACAATTACATAGGTTTTGAGGTATGCGTTAAGGAATCAAGCGTGACGCGAAAGCAAATGTTTTGTCATCCGCGACCGTAAAAGTTTTCACTTCAAAAAATATTTTTATAAAGATATTCATATTATTTTCGTTCTTTAAAAGAAGAATATTTTGGTGATAAATATAAGTTAATTTGTTTTGGTTATGGATGTTTAAACGTTAAATATGTGTAAAGCTATTTTTGGATTGTTATTGACACAGAATATCAAATGGAAAGTTGGTATCTACTTTCTTTTTATCTGTATTAAAACAAACAATTTTGGAAAATTACCGGTTGTTGAAGTTCTATCATAATTATTATTAATTTGTGTAATTTGTTTGTGTTTGTACCGGACATATAAAAGTGCGCTAAAGTGCATTTTGAAAATTAAAGGTAGGGGTGTTTACAGAAAAAAATAATAGAGTAGATAGATATTTACCTGTTTATTTCCTGCAATAAGGTAAGGGTAATATAAAATGAAGCCTTACATATTTATTGAAATCAAACAGTTTTCTGATAGTGTTAGTATTACGCAAACACAAGAAGGAAACTCCTTACCAGGAAATGGAAACCAATAATCTTTTATTTTATTTTATTAATTGAAGCGCCACAATGTCTAAAATTATTGTATTATTGTATACACTGTATGTTTACAGTGAAAGTATGCTAACAACTTTTATCTTATCTGTTTAACGATAGCACAAAGTAAATCGTAGAAAATACGGAAATTATAGTCTATTAATTTTGAAATTTTTGTAACTCCCGTCATTCAATGTAAACGTACTAGTATTACCCGTAGTAGCGCGTTCGTTGATGTTTACATCTGTGAACTACAGTTAAACAGATAAACAGTGCTGTCTATTTGTCAAACATCTTCTCTCCTGTCCTTGCAGCTTGCAGTGTTCGTAGCGGCAGATAGTTCTATTACTTCCACTTTAGCCGCCAATATTGTGCACGCTTTTTGTAATGGCGGTTGTACTTCTAATACATTTAAAGTCAATGCTAATACTGACCAAAAACGTCTTGAAGTTTTAATGTTTTGTAAGACTAGACAATTGTCCCAAGATAAGAGCAATCTACACGCCAAGTGGGTCAATCATTACTCTACAAAAATGTGAACAAATACACATAAACACACACACACACACACACACACACACACACACACACGTATATATATATTATTCATGGGACCCTAAAACGAACATATTCATCAAAATCTCAGAGTAGACTTTTCACTATAATTATTCCGCAGTCAGTAAGCCTAGGTTGTATAGAATCAACTTTTAAAAATGGTATTTCACCATATCTCAATCAATGTTAATTAAATTTTTAAATTTTATTTAGAAACGCAAAAATGAACTCGTATTTTTAAACAGATTTGAAAAAAACTTACATGTTGTGCAGATTTTAACGTACAATTACGTACTGTGTATTTTCTCTAACGGTTTCACTCCCTTACAATTTGCAGCGATCGTAGCGGCAGATAGTCCAATTACTTGGACTTTAGCCGCCAATATCTAGCACGTTTTTTATAAACCGTTTATATTCAATGCTGCTATACCCTTGTAAAAACGTATCGCTTAATATATGGGTGTAGTGTCAACAGTTTTATATAAAGAGGACCATATTATTGTACGATCATTTTGTAAATCATGTAAATTTCCATTAAGAGGTCAATGAGTTATTTTATGTATTAAATTTATTATTTTTAAACTTGTAAACTCAAGTGAAAGTAATTTTGTTTCTATATTTCACCAAAATACTCTTTAATAGAGGACAAAAAGAATATAAAGAAAATTACACAGAGAAACCTTAAAAAACATGTTTTTTACTTTGACGATACTGACACTTTTTGCTTCACGTTGTAGTTAGCTCCAGTCAGAAACTTTCCCGCGCAGTTTCTGGTGTCGTGCAGCCAATTATATGGCAGCATATTATATATATATATATATATATATATATATATATATATATATATATATATATAAAAGCATTAGGATAATAGATTTAAACAGAGACTAACAAATTAGAGCAATTGTGTGTGTAGACTAGCCTATATGAACTGGGGACGCTAGAGTGTGGGAACTGACCAGTGCCCAGTTCGTAGTTAATGTGTACACTAAATGATATATCACTCGCTCACGTACCCAGCACGTGTGACGTTCTCTCGATTCCTGATTGCTTGATTCAATACAGCAGATGTGTTAATTAAGCCGTAGTCTAGAAATTATCGCACCACTACCCTATACACCGTCCTGAAAACATAACAACTGTGGAAATATCTGTTTTGGAAGTTCTTTTAACTGCGAAATTTGTAAGAAGTATTTACAATGTTCAATTGCTGTCAGGTTTTATTCAATGTGTCAAATTTTGATATCAAAATAGTATTTCTTTTCAATTGTGAACACGAGTAACACAATTAAATAAATATATTTATATTTTATCAACATATTGCGTCCTTTTGCAGTTATTGGAAAAAGAAACGAATAATGTACAACAATATAGAGCAAGAAGGTGAGCAGTGTTGTAGCGCCTGTTTATAAACAGTGTTCGAAGTGACCTATGAAATATGCGACTTTCCTTATTGCTAGCATGAACGAAAAGGAAAAGAGGTTAGGTAGTTTTTTTTTATGAAATCGCTATCCGTAATTGAACGTAAAAAGCATGAATTATGTAAATAAAATCATTCAAATATTACCATTGGCTGGTATTTAATTACTGTATTACACTAACCTTTAATTAAATATTTGATTATTGTATTTCCTAAGTAAAACCGTTGCGAAACCATGTAGGCCTACTATTTATTGTCAATATGAATGTCTGTTAAAATATTTAATACTTGTATGACCTGTTAATAAAATAATATTGTTCATTATATTTAAGTTATTTAATAAAATAGGTTTTATGGTGTTCTACTTTATATTTCTACATATTAAAACTGACCTAGATTGTTTATCGATTCTACTTTCAAAACCAATTCGTTCAATAATTATATAAATCTTGCACACAGTAGTAAAACTTTTAACAATGGTTTTTAGCAGTCAGCTATTTTGGTACACACACATTTAATTATTTCTGCCACCTATACCTGCACTGTGCTGCACTCTCACGGCAACACTTAATACTGTTCCTGGAATTTTGTTTACAGACCTTTTTTTCGGTTTTAGGTAGGTTTTATTTTATTGTAAAGTCTGAAAATGTAAAGTTATGAGGCGTGAGAGATGTGTGGTATCCTGACGAACCTGTAGACACCGCATGTATGTAGTTTCAATTTAAAAGTCTTTATTTTTGGTAGAAAGCCGTTTGGAATGCTTAGCGTATTAACATATAACAAAATATCTGTAAAGTTAAGTTTAAGAAATTATGACTCAAATTTTCCGAATGTTTACCAACTCCTGAACAGATTACAGTAACCTGTAAGTTTTGTGTTTAATGTAATGATCTTTTATTTCTATTCAGAATCTGTTAGTATTATGTCTGTGTACTGTATCTGTTACTTCTACACAGTATATCTCAAGCACGAGGATGTGTTGGTGTCGTTTAAACGAGGTTGCGTCATTGAAGTATTCCTTCTGAATTTCATGGAAAGAAGTACACTGTCGGAACCAATGTTTTAATGGTTTGAAGTACAACTTAAGAAGTAGAATATTAAAATACTTCATTTTCAAGTCAGTGATACTTATTTTGTAAAAAAAAATACTTTTTTTCTAAGCCATTTGGATTTTTTCCAGATACGCGCGCGCGCGCACACATATTCACATACAATCTCTTGGTGTGTTGGTAAATTGGTAAATATAGGATATGCCAAAAATAGAGTATTTTATCTTGTATAAAGCCCGAAAGTCGTACGTGTAAGCTTCCCCCTATTTACTTCCGTTTCAAGATGGAGGTTTCTGATTTAATATCCTGTCATGATTATGTTGAAACATGACATAAATTATTTTTGAACGCTTCGTGAATAAAGAACATAAAATTTCTTAAGATTATACAGCGAAGGTCTACTTTTTTTTTTTTTTTTTTTGAACTGATCGTTTTAAGCTTTTCAAGTAAGAAAATATACGGAAACAATCACGAATTTTTAAAACTAAGTAAGTTACAATGCCGGGCACTGCAGTCCTTTGTAATTCGGAATTCAGTGCGATGACGATGTCGTGATAACCAAACGAAACGAGTAGCCTTGCAATATGGAAAATTTGTTTCTAATTCTGTGCTTCCGGTATCGTATCCTTATACAACATGAGTGGATGCGTCGTTAGTCTAACCGACATGAAGTATGGACGTTACGGAAAAAATCTTGTGCAACTGTAAGCAACGTATAGCTTATGTGGGAAACAATCTATATGAATTTTACACTGTTTTTCAGAACCAACAAAAGTAGCTTTAGAAGGAGAGTAATTGCTAGACCATAATTAAATTATTTTGTTTGAGTAATTTTTGAAGATAGCTATAAAAATACTACAGGTATAATAACAGTTCACTTTCAATTTATGCAAATAAAAACACTTTAAACACGATTCTGATAACACCTGATGTTATAACTAGGCTTTTAGGTATGTTTTGGAGATGTAGGCCTAATTAGTAGTGTACGGAAAATTGACACAAACTTCCTCACAATTCTGTTTAGTGAAACATTTAAGACTTGTGTTCAGTCTCTGAACTGCGCATCTCAAGGTCGTAGGTTCTAGACTCGCAGTAACTGTCGTAAGGTTTACAATTTTCGTTAACGCAGATGTCTAGTATAGTGGTTAAATCAGAGCGTTCGGATCAGTGACTTTGATATTCGAAATAGCCTGGTATAGAAAATACGAGCTTATAATGTTCCAATCGGTTATTGTACAGACATTTCAGATATACCGAATTAATGCGTGTTCTTTTGTCAGTAACTCTATATTATTAATTCCGTTAATATATTTTCAAACGTCGACTTTACATTTCAATAAATTTACCGAAAAACGCAATTTTCCCGCAGTTTTTCTACTGCTAGTCACTTTGAAGGTTCTTAACTTTGTCAATTTGTACTCCATAACAATGTAGTTCAAGTACATTATGGTACAGATATTTGGTAATGTTTTGTGACCATCTTTTGACAAAAATTAAAATTATGGTGAATTTCTTTTTAAAAAAGTGTTAATTTTGTTATCAGGAACTTTATGGAAATAATTCTTTAGACGTCTATAATTTTATCAAGATTTATGTTCAGATTTATAATTATTTTTTGTTTTAATTTTCTATTACGTCAGCGAGACAGCTGAGTGCCGCGATTATTTGAAAATTACTTAAGTTCGATTAATAATATTTTGAGTCTGTGGGTTTGTGTCCAGTGTTAAGTGCAGGCAATACGTGTATCAACCTGTCGCCAAAGTTTCACAAGGGAACCATTTAATTACGGTTCTGCGTCGTTACCATTTCGTTTGGTAACTTATAGCCTATTTCACAGATAACAAATGCAAATGTTGTTGCCTATATTGGATATTCATTTCATACAGTATGTATATAAAGCTGTACATATCTGGACATTGAAATTCGGCCTCTTCTGTCGACAAAATAGATAAATCAATGAAGATAAGACTTTCCGAGAAATTCGACTCATTTTTTGGTAATTGTTTACTGGTTGCCACATATAAATTGCGTTTAAACACTGTATGCTCTGTTAGTTATGAAATATTTCAGGTTAAACCAAATCAGTGCCATTGTAAAAATAATGCATTTTTTTACCACATCATATTCTTTACAAATTACTTAATAATAAAAAAAATGGGGAGTAGCCATTTTATTATGATGAAATTGTAATAGCGTGCCCATCTAGAATAAATGCCGTTTAATTATTAATTGTAAAATCATTTTGTAAAAAAAAACATGAAAGCGAGACATGATTTGGTTGAAGTAGTATTGAGTCGATGTTTTTAGGATGGGTATAGTTCGTAAGTGCCACTGTTATAGAAGTCGAGACGTAGCATAGAAGAATAACAGTGCTTGTATAGTCATAGGCGCTTTATGTGTCTATAGAAAATTATAGTGTTTATGTTATCATTTTGTAAGTTGTCTAATAATTGCCGTATTTATAGCTATTATAATTTGAAAGAAATACGTAAATGTAATTCATTTAGACCTTTGAAATGTCACTATAGAGTCTTTTATATTACGGCGTTATTAGTTTCCTGTTTTTTCTTGAACTTAGGTTAGAAGGAGCAGGTTGATGATATCTGTTTTTACAGATAATTTTTCTGTACTAAGTTACATTTTGCCTGTTTCGGTTTTCCCACACTCACTGCTGCTTATAGCCAATGTAAAATTACCTGTGGCATGGCCATCATGATAAGACTTTGAACCTTAAGTCGATAGGACCTTGGAATAAGCGCTGGTCCTTGACATTTCTAGGTTAGTTTTTTTCTTCAAGGATATATATATATATATATTCAAACCTGTAGCAAAAAATCGACTATAGTAATAGATTGAGTAAGTCTTTTACCCAATATAATTATTTAATAGTTTCAAAATGGCGGTCATTCAAAAATCTAAACAAAATCATAACTTTGTTATCGTATATAGTTACTTTTTGAAAATTCTCTTCCGTCAAATAAGCGAAGCAAATGCTTTAGTTATTTGATTTTTAAAAATTTATCTCGAGGGTTGTAATGTATTTTAATACAAATCTTTTCTTAATACAGTATTTTAATGTAGGCTTATTTATAAAAATTAATCGGAATTACTTCACTAAAAATCGACAGTCCAAGTGTAAGCGTTTAAACTTTAGACGATTACTGTAATGTAAAGCAAGGGACCCGTGAAACAAAGAACAGTCCAAGAATAGCAGTTAACACTCGATAATTGATGTTTATTGGAATCAGTATTCATAGAACGGAATAAATCATAGGCCTATCTGTTAATACGGCGGAATAACACCTTTCTCTCGCCCCACCTGAACAAATAACAAGTGCTCAACTCTAAATGGATAATGTTTAAATAACCACTGCCTATAAAATCTAGGCATCATTATACAGACTTGGTCAACAAACCTAAGCTGGGCCTGTTAGAACAAAGGCCCGCTCCAACCCAAACTCAATATTTACTTTGGTTTGGTATTTCCCTCTTTAAATTACACTATTGCATTTGTAGCTGCAATTACGTTGAATATAAAGTAAAACATAATTGCCAGTCACTTAATGGTTTGAAATTCTAATGATATTTCAACATAAAAGTAAAATGCCTCTGAATAATTTTTTTAGTATTTTGATCTCCCATACTCTGCCACGTCCCGTATAAGTAAAGACAGTTTTACACCGTTAGGAGTATATGAGTAGAATTTAATTACAAAATATTATTAAAAATATGTTTGCAAAAGATATAACTAGAATAAATACAATTACGCATAACATATAAGTACCAAAAAAATATATTTACCTACAGAACATATAACAAAACAATATATAGTTACAAGACATATAACTACAAAAAATATATAGTTGCAAAAAATATAACTACAAAAAATATAGTTACAGAACATATAACTACAAAAGTATATAGTTTCAAAACATAACTACAAAATATATAGGCCTAGTTACAAAACATATAACTACATAAGCTTATGGTTATAGAACATACGAGTATAACTACAAAAAATATAGTTATAGAACATGTTACTACAAAAAAATAAAATTACAGAACATAGACCTACAAAAGATTATGGCAATTATAACAACAAAAAATATAGGTACAGAATATAAAATTTAAAAAAATATAGTTACAGAACATGTTACTACAACAAAATAAAATTACAGAACATATAACTACAAAAGATTATGGCACATATAACAACAAAAAATATAGATACAGAATATAAAACTAAAAAAAAATATAGTTACCGAACATGTTACTACAACAAAATAAAATTACAGAACATATAACTACAAAAGATTATGGCACATATAACAACAAAAAATATATAGTTACAGAATATGTTACTACAAAAAATAAAATTACAGAATATAAAACTACAAAAGATTATGGCACATATAACAACAAAAAATATAGATACAGAATATAAAACTAAAAAAAAATATAGTTACCGAACATGTTACTACAACAAAATAAAATTACAGAACATATAACTACAAAAGATTATGGCACATATAACAACAAAAAATATATAGTTACAGAATATGTTACTACAAAAAATAAAATTACAGAATATAAAACTACAAAAGATTATGGCACATATAACAACAAAAAATATACATACAGAATATAAAGCTAAAAAAAATATATAGTTACAGAATATATAACTACAAAGAAACTAGCACATTAAATAAGAAAATTATTACTTTAAACAGAGCTAAAATGTAGAACAGAAGAGTTTGAAAAGTTATCGTATAGGCCTTCTTCTGCAAACCTATATTTGTAGCCTATTTTAATGATTAATTTAGTGACATTTTAAAATTTGAAATACTTATTGTAGGTGTTAACGGCGAATGCCGTTTTTTTACTTATTGTATGTGTAAAATTAGGTTTTCTAAAAGAAAATTTAAAACAGTTGCCATTTTAAAACTTTTAAGCCGTTTGAATGTTTGTTTACGTAATTTTCTTCTTTGTTTTTGTTTAACACGCAAGCGAGAAAGTCACTAGCCGCGATTACTAGAAGTTATGTTTAGGAAACAATTTCTTCGTCAACATGTCACCGTGTAGCAATACAAATTAGGAGGTATAATTTCTCAACTTACTTAAAAAGGCTACAATTTGTAATTTGTACAATCTATACTATATTGTAATAAATACGTTAATTTGTAACGTTGTAACTTTGAATTCTATAATGAACGTGTACGTGAAAGAAATGACAGCTGTTAAGATGGAAAAACAGTCAATTTAATTTGAACTATTTTTGGATAAATGCCCTGCCTGAACGGCGAGGGGCGGTTGATTGCGGGGGTGAAGTCTCTGGATGGGGATGATTAAACCGATTCACTTCACACCCCTCTCTGTTTGCCATGCTACATCCCACATCGACTGCTATATTTATTTATTATTAATCTGCGTTCAGTTCTTCCTAAACGTTTACCTTCTTTATTAACCTTAAAATGAGTTTAAACGTCTTTAAAAACATTCTAAAACTTTTAAAACATTTTCGTCAAATCTACCTGTAAAATCGTGCTTTCTAAAGCGCCCGTTAGAGCCTAAACCAAGATTATTTTGAATTTATGTCAAAAAACTGTCAGTAGGGCACTTTTTACATTTCAATTATTGCGATACCAAATAATACCAGAATGAAAGTAATACATTACCTTCTTATAAATCTAATAAACATTTTACAGGAAAACAGAGTTTGACTTCCAACTAGTTGAGGATGTAGGCCTACTCTGAATATATAACCTGCATTTTGAATGTTGGTATTTTTTCAGTATTTTGTAATTAATGTATTGAAGGTACCTAGATACTTTTATTGAATCACCTAGCTAATAGTTTGTTTCATGATTTGTTAAGCCTCGTTACGTTCATATTTTTAATTGTTATATAAACATTTAACAGCTTTGGTAATCCTTGAATTGCAATTGACTTGTTTTACCTTTACTTTTAAAAAGAGAGAACAGAAAACAGAGAGTGAGTGTCTCGGCGAAACACAAAAGAGGAAGGATTTACATGCCCGCCAAATTGGATAATTACTTTTCTAAAGAGAATATTGTTTTTCCAAAGCTCAACACGTGTTCGCGTGTTGCGACGTTGCCGGCCCGGCTGGAGGCGGTGTTGCCGCGTCCAATTTATCGCCAGGTCCAGGTCCGAGATTTGTATCAATGACGTAATCAGCTTGTAATTGCCTTGTCGTAGTCTAAATCAAGTTCACACCTTGGCTGGCACCTGTTAACAAGCCGTCGCTCGATATTGTTTCCTTTTGGTTGCTATGGTAACGAAATGCAAGCCTCCTTGCCTTGCTTAGGTCGTGTACGTTCGGACGATATTGAGTGTTTTTCGTTTTAGTGGTAAAAAATATATTTTTGCTTTTGATAAATAGCAAAGAATGTAGGACAAGTCGTGTTTGGTATCGTATTGTATTGATTTGAATGTATTGATGATTTGAATTTTCAGAGAAAATCATTTTGGCAGTAACAGAACTTGACAAAGTTGGTGAAATTATTTTAAAACCCTATCATTAACAACTTCTGAAATATCTCATGCTTTTATCTAAATACTTGATGATTTTAGCTTCAATTAGTTCGTTACCAGACGAATTCAGTTTGATATATAGCATATATTCTTTTATATATATATATATATATTCTTTTTTTAGGCTACTTGGCTACCTAATGGGTATAAAGGATAGGCGAAAACGGCGAGAGAAAAGATTACAGCAGTAACTATAGTTTCGAACATACGACAATGAGGTACGAAAGAACGTACACGCAGCAGACTGGCGGATGCTTTAAGCACCTTGACACGCCGGTTTATTTCAAAATGGCAGTATCAAAACCTTAACAAAACTATATTTTTTTATCTTAGACTTTTTTTAAAACCTGATTTAATCCTTGTAACGTGCTTTAAAATTGCGTATATTAAAATTATAAATTTTCAAATATGATTGAAAGTACAAAAATAAACAACGTTGATAGAATTCGTACCTTCAATCTTGGAAATTTTAAAAAGTTAATTTATAAAAATTTCACTAATCACGTATGTTAAACTTTTTGAAATAATTTTATAAGATTTAATTAAAATGGTGCTATTAGGTTTTGAAAATTCTTTTCCACCAAATGAGCTTTACAACCATAATTTTGTTTGTTTACCAGTTACAGAAAATACAGTATTAATGAAAATCTAGAAGAAATTTAACATAATATCCGTTGTTGAACGTTATTGATCTAGATTGACAAGACTTGTGTGAAAATGTGTCGGGGGACCCCCTATAGCGAGCGAGGTAGGACCACGCAGATGTCGCGCGGGTTTTGTTCGGTGTGAACATCTTGATAAAGCAACATGTTTACGCAACACGGAGATGTTGTTTGCACTCAAAGAAGTGTCCAGTGTCCGGTCCTAATGAACTTTTAAAAAAATTCCTCGGTCACAGCTGATTATTGATAACGACAATAATTATTAAGTGTTACGTTAGGTTTGAGGTTATGTTTGTTACCATCGCCGTGTTAAAATAGAAGGATCGCGTAACGGCAAATTTAAAGTTGCGAGCTTAGCGTCCCTCAAACAGATATTTTATTTCAGTGGCAAACTAAAAACTATCGTAGTTCAATCTCGCTAATTTTAATTAATCAAAATTCTTGGTTATTAAAACTTCTCAATGTGTGGAAAAAATTATATCTTAATTCATTGAACAACTATCATAATGCAGTTAGTTATCTATAAAATTTAAAAATTATTAAAATATTAATAATAATTATTTTTATTAAAGAACTCAGGTTATTGATCATTCTTGCTCGGCTTCTATACGAGGACTAGCCATGATTTGGCTAAAGCACCAGTCAGTTTGCTACGTCTCTGAACTGCGCACCTCAACGTCCTTGGTTCGAGACACAGCTACTCCCGTTGCTTTACCCTTACATTTACCGCTGATCCCTCATAACTGGCATAAAGTATGGATGTTAAGAAAAAAATAATGTTTTATCTAAGAGAGGGTTGTTTGCTCCCGTCAGTAGTTAATATTATTGTTCTGCTTGCCTAGAAGCAACGCTTTTTAGAACACCTACTCATCTGGATGGATCAAAAATTGTGTTAAATAGGTCATTTAAATTTTCTGTTTTTGATGGGCCGTGGTCCATTATAAAATCTCATCTCTTCAGTAGGTCACGTGTGGTTTCGTTCATTCTTATTTGCGGACGTTTGAGGAAGCACAACAGATTAATAGGAGCGACAAGGACAATCACTCTTGTGTAGAACGAACGTAATACTTTCTTTGTTAATTTTTACCATTCTTCTTGGTCTTATTAACGTGGGGCATTTTCATTTGAACAATGGCGAAAGAAAGTCTGTCCAGTTTTGAACAGATGGTGTCTTGTTGTAAGATAAGGCTCGTATACTTCGTATTTGGATCATGACTTTGACACTGTCAACAGGTTATACTTGTGCACTGTGCTATGTAACGAAGAAGACGCGGAATAGTGCCGTTTTTATTTTAGTCTGCGTAAGAGCCACGGAAAATTACAAAGCATCTCACTTCTACACTAAGCGTATTGTTACAAAAACGCTCTAACACTGAACAGACATTCGAGCAATGCCCTCATAATAAGTATAAAACACCGATGCGTCGTCTGACAAAATATGAAAATTAAAAGATGAAATAAGCTGGCGGCGGTAATAAACAATAAATGTTATTTGGCGTTGACGAGCTCCTTTGAAAACCATTTTTAATGCCTGATTATAATTTTTTCTGGATTATTTCTTGTATTACATTTTTAACGAACAAAATTTCGAAATTTTAGTGAAGTTCCTTCATTTTCTTTGTTTTTTCTACAAAGCTTTATCCAATGATTTTTTACACGACTTTACATAAAATTTCCGTTTTAAATACGTCGCAAAGACTTAACCATTAAGACAAGTTAGTATTGTGGTTGTCTTAACTATAAATACGTAAGACGAGTTCGTTGACCAGCAAAATTTACTCGAAAGTTCCAAAATGGCGGCCATTACAATTCTTTAAAAAAAATCTTTTTTCTTCAATTTTTTTTGTCCATTTCACCGTCGTAATCCGTGTTAGGAACTGCGTAAATTAACATTTCGATCCATTGAAATTTAGCGGTCCGGGATTATTTTCAATGTAATTTAATAGTTTAAAATGTTAATATATGTAGATTTTAATGCTAATTGTGATGGTGAAGTAATGATTTCACAAGGGTAAGGTAAAGAAAAATATTTTTTGTAAATTCACTCCTATCACGTCAGCGATACAGCTGCATGCCAAGATTATTCTTTTTTGTTTATTTCTAATTTGCCATCCTTAATACAATTCGGTATCGAGATAAATACACATTATAGATTCATTAATATCTTTAAAATTCATATCGGCCCAATTTACTTGAACGTTAGCCTATTTAGTTGATTACGGTACACTTTTAAAAAGATGTATAAAATTTGATTTACATTTTAAAAGCACCTGAGTTCAGTATCGTACCTCCGGCACGACAGCACGTGCGCATAAGTAGCCTCTTTGTAGTAAGGGCGTGTTGGTCGATGACAAAGAGGTTATACCAAACAGAATACGTTATAACGGCACGTTATGCCAGGGAGAGTACGACACGGGACCGTCTTAGTTAACAAGTTATTGAAAAAGAGAACACCGAGAAAAATGCCACATAAATAGGGCAATTAATAAAGTTTGTTTGTTAGCGCGGCTTTGTAACGCTACGTGGCCGGCAAGACAAACAGACAAACCCGACGGTCGACGACCTGTCCTCAACGTGTCGTCACTTCTTTCAATACCGTATTCCGAGATTTATTATTCATATTTTGTAAAGACAGCAGAAGATTTTATAAAGTGACCCGGACTGAAGGAAAGGGTTGCGTTGCGAGATAGATAAATAACTGCTGTCGACCCTTCTCTGCAATGTGTTACGGATTTCATCGACTAATTCAAGATACCTGTAAGTCAGGACATGAGTCACTTTTCTCTACCGTCAATATCAATAGAACCGTATAACCAGTGAATTGCTTTTATTGTCTCCCTCAGTGGTACAGGAATGAAGAATCGTCTATCTGTATAATAATAGTTCAAAGGACAATAGACCTCGCGGATCAACATTACATCAAACCGGTCAAAACGATAGGTTTACCCGCCATCTTGAAACGGAAGTGAATGATACAATATTTTACATATACGTCTTTCGTGCTTTATACAAAGTACCTTCGTACCAAATTTCAAAACAATCGGTCAATGCGTTTGGCTAAAACTGCGCAACAAATAAACACAAACCGAATGCTAAACGGTCGAGATAAAACGCGGACTTCGGTCGGTCAGTAATTACAGAAAAAATAGAATTTCTTTCTTTGAAAAATTCACAAAACATCACGTTTTCTATGAACTTGAAATACACACAGGTAATAAACAAAAATAATTAACAGCTGATTGAAGACAACAGTTGTTTTTGATTGTGCGTTAACTTAGAGGTTACGTGTATAACCTTGTTTCAGGGTAACGTGATTGTGTATACTGTACAACTGTAACTTCATTACTGTAGGTTAGTGTTGTTGTAAGGCTATCTCTCGGAAGATAAGGACAGTGTTACCGAAATGTATCTTACACCAGTTTCAATTAACATTTAACTAGTTTCAAGCAGGCGCTGTGTTAGTAAATTGGTTTTTATCATTTTGTGGTGTTTTTGTAGAAATATTTCTGATATTTTTAATGAAATATTTGTTTTCCATTAGGGAAGTATCTGTACGTTTTTGTCAAATAATAAATGTTTTGGTATAGTTTCTACCATTCGAGCATTTGTGATTGTTGTTGTTTCTGTTCCATTACGATACGAATTCTTCACAGATTTGAGTTTTTCAAAACTTAAAGAATAAATAGATTAAAAACAAATAATTTTAGAAATACACATTTTTGTAATAATTATTTCTTCTTTTGGCCTACGATAACGGTACATGGAAGCATAACATTATTCAAATTTAATACGTTCCATTATTTTCTACAGCCAGATTAATTTAGACAATTTTAAAGCTGGTAATGTTGGTAACATTGCGAGTCCGTTGAGTTGGTACGACTGTAATTATTAATCTACGCCCGGTATGATGGCGTATTTATTTAAATTACATATCCTGTTCTTGGTCCAATTATATTGTAAAATTAATGATCCTTCATTCGTCATTTTCATAATAATATTAAATTTGCATATTGACGCCGTCCATTTGTCTAGTCTAGTGTTTCCATTATTTTTACAAGATTTTTTTGTTTATTGTTTTTATGTAAGTTATAAATAGCATTTGAAACAACTGGTTTATTTTCAATTAAACTTCCAGTATTGATTAGGTGCAGATTGGTGGTACTATCCAGCGACAGGCCTGTTGTGTCATTTTTAAAAGTAGCTTATAGACGATTCAATAACAGATTTATATAGCATCCAGTGCCTGTATAATATTGTTTAGTGAAAAGCGTATTTATAAATTTACAAATACATCGTTCAACATTATATTATTTATTCACAGTGAAAAAAGTGTTTTAAGATCTGTTATAAAGTAGGCTTATGTGAAAATTACAATAATAAAAACATACATTAGCCTATTATCTTTGTAAATAAACTTTCAAAGTTTTGTTAGGTATCTACTGTTAAACAAATATTCCTTTTTATTGTGCTTTATGAGAAACAATGAAGGCAAACAGTGTTTGATTTTTATAGGCTATATTTCTTAAATTTTGGAAATTGATTAATATTTAAATACTTAATTATTTCTTTCTTTAATTTTTTTAATCGATAAGAATCGTCCAGCTGTTAATTGTTTTTTTTATTATCAGAAGATAAATAATTTTCTAGTAAATAATTTCGACAATAATTTGTTAAGCTATTTTTGAAGTGACTACTTCGTATCGCGGTGTATGGGTGTATGTTTTGCACGGGGAAAAATTCAGTTTGACGTCACGGAACGCTCTACCGTCACGGAACGCACTAACACATCCGTGAACATTATTATTCCAGACATTATTATTACTTTTTTTTATTAGTGATTAATAAAATGTATTTTGAAGTAAAAACTTGTATAGTTTAACAAAACATGGGTATAAACATCTACTTTCGCATTACGTTTGAATCTGTAATGCATACCTCACAACATATATTATTCTTGTATATATAAACAGCTGATTTCGTACAATAGCTTTAATGTCATTTCAATTGAGGTTATATTTATTGTTCTTGTAAATTTTAAAAATGTGTATTTTCTAAATTGGTATAGTTAAACTATTTATGTATATGACATATACTACTTTTCGAATGCCACAATCACAAATATTATATTTATTATTATACGTAGACATTATAACTGTCATGTATAACTTAAAATTAGGGATATAATATGACTAAAGTCCCTATATAACCCAAGATACTCAGATTTGATCTGTGACAGTTTCAGTTAATTTTTAATTAACATTAAAATTAAGCTTGTAGTTATTGTTCAAGTACCTACACACTCGCGAAATTTAATACGAAAATAATTTTCAAGAGTTGCCCTTTCCCGCATGCATCTAAATTTTTGTAAAAGTAACTAAATTATAATATCGAAAAAGTATACAGGCATGCCAAAAGAAATAGGCCTAGACTTCTGTCGGTCAGACTCGCGCTGTCTAAGTTTTTTTTTAATAAAATGATTTTAACACTCATTATTATATCATGTAAGTAAAGAGTCTGTAAGTCGGTAGGCCTTTTAATTTGTTGGTCTTCCTTAAATATGTATATGCTGATTATTGTAGTAGTTTCCTGAATAATAAAAAAAATCCTAAACAGTATTAATACGCAAAGTATAAACAAAGCCAAATAACTGAGTTTTATATTGTTTTTAAGTAAATAAATAAAGTATTTAAAACATTGCGTACTTTCAGAATCGTTGTTCACAGCTGTTTCTGTGACGTCATGTAAAAGAATTCCAAAAACTATCAGTTCTCAATAAGACCACGCCTACGGATATTTCGGTCCACACAAATTTTACACAAAAATATTTGATATCTCGCACAAGTTTCTTAAATAATTTAACTGAATGTGCATGGTTAAATATTCAATGAATAAATATTGCTTATTTGGTTACTAGGAAAAATGGCTGCGATACGCGAATGACGGAAAACTAATGAACAAGTCGCACTCAAAACTCAAAACTAAAATTGATTGTAGTAAAAGCTTAAATAAATTCTTTACTCAGTGAAACACCTGATTTTGTTTTGGAACCTATGTATTTTAGGTTTCAAAAGCTCAACTAAAGCTTTATAATTCAAGCTTTACAGAACCAAAGCTTTATAGTTCTAGGCGCTGATTTAGGAAAGGCCGTTTCTAGTTGTGACCGTTTTTAAATATTTACGTTTTTGTCTTACTTTTTATAAACTGTTTTTAATATAATTATCAGTTCAAAATACGTAGATATTAAAAATAAGGTGATATGAAAATTTTAAACCACAAACTGAAAGCAAATTTAATATAAAATTATACGAAACTAGTTGAGCTGTTTAACTGAGATTATCATTTCAATAACATAAACATTTGTTGGTACAATTGGTTTAGTGTCTACATTGTGTTTGGTGTGTATTCTGAAGATTGGGGTAACTGACATGTTCGTGTAAACTAACTAGTTCCCGATAATTTTTATATTTGTGGTTAATGTATTCCGTGCTCGTCAAGTAAGTCTAGTTTCGACAATTCCTGCTTAAGTTCTAATGCTTAGATAAATTGTCTAAATACAGTACTTAAATTTAAATGTACATTTTGAAAAATTTACTTGCACATAGCCTATCATTAGTAATTATTGTTTTAAAGTTGACGTTTAATTGTAATCAGCAAGCTTTCAATCAGTAAAAATTCAGAATTTATCTTTTTATTTAATTCAATTTCGAATTGTGAAGACCGGAAGCATGAAACTGCGTCAGATGTGGTTGTAAAATCGTAGGATTAACTAAACTAAGAAAATAATGTTTTTCAACTTGTATAATTAAAGGTTTTTAATTCGTGAAATAAAAACCAAAAACACCTTCGGCGGCCAACGTTTTGCGGCCGCTAACAGTACATAACTGTCTATACTTATACAATTATCCAAACTGTTGTTAATTTAAACACTGTTAATTACTTTTTTTGTATTTCGAATCCATAAATACTTCAATACACTGTTAACAATTAAATTAATACTGGTTTATTTGTTATTATTTATATTCGTCCGCAAACAATGGTAATAAACACAACCTCAGCTGAAATTGCGTTGTCGAAAGAAAAGCTGTCGTGCGAAACATTACCGCCTCCCCCCACCACCACCATCAAAGTGCAAGAAATATTCCGTTCTACATTAGACATTATGTTTTTACGTTTAACTTGTAGATAAGTTTTTAATTTTGTGGTCTAGATGTTTTGCCTCGCTGTGTAATTGCGTTTACAGTGTTTGAATAGTTTTGGTATTTTCTTCTCTCTTGTTGTTTTATTTGTAAAGTCATGAAACAGCTTTGTTTTTTTCAGTTCTACGTTTATTCGACTTTTTCTTTTATGTGTCTGTTATTATTATTATTTTTTTAAAATATAATTTGCATATTAAATCGCGTGTTATTAGGCAAATTTAATAGCAAGTAGAAGCATAGATACGTTCTGTAAGTGTTGCTGATTAAGGCTTTTTTTTAAGCAGAACACAATGTTTCGCGACTGAGTGTATAATACAAGCACATAAACGCTGATGTATAGGCTATGCTATATGCTACAGTGTGATGCTGTACGGCTTCACAAGATTAGCGCTCAGTTGTTTAATAATTTATGTTTCCGTTAAAAAAAGTAACGAAATAAGTACACCTGGTTCGCATACTGCTGTAATTGTAGGCGTACGTACAACAGTACTGTGTATAACTTAAAATTTGTATTGTATAAGACGTGAAAGAAGTCATGTAGATTAATTAAATCTGTAAAGCAGTTAAATTAACTTCAATGAAATCTGATTTTGAAACTGGTAATAGGGAACACTTTTATATGTTTATTTTTCTCGAAATCTGTTGGCCAGTTTACTAAAATTCTGGTCATCATCGATTCATAATTGAGATTAGTGTTTTAAATATTTATGATTTTTTTTAGGCGCCTCTCAATAGGTGCAACTAGTCTGCGGGCATATTTAAGTAGAATGTGAATATGTAAAAAGATTTACCTACTATGGATTTGTTAACTCTGGAACCCTGATTTTTTGAAGAGATAACAGATTAAGGTTTTTGTACTTTCAGTTTAAACCCGTTTTAATTGAATCTGAGGCAGTTCGAACATGGTTAAATATTCGATCGTAGATATTATTTCTCGAGTCAACACCGTTTTTTCTCAGCACATACTATTCGTACAGGCAGAAATATTTTTTAACCGGCTTCTGACATTGAAAAACTATTTTGCGCTAAAACTTACTCTTTGTGGAAAATCTTAAAATGAAAGACACTTTCAACTGTCAGAGGAAAAACGGCATCATGGTTGCGCATGCATGGCATCATAAATCGGACAATATTTTGTATATTTTACGAAACTAACTTAATAATCACGAATAAAAAATCCCATTAAAAATGCCACTTTTTTGCATAACGTGCTTAGAACAATTTCAGTATTTACTTAAAAGTCATTAAGCTTATAGGTTATGTGGTCCTACTGACAGTCCCTTATCCCTGCCTGTCGTACAAGCCGTGACAAGCACTTCGAATACCAAACATATGTTTTGGACACACAATACCAAGTGCAATTAAATTGTCAAAATTCAGTTAGAGGTTATCAAGCACGCCTTTTCAATTGTCTAGACTACAGTTATATATTAAAAATTGCGTTTGCTATCACTGTAAACAAGTCGCAGGGACAAACACTTCAAAGAGCAGGATTGCATTTACTTACGGGCAGTTATACGTAGCCTTTTCAAGGGTAACTAAATCAACTAACATACTTTTATCCATTAAAGAAAATGAAATGCAAAAAGTACAAGAATATTTACATTCTTACAACAAATATCGTTTACAACAAGAATTGTAATGTCCTGTAAAATTTTCTATTAAAAAAATAATTATTTGTACTGAAATGTATGTACTACAAGGACTCATAAATTTGTGATTATTATTTCAAACCGATCGCTTTTCGATTTATTTTTCAAACATGTTTTCCCTTCCTTCCAACTACCGCCCTCACCCCAACGACTACTCTTATTCAGAGGGCTGTGTTTACTTAAAACTTTCGTAGTGCGAAATTTCGCATGGGCCTCCTGATGAATAAATATTGCATATATTTGTTTAATATTGTTGGGGTCTAAAGAACGATCTTGGTACGCGAAAATAAAATTTGGCACAACAATTGATATCGGTATAAGCTTACATAAATTCTTTATCATTGAAACACTTTGGGTTTCGAAAACTCAGATCATAGCTTTGCACAGATCTAGGCCGCTGTCGCACGGTTTCAGTTTTATTCCATTATTGGACACGATACCGATAGGGCATAAAGCTGGGATCTTTTGAAAACGCGTTTTTATTGCCAAACAATATAATCACAAATTGAATATTCATGGCACGTAACAAAAGAATTGTTAAACAATACACAATAGAAGGTTTGATTGATAAGGCTGTGCCGTGTTATAAAACTATTTGTAATTTATTCTTTTGTGCTACGATTCTCCATTTCTGTTTGTTTGATTGTAAGCTTGTTTTAGCAACGGTACACTGACACGTCTGCGATGTCATGTCCGTTCTGAAATATTGAATCGATCTAACCAGACTCCGGCCAGAATTTATTTTTGTTTTTGAAGTGACTACTTCTTATCGCGAGGTATGAGTGTATGTTTTGTACGGGGGAAATCCAGTTTGCCGTCACGGAATGCTGTAATTTTTGTTTAGTGATTCCAGAAACGGAGTTCAGTCAGTTTAATAACGCGTTTATATCTTTTACATCTAAATATGTGGACATACTATAACGGATTTTACGAACTATTGTGTTTAGAAAACCGTAACCTAGGTAACGAGATATAATGAGTTTGGAGGCGTGGTCAGCGTGGTAAGGGAAGTAAAGTTAGCTTCAAAACCGAACTAGACAGTCTAAGCGACGCCGCTTCACTCCGCTAATCTCTGTTACGCTTTCAGTGGACGCAGTTACATTAAAAACAACGGGTTAAATTTTGAATGCGTTTTCCGCTCCGCATTTGGTAGCACCCGGCCTGATGAGGTAATGAACCCTGGCCGCCGTCAGCAACAGCCGCTATTTTGAAAGAAACAAACAGATTTTGATGGGTTAACCAGCGTATTTAAGTAAGTTACGATTTTCCGAATGTAAATTATACGAACTAGGCTATATCTTATCTGTATTTAAACTAATGTAGTTTCGACTTCAGATTTGGAGCGAGAATCACTTTGACGTTTCCAGGTATTAACATTTTGCCGAAACTTTGAAAGTGTTTGTTCTAAAAACAGTATGTGTTTGTATATATAAAATTAGTGATAACTCATATGGTCTGGGGTAGCTTTATAGCTCATTTTATATTGCAAATTTCACTAAGATACAATATAGTATAATTTTAAAAAAACACAATTCTTAAAATTCGTTTTCGTTTTAGTGGAGTTCTTTTTGAAATTACGGTTCGGAATCGTTATACAGGTTTTTTTTGTTTAGGATCACTAAAAATATCGCCATTTCGCAAATTAATTAGCCTATATCTGCATAACGTTGACAGCTTCAGATTGACACTATTATGGGACCACCACCAAGTAACAAAAATAAACTCAATTGTAACGTTTACATATCGGAAAAAAATACATTTAGATATTATCAGAAATATGATTTTGTTTGGCGAGGATAATTTTTGTCGGCTATTTGTTGAAGTAAGTCATCTTTGTTTAGTTTTTGTTGCTGCATTTTGATACGGTATTATTAAATTTGTATTGTTTTTATTATTTGTTAGATGCACCTGTTTGAAATGACAGTATTGTCTCAATAAGTATACAAGTTTTGATTAGTGTACTAGTTGGCCTTCTTCTTTCTACAGGTAATAATGATTTCCAACTCGATAATAATTATTAATTTGAGTTCTTTTGTCGTAACTAGCGTTAAAATCTCGGTAGAGCAGCACTTTAAATGCAAAAAATTTATTGATATTATTGAGGTTCTAATTGAATTTGTAGTTAATAAATCGCATATTTATAGAGATTTTAACGCTCGTATAATCCGTTTTAAAAAAAGTTAAATTAATTTTTTAAGGTTTTATAGCTGATATTGAAATGGAAAATCCAATTTTGACAAGTAGTTTTCATAATTGTTTTTCTTAAATCACTAAAATGAATTGTTTACTAAGTTTGAATTAAATCGAACTAAACTTCAGTTCTAAAAGACAAACATACCTTATATAAATTATTTATAATACAAAAATATAATGTTTAACGAGTTCTAGAGATAAGGTTAAGTGTACACTTCGTGATTCCGGGACTGTTTTTGCAGTAATAACTGCTCTAATAATTCTTTTTTCCAATTATTGCTCATACTCAATTAGGAGATTGAGGCAATAAAGTATAGACACTGCAGACTAAATCCAAACTTGGAAGATGCGTTTTCTGCGTCGAGCGGATCTGTTAATGAAGAATCTTTAAAAAAATCTGTTGCGGATAATAGAGGAGGCCGAAGAGGGTAGCGGCTGAGGACATTGTGAAGAAGTGTCCAGGCGTGATAACGAGCCGCGCATCACAATGCCATCTCTGGTGTGGAACAACCCCTAAACAAATACCGGCATCCCTCCTCCCAATTAGCCACAAGAGATTTCAAAACAAAATTTTGTTTGGTGATCATTAAGAATTTAAGCCCTTACATACGTAGCAGAGGCGTGCGCTGAACTATTGGGAAACCTAAACCTGAATCAGACTTGTTCGTTTCCAGTTGCGTTATGTGCGGACATTATGGGTGAAAAATGTCCAGAAGACTAGTTCCCTTAGGCCGGTAAACTTTATGAATGCGAGGTATTGTCTATATATTTTGTTACAAATTGTAGATTGTTCAGTTGAAGTAATATTGCTAGCAGTTCAAAGAATAGTAGACCTAGCAATATACATCAAATTATTATCCTACACAATGCTACACTACAGAACTCGTAACTTTTCCGCCAATTTAACCGATAAACGTAAAATTTACGAAAAGTATTACTGGACCAACTGTATGTTATTTCTCCATGAATTGGGTCAAAATAACATTACAGGAAATAACCAGCAATTACATTCTCAACTTTGAATTAGAGCCCTTCATCTTAAAACGGAAGTGAATGGGAAAACATCTTATAGTACATCTTTATACACTCGTCATCAGAGGCTGCCATCTTGAAACAGAAGTAAATAGAAGAAAATGTTACATATACGTCATTTGGGCTTTAGACAAAGTACCTTCGTATCAAATTTCAAAATAATCGGTATGTAGGTTTGCCTATAACTGAGTACACTCTTTAAATCAGAGACTGCCATCTTGAAATCGAAGCGAATGGAAGAAATCTTACACATACGACGTTCGAACTTTATACAAAGTACCTCATCACAAAATTTCAAAACAATCGGTCAATGCGTTTGGCCGAAACTGCGTAACAAACACACAAACCGAACGCAGAACGTTCGAGTTGAACAGATAGGCCTACCTCGCTTCGCTCTGTCAGTCTCAATCAATTAAGTTATTGCGACATAGCCACCGGACCACATATTTAAATAATTAGGACCTATTTTATTCCGTCTAGTGGTCTCTAATTCCTTAAACGATTTAAAATACCACTAGACGGAAGAAAATATGTCATAATTCTAATTCTTTAAATAAGTTACTTATGCCAAGAACCAGCAAAGCAAGTGTAGGCCTACTTTAAAAATGTCTTTATTTTGTTAAATTTTGAAAAAATGTAGTACTTAATTAAAGTAGTTATTTGCATATTTACCAAAATGTTGTTTCCAATTTTTTTTAAATATTAAATAATAAACAGTATGGATTTGAGTTATCTTATATTAAATATTATAACTTCGTTATTAAAAAACTAACAAATATTATTGCAAACATGATCGCAAATCTACAGCTGTGTCCAGTACGTTGAACAGACGTTTTCTTGTTCGAAACCTATCTAAACACCAAACAAATTGACAATTCATTTGTTTGGAATTAGTTTTATATGTTTGTTTGTTACGCAGTTTTGGCCAAACGTGATCGCAAATCCACAGCTGTGTCCAGTACGTTGAACAGACGTTTTCTTGTTCGAAACCTGTCTAAACACCAAACAAATTGACAATTCATTTGTTTGGAATTAGTTTTATATGTTTGTTTGTTACGCAGTTTTAGCCAAACATGATCGCAAATCCACAGCTGTGTCCAGTACGTTGAACAGACGTTTTCTTGTTCGAAACCTGTCTAAACACCAAACAAATTGACAATTCATTTGTTTGGAATTAGTTTTATATGTTTGTTTGTTACGCAGTTTTGGCCAAACGTGATCGCAAATCCACAGCTGTGTCCAGTACGTTGAACAGACGTTTTCTTGTTCGAAACCTGTCTAAACACCAAACAAATTGACAATTCATTTGTTTGGAATTAGTTTTATATGTTTGTTTGTTACGCAGTTTTGGCCAAACGTGATCGCAAATCCACAGCTGTGTCCAGTACGTTGAACAGACGTTTTCTTGTTCGAAACCTGTCTAAACACCAAACAAATTGACAATTCATTTGTTTGGAATTAGTTTTATATGTTTGTTTGTTACGCAGTTTTGGCCAAACGTGATCGCAAATCCACAGCTGTGTCCAGTACGTTGAACAGACGTTTTCTTGTTCGAAACCTATCTAAACACCAAACAAATTGACAATTCATTTGTTTGGAATTAGTTTTATATGTTTGTTTGTTACGCAGTTTTGGCCAAACGTTATCGCAAATCCACAGCTGTGTCCAGTACGTTGAACAGACGTTTTCTTGTTCGAAACCTGTCTAAACACCAAACAAATTGACAATTCATTTGTTTGGAATTAGTTTTATATGTTTGTTTGTTACGCAGTTTTGGCCAAACGTGATCGCAAATCTACAGCTGTGTCCAGTACGTTGAACAGACGTTTTCTTGTTCGAAACCTGTCTAAACACCAAACAAATTGACAATTCATTTGTTTGGAATTAGTTTTATATGTTTGTTTGTTACGCAGTTTTGGCCAAACGTGATCGCAAATCTACAGCTGTGTCCAGTACGTTGAACAGACGTTTTCTTGTTCGAAACCTGTCTAAACACCAAACAAATTGACAATTCATTTGTTTGGAATTAGTTTTATATGTTTGTTTGTTACGCAGTTTTGGCCAAACGTGATCGCAAATCTACAGCTGTGTCCAGTACGTTGAACAGACGTTTTCTTGTTCGAAACCTGTCTAAACACCAAACAAATTGACAATTCATTTGTTTGGAATTAGTTTTATATGTTTGTGTTTGTTACGCAGTTTTGGCCAAACGTGATCGCAAATCTACAGCTGTGTCCAGTACGTTGAACAGACGTTTTCTTGTTCGAAACCTGTCTAAACACCAAACAAATTGACAATTCATTTGTTTGGAATTAGTTTTATATGTTTGTTTGTTACGCAGTTTTGGCCAAACGTGATCGCAAATCTACAGCTGTGTCCAGTACGTTGAACAGACGTTTTCTTGTTCGAAACCTGTCTAAACACCAAACAAATTGACAATTCATTTGTTTGGAATTAGTTTTATATGTTTGTTTGTTACGCAGTTTTGGCCAAACGTGATCGCAAATCTACAGCTGTGTCAGTACGTTGAACAGACGTTTTCTTGTTCGAAACCTGTCTAAACACCAAACAAATTGACAATTCATTTGTTTGGAATTAGTTTTATATGTTTGTTTGTTACGCAGTTTTGGCCAAACGTGATCGCAAATCTACAGCTGTGTCCAGTACGTTGAACAGACGTTTTCTTGTTCGAAACCTATCTAAACACCAAACAAATTGACAATTCATTTGTTTGGAATTAGTTTTATATGTTTGTTTGTTACGCAGTTTTGGCCAAACGCATCGACCGATTATTTTGAAAGTTTGTGGTGGTGAGGTACTTTGTGTAAAGCCTGAACGATGATGTATAAATTTTTTTTTCCCATTCACTTCTGTTTCAAGATGGTATTTTCTTTTTTTACAATAACGAATATACCACTTTCGGCCAAACGCATTAACTGATTGTTTTGAAATTTGGTACAAAGACACCTTATAATGCCCGTACTATGAACGTGTTCTACTCATTTCCGTTTCAAGATGGCGGCCTCTGATTTTCAATGAAGAGTGTACGCAGTTTTGTCCAAACTGATTAACCGATTGTTTTGAAATTTGTTATGAAGTATAAAATCCAAATTATGTGTTTAAGATTTGTACCATTCACTTCCGTTTCAAGATGGTTCTGATTCAACGTTGAGTGTGTAGTTACTGGTTGTTTCCTGTTGTACTGGCTGAACGGCAACACCTATCATAATTTTAACCGCTTCATGAAGAAAGAGTAGGCCTATACAATTTCCAATGAAGATGGTCTCGTAATATTTTTCATCAATATCACGGTCACATGTTAAATCGACGGAAAAGAGTGTTGTGGAGTGTGCAATGTTTACTAAGAATATACGGCGAGGTTTAATGTTCTTTGAAATACTAGTTATAAACATCAACAGTGATACATGAAGAATTATAATAGAAGTCAGTGTGCCAAAACTTGATATGAAATTAAGTTTTAGTTAGAGAAAATTTTGTGAAATGACATTCAATACTCACGAAATATGGAAAATGTAGTAGGTTATTTGTTTAAAACTGAGGGCGAGAGGAGGACAAAACCCGGGCGCTAAGCCTGATGAGCTTTGTACAGACTAGCTTTGTTGGCCGACGAGCCGGAATAAGCCGTTATTGCAGATTGCCGGACATCAATCCAGAGCCCCTTCACTTCACACAGGTTGCTCGTTTGTTCCTGCTTCCCCTAAATCCATCAATTCCATTCCGACTTACAACCGAACAAAATTAATGTTTCAATTCTAGTACGAGAGCTGTGGAAAATTTCAAATGGGTTTTCCTTCTTTGGGGAAGAATTTATCTTTGCTACCTTACAACGACCGGTCAATAACTAACTTCTAATTGACTTGTAACTATGCGAATCTAATAATAACTATTATTGAAGCGATGCTTTTAATATTAGCTTTGGCGAGAGTAGTGAATAAAAGAAGTCTGCCGAACGGAACGATGTAACGGAAATATGAAACGAACGAGCAAAACGTTGTGTTGCTTTAGTTTTGCGTTTTTCTTTGAATGCGTGTCCGTTGTAACCGTTTATAATATATTTGAAATTAATATAAACGTTTATAATAATTGTTATTAATATTGCTAGTGTTTGAACAACACGTCCAGGCTGTTCAATGAAATCATGTGGTTGTTACAAATTAATATAAAACAAATGATTTATTACTATAACTACAGTAAATAATATCTAAGCTAGGTTGACGTATTTATTTATTTAAACAAGACAAAATATTTGTCAATATATTTTCAAACTAATTATATATTCAGCAAAGATACCATTAACAAACGCTTCGCTTGTGTCGGTAACTTCCCGAGTGCCACACGTGTACTTTTTTAATAGTCAAAATGTTCTAATTAGAATACTTTTTTAGGCTAAATGAAGTTATAACAAATTGCACTGTATACTGTGTTAATTTGAAGACTTCCCACTATTTATTAATCAATATAATTTACATAGATTTAGTTTTCATTTTAGTTTTGCTGGACATTCTGAGAATTTGTTTCAGCTCCGCTCACCACGCAAATAAAACTTATTAGTTTGTTTACACGTAAAAATATGACTGAACAATAATTTTAGACAAGACCACGATTTTTTAAAAATAATTAAAAATTATTTTATTATTTATTTTTAATAATTACCGTACATTGTAAATCTTTATATTTAATCGATAACTGAACAAAAATTTCGTCTACTTGATAACTTTCTCGAATTGACTCCGGTTGTGTTGAACGATCGCATGTAAATTCCTTCCGTTCTGTACGTTAAGTTTTTGTTGTTAAATAAATAGGCTGAGCCGAGTAGGCTATATTACCGATGTTATTGTAAAATATCGGGAGCACACATACAAAGTTTTACTGCCCGCGTTGCAAACAATAAACAAGAAAACAATAATAAAGTCACGTTGATATCACTGAACGAGCTTATCTGGCTTATGCAAATTACCCCACTTTCTTACTACGTGCGCATATTGATGGCTTAAACATTATCAACGCTCAATTTAGCAATCATTGTGTGTACATTGTAATGTTAATATCGGCCACAGATACACAGCGAGGTGACTTTGTTATCTGGGCGCCGTGACTCGACGCGCGAGTTCGTACGTTAATGTTGCTTTGTCGAGCACGTAGCCTAACCTTAAGGTGTTATTGATTCCCCCCACCAGCACTCGACACCTGCAAACTGTTCTGTTCACAAGATTCAAGCCACATTACATAATCGTTGCGCGCAGCTGTCTCGCTGACGTGATGGGAAACGAACGTACCAACGCAATGAGAAAACACCACATAAACGAATTTTGATGCACGTTATTTTGGGTAAACGTTCATTACGAAATCAATTTCAAAATGGCAGTATTTAAAATTCGTTAAATGCTGCGTAACATTTGAATATTTCAAATACTACTTGTGCATGTTATAAGCTTAATGATATCAACTTTAAAAAATGGAATACTATTGATGAAGTATTTACGTTTTCTAACAATAGATATTTTGTAAACGTAGATGTTTATCAGATGAGTGTTAATGGATGTTGAAAATCCGCTTTCATTACGTCAACTAGGATAACCAAGTACCTATGTTATTGTCCTTGTAAATGCTTGCCATTTCTTTGCTGCCCGTTAGAGGTATATCTTTCCTATATGTGCGCAAAGCATTCCGATCGGTGTTGTAGCAAAAATAAATGCCAGCTTTATTGAAACTACAAATATGGTGTGCCTGCATGTTCGTCAGTTCACTATGGAACTCCAAAGCCTCATACTTTTCCATTTTAATGCTTTACAATACATTAAATCCTACTTAAAATATATAAAAGTTTTGTTAACAAATTTCCAGGAGCAGTATAAAGTGTTACCGCGAGAGTGCAGCACAATACAGACGTAGGTGACAGAAATAATTGTGTGTGTCCTGAAACAGCTGATTGCTACAAAAAAAAAATCATTTTTCAGTACTGTACACAAGACTAAATTATTGATTGAATCAGTTTTGAAAGTAAACTCAGTAAGATCAGTTTTATTGTGTAAATGTTATTAAATAAAATACCCTATTTTTAGTAAACAGTAAATACAAATTTAGGTATGTAATGTAAAATGCAGTTGTAGGTTTCATTTGTAAATGTTTCAATCAGGTACATTGTCATAATTCAGTCATTAATGTTAATGCCTAAATATAATAAATGTCATTGCTTCAGAATAACTAAGAACGTCTTGCTCTACATTGTTGTATATTATTTGTTTCTTTTTGAACGTATCTCGACAAAACATTGTTACACATACGAAATATATGCTATTTGTTGAAGAAAATCATCTTTGTTTACGTTGTCTGCTGTTGCATCCTTATACGATATATTTTTTTGTATTTCCAATTGAACCGATTTGGTGGTTCTTTGAAAGACAATATTCCCCGGATATGTATTTAACGTTTTGATTAAGTGTGGCGCTTGGTCGTGAACTGTTAAATAATACTATTTCTTGTCTTAACGGAAACGAATCCCTAAATAGTAACATGATTACACGTTTTGATCGCTTTTGGTAATAGCTAAGACAAGCTCTTCAACCTAAATTCGTTTAAACAGTAGCGGCTATTTCTAACCGTACTTTATCGTCTCAAAAAAAAAAAAATTTGAAAACGTGATTTCACTGTCGCAATCAAAATTAGAAATTGTATAATACGCTGGAATTATGGAACTTAATTGACGGCGGTCAAGGTTCATTTTCGTAATTTCAATGTAACTTAAAAATTTAGACTGCTAGTGTACGGAGATTTTTAATGGTGATTATGATGAAGAAATTAGAATTTCAAAAAAAAGTTATGAAAAACAAAAATACTTCTGTAAATTCGTTTCTATCTAGTCAGCGATACAGCTGCGTGCTGCGATTAGACGTCTCAACGCGTTAGACGTAAAAAGATAGCAGAATAACTGCTATTTTAATCCGTGCAACATATCACTGGTAAGATATCACCGTTAAAAACGCCCGGCCGTAACATTATCGCTACAGTTTTAAAACGGCGTGTCGTATATGCTGAAAAACCCAGTGTTTTGTTTATTAGATTTTAATTCGTGACGTCTGAAGAACGCATCACTCGTGATTGTACGAGTGCAGACCAGTCGTCACAGTATTTTTAGCCGATGATAACCGAGCCACGCAATTCGAGATGCGACTTTCAAGTAATTGCTATCGGTATAGGCGTACATGTCTATATAAATTTAACTCCACTTTTTATTCCGTAGTAATGATAACAAGTGTAATTATAAATGAACAAAAGGTTTCAGCAATAAATAATGTTCAGGAAAAGGTTTTTTTAATTTAATGACGCCTTTATCATTTTGTAAAATAGTTGTGTGGAATAAAGTGGGTGCAGTAAAACTGACAATGAAGCAGCGAGTAGTAAACATATTTTAAGTTGCTTATTTAAAGCTTTTATTTTACGCGCCTGTGAAAATGAGTTCATTAATAAATTCATTAAATAACAGATTAATATGCAGCGCCCCCGACACAACCCTTACATTACAGTCTTGTTTATCCAGAAGAGATGAAAAAAAAAAAAAAATACAACATTAGTAGGCTTGTTTATCAAGAAGTAATGTAACAAAGAGACTATACCGCATTAGCAGGTTTATTTATCAAGAAGGAATGTAACAAAGATATTATACAAGCATTACAGGCTTGTTTATCAAGAAGGAATGTAACAAAGAGATTATACAAACCTTACAGGCTTGTTTATCAAGTGATGTAACAAAGATACTATACAGCGTTAGTGGGTTTGTTTATTAGGAATATATGTAACAAAAAGACTGTATAACCCTTACAGGCTATGTTATCAAGAAGTGTTTTAACAAAAAAATACAACCCTAACAGACTTGTGCGTCAAGTATATATGTAACAAAAAGACTATGTAGTTCTTACAGGCTTAATTATTAAGAAGTGATGTAACAGAGATACTATACAGCATTAGTAGGTTTGTTTATCAAGAAGCGATGTAAGAGACTATACAACATTAACAAGCTTGTTTATCAAGAATATATGTAACAAAAAGACTATATAGCGCTTACAGGCTTAATTATCAAGAAGTGATATAACAAAGAGGACTATACAGCATTAGTAGGTTTGTTTATTAGAAATATATGTAACAAAAAGACTGTATAACCCTTACAGGCTATTTTATCAAGAAGTGTTTTAACAAAAAGATAATACAACCCTAACAGGCTTGTGCGTCAAGTAGCCTATATATGTAACAAAAAGACTATGTAGTTCTTACAGGCTTAATTATCAAGAAGTGATGTAACAGAGATACTATACAGCATTAGTAGGTTTGTTTATCAAGAAGCGATGTAAGAGACTATACAACATTAACAAGCTTGTTTATCAAGAATATATGTAACAAAAAGACTATATAGCGCTTACAGGCTTAATTATCAAAAAGTGAATAACAAATGGACTATATGGTATTAGCAGATTTGTTTATCAAGAAGTGATGCAAGAAAGAGACTATACAATATACAACAGTAACAAACTGTCTTAAGAAGTAATGTATGCTTGCTAAGAGAATAGTGTGATGAATTATCATAATGTAGTAGGCCTAATATTAATGTTCGTTGAATTATGTTAGGCACTAACATAAACATTCCTAAATTAAAGTTTATAATTTGTAGCTTTAGATGCGACAGTGCTGTTAATAAGATGTAGTAGACAAGTAGCAAGTATGTCATGCTTTGTACAGGCAGTACTGTACCATTCTGTGCGTAACCTTTTAGTTTTACATTTTGAAAAATATGTAACTGCTACTTCCCAGCTTTGAGTTACACATGTTACAGAACTGCCAACATAAATAATTCACACAAATTGTGTTCAGTTTGTTCTGCTTGCGTGTTTCTTAAGTCCCGCTACAAGCTGAACTTTTGTTTACTCTGCGAAATAACTTCGTGTAATTGTAATTGTAATTGTAATTCTACTGAAGTAGTATTTATTTTGAAATATTTGTCCGATAAGAACTGTCCCATAAGAAATGTCTCGCGTTGTTATCGATGTAATTGCCGGAATTTTTCTATTTCCTGTCGAATCTGTGATGCGGAACTAAAATAGGCCTATATGCGGGCTTTATAATGTATAATTACTCTGCACTATTATCGCGAGGCGGTGATAAGCGGAGGGTAAAGGCTTTACGGTTTAGTTTTCTCACACTCTTGTCCGACGAACAGAAACCTGACTTAGTTTTCTCACACTCTTGTCCGACGAACAGACAAACCTGGCTTAGTTTTCTCACACTCTTGTCCGACGAACAGACAAACCTGACTTAGTTTTCTCACACTCTTGTCCGACGAACAGAAACCTGACTTAGTTTTCTCACACTCTTGTCCGACGAACAGACAAACCTGACTTAGTTTTCTCACACTCTTGTCCGACGAACAGACAAACCTGACTTCTGCGACCATTTCGTAAAAAAATACAATTTTTAATTAGCCGCAGAATGCGCATTTCCGGTAATAGAACGTTTTTAACGTAAGGTCAGTTAACTTTTTTAAAAATTAGTAGCCTATACTGTGTTTAATAAAGTCGTTGTCGCAAACCAGCTGCGATCAAAAAATTTGGTTTTCGTACCGATAGCTTTTGTTTAGTTCGTTTGAACGCTTTTAAAATTTTATAAAGTTTGTTGAGGTACAGTTGTGCAGTATATTCTAGGAAACGGTGGGCGTAAAATTGATAGATTTTTAAATCAGTTGTAATTTGTAAAAAAATTGTAATGGATAAAATATTTTGTTTTTGTGGTGCCCACCAAGTATGCAAATGAAAAGATGGCGGGTTTCGTGATTTCTGTTGTATGGAGGGTAAAGTATGACGCGCACAAAACGGGTAGTTTAAGGTGTAAATGCTCACAATTTAAATTCAAAACCACCGCTGCATTTTGATATTACGAAGCTTTAAAACGTCGGCCATGTCCGTTGGTACAAATCACTCTGGTTTTTAATTTATTTATGCGTTCATATTACAACATATATTTCTGTTTAACTTGTGCGAGCTTGTGACCGATTGAGTTTACTTCTGATATGTTTAAACGTGCGAGCTTCAAGTCAGTGCCATACATTCTTTATTGACAATTCTTAAAACTTACGACAAATGTATTTCCGTAAAGTTTTATTTTAAACTTTACATCACAGATACATTTTGTATCTGCATTAAAACAACCTTTTTAAATTGGCAACACCAATTGGCGTATTTGTTTTTCAGGATTTGAAAAATGAAAATCGTTAAGTATCCAGTCGCCCGGAGATGTAAGCTGAGGCTCAGCAGTGCTACGATTTGTGTGCCGACGCTCTTCCGTCACGGAGCAGACATGGCAGAAGGCTTAAGTTAATTGATTACGCGAACAAGTCGATAGGCCTAGTCGATAATTAATCGATACCAATCAGGCGTGACCGGGTTGATCCGCTGGGTTATTAATTATACCAGCCTACGACTGCAAGCATTGTCCTTCGTGCCCACGTCCTTTATTAAGGACCTCTCTGTCATTTCTAATAAGTTTAAATTGAAAATTTTGGTTTCCCACTAAAATTTCAAACAACCATTTATTCGAGTTCCAGTTTTAATTGGTGAATATTCACGTACTGGTAATCGCTATTTTCAAAGTTTATAAAAAAAAACCTATATATTTGTTACACAGTCAACAGCAATATTTAAGTTCAGAAACCAACACATGAACGTAAACAAACAAAGCAACTGTGTTTAGGTAAACAAATATTTATATCCCTTTGAATTCTTATACGGAGACTACATAAATTTTCTTACGAAGGCTGTTGTTTTAATTTTAAAAATGATTGCTTCCTATTTGTAGCGCGAAGTTTAGATTTTCTTTTCACATAACCTAAAAATAATTTAAACAGTTATTCGCCAAACTTTTGCATAAAGTACGAGTAGTTTTAGTCCATTATCAGTTGTCTGGTGAAAATTGTCCAGACTGTTTGTTCAAAATTAGCCGAGATTGCAATAATTTTCATTTAGTGTCCTTATGCGATATTATAGTAAAATATATGTACTTTGACTAATGGAACAACTTTTTTGTATTTTTGTAAAATTCTCGACATTGTACATTCAGTTAATTTGTTTTACATTTTTAGAGCGATTCCTTTATCCGAAAATATGATAATACTGTACAGTAATAATAATAATAATAATACAGACGCTCGTTTAAAAACTATATCTATTTTTTTATTTTATTATTAATGTGTACTTTCAGAAACAGACATTTTTTTAATAAAAAGCAATAAATTGTTTTTATTTAATACTATTATTGTTTTATATATTATTATTATTTTGTACAGCTAAAACGCTACTATCCAGCAAAATCTCGTTCCCTCGCTAAACAAACAATGCTTATGTTCTCAGGATGAATAGTAGCGGCCGCTAATGCCTAGTATCATCGATGATCCATCAACTTGTCTTGATCGGACTGTTTCTCTCTCACACCCATCGCTTAATTACACACTGCAACGTTAGCCAATGTTTAATTAATTAATCTCTGTTTTCGTATCTGTTCGCAGCTATACGAGATCAGCGATGACCCCAAGAGGAAGGAGTTTTTGGATGACCTCTTCAGCTTCATGCAGAGGAGAGGTGAGTTCTGTGATACATATTTCTTTACTTTACAGTAGTATGTTTTGTTGTAAGTTCTCGATATTGAAATTTTTTAGCGGGATTTGTCCGTTTCAGTTTTTTTAAAATGAAAATAGCAAGATGTTTGCAGAAATTACCGTATATGCAGGCAACTGAAGGTAAAGAAACAACTTACAAATACTGAAACTTAGCCTCAAGAACGTGTCCTATTGTCTTTCTTTAACAATTTATTTCCTACTAAATGAAAACAACAAACCAGTATAAACAGGTTTAGAATTTGAAATAATTTTTGTCGATTTATAAATGAACCTTGATATTACGTTGGGGGTTAACACTCAAAAACAGTTTTATCTTCTTATTTTAATGTTTTCTTGTGCATTTTGTGTAAAGGGAAAACTAAACAATTACAGTTTGTTTAATCTAGTCAAAAACATTTTCACTTTAGTTACCAAATGTTAATCAACAAACCTATCTTATTTTTAAAAACACTAATTTTTATGTAAATTTCTGTTTATGTTTTTGTTACGTGTCATACTTTACTTATGTAGAAGATACAGCCGTAGTTTTTTCCAAAAACATATTTTGCGTACGAATAGTTTTACGCAAAATATTCGTTGATGGTTCAAAAAAATTATTTAAAATAAATTTTCAGTGCGTTTGCTTAGAATATTTTTAACTATTTGCTTATTGTTTATTCTGAATGTAACTTTCATTTAGTACTCAAAGTGCACCGTTTAGGGAGAGCTTTAACTGTGTTCGGAGTCGGATACCAAACAGTTTTTTAATGATGGCTTCATTCGGCTTCTACAAGTCGATGTTTTTTTCAGGACCAGAACTGCAAGTTTTATTATTTTAAGGAAGTCCTTGAGGCCGTTAATGTTTTAAATGAATAGGCCATATTGCTTAGACACGCCGAGGTTATAGGCGAGCAGGATGTGGTAACTCTATTATTTGCGGTTGCCGATTGTTAAATTTAATGTGCCTGTCCTCAATATTAATATTAATAGTAGTTAAGTTGCTATCGGTTGTAAGGGCAGAAGAGGGGAGGTGGGGAGGTGGTCGCAGTAACAGATACGTTATCGCAGAGTGGCCAGCCTTTTTATCTTAATAGTTGTATTATTCCTGGTAGCCTGCGATAATTCGATAACTTTTACTATTCCGTGGATCGGCCATTTTTGTTACCTGTCCTATTATAAACACGTAATGGGCTAATAACAGAACCTCCGTCTGTAAGCGTCCTGTCCAGTTAGGAAAAGCTATTCGTTTAAAATGTTATAGTTTACTCGTATGTGTTGCATAAAATCAGCTGCTTCTAAATTGACTGACTGTACTTTATGTATTGTTATTATTTCAATGTTTTGTAGAAATATAACTAAATAATTTTATGCGAATTTATGCAATTTTTTATTTAACTACAGTATCTATTTTTAATTAATAAACTAATTATACAAACGTAATATTTGCTGTTCATACTTTTTAAGGATTGTTGTTTTAACAATCTAAATTAGACGTACTGTTTTTAATTTTAAATAAATTACTGTATTTTCAAATTGTGCGTACAGTTTGTTTTTATCGAATTTCCTTTTAAAGTCAACAATGAACATAGAGCTAAACCCGGAACCGATCCCGAACTGCGTAACACGTTTTGAATAGTTAAATTTTATAATGATTTAAACAGGTTCGTTAATTGGCGATATATTAACCACAAAATGGCGGTCGTTCAGGAAGTCCTCAATTATTGAACGAATGAATAGAATTATGTAACGAACTTGTTCAAGCTATTATAAACATAATTTTTTGTGAATGTTCGTTTAGGCTACGTGATTTTATACAGTGTTTTTTTTTTAAATTCACTTCCATCATCAGCGTAACTGTGGGCCGTAATCACGATACTTTAATTTTTTATAATATTTTCACAAACATTTTTTATATGCGATAAATTTGTTGGTTTTCAATTGTTTTGATTTTATATAAATCGTTCCTGTGTAACATTAAGAATAGTAACGTCATCAGTTTAACTGACCATGTTGTTGATTAGACAGGCTACACTTCTGTACCAGCGTTAAAGTCTTTCGCTCGTATATAGGCAGTGTTACATTCACACAGTGCTTTGTAAGTTACGATTTTTAATTTTTCTGTTCATATTTGAAGACACATATTGTTTACTTTTTATAAGTGAAACACAAAAATTAACAAATTAAAGACGAGCGATTTTAAAGAAAAAAACAACAACAGATATGTTTAAAGTGGTATTGTTATGGTGATGTTGTTTCGTGTAAACGAGTGTTCAATTTTTTTTGTTTCATAAAATAAACTTCGTACTTATAATCTAACATTAGAAAATATAATAATCGCTTTTTGATACGCGGGAACTAAATTAGGTACAAAGTTTATTTTAATAATAGCCTGAATAAGTTTGATATAGGCTCATGCTAATGTGTTTATGGATTTCAAACTTGACGTGATTCAAAAATAAAAATGTATGTTAAGTCTACACTTTTAAAAGAAACGTATTCATTGTCTTAATAGTATAATTAGCGTAATATTCTACGTAAATTAGCATTAAAAGTTTTCAGATTTTATTGAAAATGCGTGTACTGTGGTAAAAGTTTTTTCGTATTTTCAATTTTTTTTTCGAAAATATAAAATGCCAATTTATACAGATTTTAACAGTGCGAGACTGGTGAAGTCGGATTAAGTGTAACGTAAAATCATTAAAGTATTATTCTGGGTAACAAATTTGCACAGAGTTTACGAAACGATATTTTTCTGCTGTTTGAATCATACCTGTCAGATCGCTAAGTCAAAATGGTTGCTCCCTTAATTGATTTTTCAGTGATGATTAGGTAATAATAAATTAAACGGTTAAACGTTTTTATAGAATGCTATAGCGCTGCTGAGGGGGTATTAAGCTACTTAAAAAAAGCTTTTGTTTTGCTGGTTTTTTTCAGTTTGATCACTCTGATTTTGTTATAAATATAGCCGGCTGGCCACCAAATACGGAGCGGAGCATTGCGACGCTGTTCGACTCCGATCAGCTGTTTCGCTTTCAGTGGCAGCGCTTGCGTTAAAAACATTTGGTTAAGTTTTAAATGCTTAAATCGCTCCGCATTTGGTGGCCACCTGGCCTTAACTAGAACCAGCTTTTGAAACTAATATCAATAGCCTACAATATCAGTTTTACTAGAAGAAAATGAACAAGAAGGTAATTAAAGCGAAAAACTGTGTACCGATTTTAACAGGTAATAATAGATCAAAAATGCGATACTTCGAATGTATGTTATTGCTAGAAAGTTAAAAAACGTCAAAGTTGTTTTTCAGTGACTTGGAAACTAAGAAGAAGAAGCGCTTGTGTTAATGCATTCGTTTGTTTATCAAATTAACTCAAAAAAAATCCTGCACGAATAAAATGTCTTTACGTTCAGAAACGTTTACAAGTTAAATCGACAAGTAAGGATTTGTAGTAATTTTCTAAATGCAGATTTTGCACAGGTCCCAAACATTTCACACCCTGTATATTAGTGTAGTAGGTTTGTCGCATTATCTGTGTGCGTGTCAGGAATGCGTGCGTGTGCGTCATTTTTGTCACTTACCTTCTGCCAACGCTAAAGTGTCATTAACACACGCCATGCGCGATGCGGTACTGTATTTATGTACCGTGATTTCTGTTTGTATTAATATGTTTATTTATGCGTTAAGTATATATTTTACAATTAACAAGGTATTGTTTGTGTTTATACACTTTGACACTTGACATTTTGCGCGTCGAATTTATTGTCCCAGTAACGGTTACGTATGGACTTAAAGGATCTGCAACTTGTAACTCATTTTGTATGCAAACTGTAGTATCGTTTTGTTACTGGCTTTAGGCTCAAACAATTTCAAAAAGTATAAATATTTGTTCAGTGAATCAATCGACTTTTACTGAACAAACGCTTTACCATAAACACTTTTTCGCAAGTAAATTGTTCTTTTTTATGACTGAAAAGAATGTTTCCAATTTGTACCTTTCTGTAAGAAGAAAATAAACACGTTTAGATTATATTTTAGAGGAAGGAATTGCGATAGACGACCTATTGTGCAACTAAACCTCTGAAGTAATAGTATTGCTGCCCTTAGTTCCAACAATCCACTGACTAGCTCATCCTGCTGGAGATCCCTAGGGTCCTGGAAACCAAAAACCCTTAGCCTTACAAAAAGCCTCACAGTAAGAAATTGTGTCCTGCAGTTTCCTTCTCTTTACTGCATAACCTATACACATGGTTTCTCCGTGGTACATACCTATCCTGTTCATATGTACCTTCAGACACAGTGCCCAGTAATGAGTTCCATGATTTTCCTGAGTTGTGCTCTGCCCAAGACGTCTCCCACCCCTCTAAGTTCTCAATGAGGAAACTTACCCAAGAGGTGCTTCCTATGAGAATGTCCGTGAAGGTTATCCCATCTTACCTGGTGTTGCTTGTTAATCCACATATTTATAACTGATCCGCCCAACGATAGAAAGATCTCTAAAGCCGGCTCGGTTGTCATAAACTCAGATGCAGATCACAGTCGGTCTGCCTCCTTATCACCTTCGACTCCCTTATTCCCCGGAACCCAGTGAAGAGTATTTCGGTTTCCCAAGGACAGAGCATTGAGGTCCTCCCTACACTCCCAGACCAGCTTGTGGGACACACAATTGCTGCCTGATTATCGGTATAAATATGAACATGAGCCTTCCAGAAGGCCCGTTTCAAAATTTCTCGAACACAGTCATTAATGGTCATTACTTCAGCCTGGAATACTTTGTATACTGTATCAGGGCAACAGCTTTCTTTGCCCTTGGTCTCAGGCAGTACACACCAGCATCAGTGCCTGTCTTCCTCTTGGAGCCATCTCCACAGGTTTTTAACATTTGTGTTTAAAACAATACAAGTCGGCTATTGTATTAAAACCAATTACGTGTTATTTCGCAGTAACTAGACAGCTGTTTTCACATTTGATGGCACATGCACTTCGAGTAATTTGTCCTGTAGTTTTAGCAATTTGCTACCAGTCGACAGTCTTTCAGAGTCTTCAGATAAATAATATTATTTGTTTTTAAAAATTCTACTTTACCGTCGTAGTAACAGCATAATAGCTAAACAATATGCATTTTTATATTTTTTCCTAAACGATTTTCCGCCTTCTGTCGCTGACATCAATTCACTTCCTTTACGCAATTATTTTAAACATATGGTTCCGTCATAAAAATTAAAAAAAGTCTTCATCATGAAATTAGCCTGTATTACATTAGCGTAACCAATGTCGAGTGTTTAAAAATACCAATATCCATTTAAATTGACGTAACAAATAGTTTTTTTCCCACTTTGTTGAAGTCTCTTTGTAATAAAGATGTCAAACCTTGATGTTTCGGGAGTGTATGCGTGTGTGGGACAGTATTATTGTTGTCGCCTTTGACTCATTATCGCATTAATTCACCATTTCCTGTCATTGTCTCTACAGCCATTGATATCATTTGAAACCGTATGTTTGTAATGATAACCTGCGTTGTGGTGTGACAGTTCATTGCGTGGGCGTTGCCCTACACTACTGTGTTGAAAGTCATTGATCTAAAATTAAATTGAGTTTATTATATGTTCAACTCAGATGCAAGTCGTTGGCCTTCGCGTTTGTATGTGCCATTTAAATTGTTCATCTGTAGTTGGTTGTAGTAGTTTTACCCGGAAATCTTTACAACTTCGATCTTTATTAATTTTCCTTAAGGATTTTACTAAGTTTTACGTATTCAAATTCACTGTCTTTTTGTCTACCATAGAACATTTTAAGTTGACTTTGTGTACTTAGCCAATTTGTTTCTGAAATTCAAATTTATCTTCCTGTTTGCATTGATGTTTTTAAACATTAACTTTTTTCTTCATCCCAAAGGATCGTAACATTTTTAAACGTTAATGTCTCTGTCAGAATATGTAATAAAGCAGGCGTTGTTTTAGAAGACATTACAGAATGATCAAACAATTATTTCGTACTAATTTCATTCTAATCCGTTCAACAATACACCAGTTAATGAAGATGGAAGTGGCCAGTAGCGAAACGTTCCAACTATTAAACGTGTTTACACTGAAGTCATCTGAGACCACTTGTAATTAGTCTCTGCTCTGTTGATGAGTTTAGGTTAAAGATGAACTTGACCCATGATAGGTTCATTAATTACCTGCCCAATCAAAATTATACTACCCGGCGCAAAAACATCTCGGATATTGTTTCTGTTTGTAAAACGTACCAACCATTAAACGTGTTACACTTGTACATTCCGTGCTCGGTTAATGAATTTATATTATGGTGTCATGAGTTAGATCCGTGATAGATTCATTAGTAACTTGCCCAATCAAAATTATACTACCTTGCGCAAAAAAATATCACTTCGTTGTTTTTTTAGTATAAAACGTATCGCCATTAAACGTAAGCGTTCTCCAACACTTAAGCATTCTCAGATTTGTTGATGGATATAAGTTAAAGATGAATTTTATTAATTATATATCCTTTGTTAAAAGTCTAATAAAAATTATACTATGTTGTACAAAAACATTTCATTGTTTTCATTCTGATAATCACCATTACTAATTTTTATACGTTATACGCGTGAACATTTTCAGATTTCTTAATAGATTTTAATTAAAGACGAACTTAATCCATGGTTGATTCATTATTTTGCCTGCCCAATTAGATTTGTACTATTCTACTACAGAGAAATATCCTACGAATAGTTTACGTTTCTAAATCGCACTAACACTGTTTGTACATACGTTGTCCTAAGTGCCCAGTAATTATACTACTCTGTACAAAAACATCACACAAATATTTCTACCCGTGAATCGTGATAGCCTTTAAACGTGATTATACTTGTACATTCTCTAATCCTGTTGATGAGCGTAGATTTAAAATGATCTTGACCTGCCCAATCGTGATTGTACTATTCTATTTGGTAACTTAACGCGTCGTTTTTCTTTGTACAACTACCATTGAACGTTTTTATATTGAGTTTAACTACAGAATTAATTAGTGCACGCTGTTGATGGGTCCGGGTTAACGCTGAAAGGTTCATTAATTTTCCGTTTAATCACGATTATACTATTCTGTGTGAAAATATTTAGTGTTTTCTGTTTTTTAAATCACTTCAAAAAATATCACGTATGACTTATATTTTTATGATTTTAAATTGTTGTTGGGTAGAAAGGGATTTTAGATAGAGAAGGAGTTACCCTCTCACTATACCAATTTTTTATGATACAATAGTCCACGTATGTGTTATAATGTAATAGAAAATTAATCATAAAGCTAAATCAGCCATGAGAAAAACATACTTTTACCTTTTTACGTAAATTTTTTAGCCAAAATAATCTTAAAAAGTAACAAAAGTAGAAACAGATTTTATCAGCTAAAATAAGTTAGGTTAGGTTAGGTAGGCACTATAGTTTTTTTCCAAATGTAACTCGTAATGTTTGGCTGTGGATTTAACATCAAAACATCCGCTTTGGGAGCTAATTTAGGCTATTAACAAAACAAGAGAATCTGGAAAGTCAGATTTAAATAGTTACGTCTCGAGTTAATGTATCAAAGAAATTTTCGGTTCAAGTGTAGACATAAATCGAAAAAAAATAAGTTAGTTCTAATTTCCATAAATCGTTCGATTTAAATTTCTTGTATTTAGAGTCACGCTATGACTGAAATTCTAGCGATTCTGATTAATCGATTTTTCGTTCGTTTGTGAATAGTTTCGGGACATAGGCTACATTTCTTAGTGATTATAATATTTAAATAATTTAATTGATTGTGGGAACGTTTGTGCATTGACATTGGAAGGCCCATCGGGCACAGCTAAATAGGCCACAATCTGACGGTTTTATTACCGAATCTTAATTCTGAAATTGGAAAACTTTCGCAGACCCACGAGTGCCGTTCCGCCGTACAGATCGTGTAGCCAGTTGCCGCGGCGCGGTGAGGGGGGGAGGGGCGCAGTCGATTATGGAACGCTTTTTATTGCCGTCGGTTAAAAAATGGAGTTTGCTTTTTGGTGGGCCCGCACCTTGATGAAAAAATATAAAATATATAGAGAGCCATAAATCTCTCGGGATTTTATATCGCGCAGGCATTTAAAAAATAGTGGAACCGAATTTAATTGAAAACGCACACATTAAATGTGAATAGGCTTCGGGGGGAGAAGAAGAATAATAAACATATTTTTAATCCTTCACAACGCGTATAGCTCAATTTCTATAACTTTTTTATAGGGATGTTTATGGCTTATTCCGTAATGGGTTTCTTCGGCTTTAATGCGCTGCGTTCTTTATTTCCAGCGTTGCCTTTTTCGACAACTAATGATTTCGGACACGACCGATCCGATCCCGCCTTTCGTCACTTTTTGTTCCTCGGAACAGTTTCAGCTGCGCGCGAATTGTTTCACAGAATCCGATAAGTGCCAAATAAAACTTTGTCACGCTTACATTTAACCCGTTATGTCGCCTACAAGATCAGAATTTAAGTCATGAACAAACTGAAACAATAGTCTTTACTTTTCGATTTTTTTCAGGTAGATATCGACCAATATTTTGTTTGTATATTCTACTTAAAAACTGCATTTACGATTTTGTTTAAATTCGTTTGGCCGAATTTACGACATTTTTGTTGGTTCTTGACTAGTTGACGCTTGAAAAGTAGGCTGTTTTTGTTCATTTTGTGATTTTTTTCACCACATTATCAGAGTAAATAAATATTTTTTCAGTTTTTGGGCCTTATGATGTTTTTTTTTACTTTTGTAACGGTACAAATAAGCCTAAAAGTGTCAAACATGTTTGCGAAATATAGCCTATACATGTGACGAAAATCCTGTAGGCTACATTGAATATCTTTGGTTTATCATTTTCAAACGTTTTAGGTGATACTAACTCAGTATTATTCCTTATACACTGCCTTTATAAGTAGCTTATATACTGCCTACAGGAAGTTAACTGCTCTCAACTATAACTTCCAGTGTAGTGTTAATAAGACAAAAATTGTTCGTAAAATATATTAGGCTTAATTTTTTTTTTGATTTTTTATGTTTTTTTCTATGAACTGTTTTATATAAACAGTTGAACAATTAGACTCGATAGAAAATTACATTGTCTCGTACAGAAAGCTGTACATCAAATTTTTGATGTAATTTTCCGTAAAAGTATTTTAACCCGAAAAATATATTATTATTATGGTTTTACAGTTGTTAAATTTACTATTGGGCTCTAGCAATCATTCGCAGTTAATGGAAAAAAGAAACGAATAATGTACAGCAAGAAGTCCTTAGTTATTTTAAAGCAATGCCATTTATATTAGGTTATGTAACACAATGTTCTACTTTTGTATTTAAAACTATAATCCGTATAATTATTGACTGAATTCTAACTTTGTACCTTACTGAAATATTTACAAATGAAACTTGAGTTTACATTACATACCTAAATTAGGTAACAGTATTAAATTTTTACTAAAAACATAGTTTTTACATATTACAACTGACCTAGATTATCATACAGATTCTCCTTTCAGAACTGATTCGGTCACTAATACTTAAGTCTTAGATACAATAATAATTTAAATGCTACTTTTAATAATGCATTTTTTGGCAATCAGCTGTTTTGGTACACACGCAGTTATTTCTGTCACTTATATTGTGCTGCACGCTGCACTCTCGCGGGACACATTTATACTGCTGTTTGGATTTCGTGTACGGACCTTTTATCTGTTTTAAGTCGCGTTTGTTTTATTGCAAATCCTTAAAATGGAAAAGTATGAGGCGTCAGAGTTCCCTGGTTTACTGACTCACGAACCTGTACGCACTTCATATAAGTAGTTTCAGTAACGCAGGTCTTTTATTTTTGGTACAAAACCGATCGGAATGCTTAGCAAAATAATACATGAACGATTTTCAATGATCAGTTTAATTGTGTGATAGTTTGTATGAAATTATCTTACAGAAATGTCTGAAAGTAACATTTTCTCGAACTGCTCTATACATTGTACGAGACTGATTCCAACAAAATATTGTAAACGGCAAATTTAAGCTTTTCCGACGAATACGTGTGTTTCCCCATGCCTAACCTACTACAGATAGTAACTTTGATTGTAAGCTTAGAAATACGGTTGTAGTCGTAAATTTTGCGATGATCAATATGCTCTGTGTAATAAGCGCGCAGTACATAACACCTACAGACAGACCAACAGCCGAACAGCGGTCTGTACCGTACACCACTGCACTGCACTATAAATCAACTGGCCACCTTTTTGTTTATCCCCCGACCTGAACTCACAATCGAATTAACTTTTCGACCAATCGTAACTATATACCCTGGAATTTTAATTGTGCTAAAGAATTTCAAGCCGATATTTATACTTCGGCCTTTTTGGCCGCTAAATCTTTTCTTTCTGATTTAATGGGTCGTGCAATACTATGACCCATTCTGATTAATGGATCACGGAAAATTACGTATGCAGGCCTATTTTATTCTATGATAAAAAAAAAACAAGTTGCGTTAGCCGTTTAAAATTTATTATTTTTTTTTTTTTTTAATATCTGGTAAAGTCCATTTATTACAGTAAAGGGAAATGTATTAATCTATTTCTATCGCAAAATATTTGAAGTAACTGTCCGTGTGTACGCGAGACCCCCAATTAAAACCAGGAAGCCTGGTCCCTTGCTGGCGAAGATTAGGCGATTCCCGCGAAAGTTGGGTCCGTTCGCTCGTTACCGTGATGAAGTACCGCGTGATAATGATAATGATGACACTTCAATCAGACCCCCGGAGGGCGTGGTCTGATCCGACCAATCAGGGCGGAGGCGGGATACGTTCAACTGATGAATTTCACGTTTCAATCTGTGATTGATGGCACACTGTACACTCGGTGGTAATCAAACATAGACTCGATCCTGGACGAAGATTCCGGCGATGTTTTGTCAATAGCGGCAATAAATATCGCATTTAGTTGGACGAGTTGCACGCTATTTAACGTTAGAACCACTTTTATGGGTTCATTGTTCTTGTAAACGGATATCGGCTTCATCCACTCAATAGAGGGCTTTCCCCATTGCAGGAGCGTATAAATACTTTACTTGAATTATGCAGTTGCAGTATTAAGTTAATTTATTTAGTAAACTAAATGTTGAGAATGCTCAGTGTCATGGACAGATGCGCCATGACAAGTGAGACGTGAGATGAATTGAGGAGTAAACACGTGTTCACGTAGCCAATAGCTGTAATGTACGTGTCATGTTTGATTTGTACGTGTCGGCACAATGACACGTAGTGGAATATGTTACATTTAGGTTACAGCATAAATACTCCCAACAGTGAAGTCTGTTGGGAACTGTCGACAGATTATAGTTGCTGTTAAACGTTTATTGTTATAATAATTGTTAATTTATTGTTTAATAATCCAAAAATGTATTGTTTAAATATTTTTCTTTTTTGGTTCCTAAGATAACGAAAGCTTTATGATTGCCTAATTTTAAAATCGAAAAAATCATGACAATTTAAAGTTTGTATAACGAAATTTATTCTTGATAACAAGTTTGTTTTCAATGCTATGTCTTTGTAGCGAAAATGTTTCTTTGTACAGCTTTTGTCCTTCATTTTTTTTATAATGATATGTTCCGTGATAAGTTTGTGTTGAAATTCTTTAGTCATAATTGTATAGAAAACATGTAGGCTGGGCATATTGATAATAGAGAACATATATTCCTAATTATTTTGTAAAATTTGTATAGGAAACATGTAGCCTAAACGTATTGTAATAATAGGAATCATATATTCCTTAAACATTTATCATATTTGTAAAGACAACATGTAAACCTATTGTCATAATAGGGAACATATATTATAAATTCTATTATAAAATTCGTAAAGAAAACGTGTAGTCTAAATCTATTGTATTTAACTATACAATAGTTAAATCTATAGCCTAGAATATATAGGGAACATATAGTCCTAATTCTTTTGTCAAATTCGTAAAGAAAACGTGTAGCCTAAATCTACTGTATTTAACTATGTAATAGTTAAGTCTATAGCCTAGACTATATAGGGAACATATAGTCCTAATTATTTTGTCAAATTCGTAAAGAAAACGTGTAGCCTAAATCTATTGTATTTAACTATGCAATAGTTAAATCTATAGCCTAGACTATATAGGGAACATATAGTCCTAATTATTTTGTCAAATTCGTAAAGAAAACGTGTAGCCTAAATCTATTGTATTTAACTATGCAATAGTTAAATCTATAGCCTAGACTATATAGAGAACATAGTCCTAATTCTTTTGTCAAATTCGTAAAGAAAACGTGTAGCCTAAATGTACTGTAGTTAACTAAACAATAGTTAAATCTATAGGCTAGAATATATAGGGAACATATAGTCCTAATTCTTTTGTCAAATTCGTAAAGAAAACGTGTAGCCTAAATGTACTGTATTTAACTAAACAATAGTTAAATCTATAGGCTAGAATATATAGGGAACATATAGTCCTAATTCTTTTGTCAAATTCGTAAAGAAAACGTGTAACCTAAACCTATTGTGATAATAGGAAACATATATTCGTAATTCTTTCTCATTTTACTTGTCTAGTGAACATATTTCCTTATAATCAGTAGACTTTATGTTCGAAATATTTGTGTGATTTTTATACGGAAAACATGTAGGCCTGTTGTGTTAATAGGGAACATATATTCTAAATACGTTTTTGATGTTTACGAAGTTATACATGTAGTTCTGAACCTTGCTAAATTCAGTGTGTGTGCCTACATTATAACCCTCCGCGACTGTACATTTCGTCCGATCGGTAAAAGATGATCCAAAGTCCTTCGGTGATGATGCCACTGATTATTTAGACAAGGAATGATGGACCCTCCATTAAATCGACGCTGCCGGCGTTTCTAATTACAATTTCATACATTTTAATCAACATCATGATTATTCAAGACGTACTCGCTGGCTGATTGGAGCTTATTATCAGCCTTAGGTTTTATTGGCTTTTTAAGCATAAACATGTTCTTTCTGAGTAAGATTTCATTCGCGGGCGTCGTAAACTCTAAATGGACTCATTGCAGTACCGGCTCGCTCGTAAAACGGTGTAGGCCTAACTCGACCTTATGGATTTTAGTGTTTACCTAATCATATTGTTGCTGCTTAGCAAAGTTTCATTCCTACCTTCCATTGCAATGCATTTACACTCGTGCTTCTGTAGTCTGCATGTTCCTGGGTTTTATGTTTATTAAAACCTCGCTTCTTAAAGCACGAACCTTATATTTAATTTTAAATTCGATCTTGCACGTTTTAATTAGGCCTACACTTCAATTATTTCAGGACACAAATAGCTACCAACGATCAATAATTGTCTGCCATATCGTCTCGCCTTACGTCTCAGGCAAGTTTTGTGTAGTTTGATTATGAATAAATTTGTACTTTATTTTAAATTACTTTTCTTGCTTTTATTGTTTATATTTACAGCAACAGTTACTTTTGAAAACTAATAATTATTCGTGAAAAATAATTAACAATTTCTAAAAAAAAGTAATTAATTTAAATATAATTTTACTATATTTAACGTATATTGTTTTTTAGGCCTTAAAACAATGTTGAAACATTCTTACAAATGACAAATTAGTAGTAATTCATCAGAGTTCGAGGCTTCTGCTCCATTAAAGAAAGGGTTAAATTACAGGTGCAGTAAGAAAGTGAAAGAAAGAAACCAAAAAGGCACTGAAGACCGTAACAGCGAGCAGGAAAATGAAATTTGCTCCTAGTAGGATCGTTTGCGAAGTATTCGTTTACATCATCGGACTAGTTAGCGAATTGCAAATCCCAAGTGTTTTAGAGTATATTAGAAGATTTGAAATCATTGTTTTTGTGCTGAATGCCAGCATGTAAAACTGAATTATTGGGATTGGTAATGGAATTATTGTTTAATGTAGGTTAATTAAAAAAAACAACATTTTGAAGAAGGTATTATTGTCCATAGAGTTCAGATTTAAATTTTTAATAAATGATTCTTAAATTTTGTATAATTTTTAAGACTGGGGTTTAGTATTTTTTTTTGTGTAAAAAAAGAAAAAGAAATACTTTTCTTGTTTTTGTAAGAAAAAGAAATGCTTTTTGTTTTTTCCAGTATAATGAATTAGAATACGTTTTGCAAGGCGACTTTCCTGACGGCCATAGGCTACGGGTGTGTTTTTTATATTGTATATATTGTGTCAGTTGGGTTACAGTATCAAAATTAGTAGTTTTTTCGAGAAATAGTAACTAAATTTTAGGGAAATTAAACTAGATGTATTATTTCTTAATACAGTTTAAACAGGAAAATTCGAAATAAATAAGAAAATTATTAAAAAACAGTGAAATCTTAAAGTTAAAAAACCACTACAACATTAATGACGTGTTTAACTAGGCTATGTTTCGGGCTGAATACAAATAGGTCTATGATTTCACCAAACGCAGACTTACAGCAGGACTTTTGGTGTTTCAGCATCCTAATAGAGGTGCGCTTCCACCCTTAGGCCATTAGTCTGCATAAAACACAGATCAGAATGACCCCGCTGCCTTCGTGTAATTATCAAACTATGCATAATGCATCTGTGCCCAAGCGTAGCTTTCTTCTATAATTAAGTATTTACAAATGCCCGAACGCCTTTTCATCAGAGGCCGCCCGTGTTTTCAAAATTCAATAGTTTTAATCACCATTAAGTAAACAGCTGTTAATAAACAAGCTGGGCTATAACGAGTTGGAATATATAAAGAAGAGGCGGGTTTTTAGACTACAATTATCAATTCGCCAACAATAGGACGTAAAATTTTATTTACGCAATTTGTAAATAAAAACAGGAAGACCTCTTCTTTTATAAATAATTCTATGGAAGCGGAAATGAGTTTTATTTGATTGGTTTTATCATTGTCGCGCCTGACTGGTGCAAAGGTTTGGTTCCAAAAAAAGAAGAGCTTTCGAGTAAATTGTACCTTATTTATAAACACAATTTTCCACTTTGTAAATTTACTTAGCAACAGTAAATATGCCTAAACTATACTTCCATCGTTTTGGTTACCGTTTGTCAGTGGTATAGGCCTCTGTGTATTTTCAAACGTAATTTTATCGAGAAAGTTTACGCGTTTCTTGTAATAAAATAAGTTATATTTGTTGCTTTAAGGTTCTTACAGACTAAAAACTGGAGTTGCTTAAAGATTAATCCCATAGGCCTACTGTACTTTAAAAATTATGGTTCCAAATTAATTTTCTGCGTGGTTTCATGATGCTGATGGCCTATCCATAGTCGGTATTACGTTTTCATTTTAATGCGAAATAATTGACCTTGAGTTTTTGATGAGTATGTTGGTTTCCAAACCATCTGAGGCAAAACCAGTGATTTTTATTTAAATGAAGGCTGTTTATGCTATTAAACTGATGACCGATGTCGATCAATTTGTTTCTTAGATTAATGCCCGTTCCTTGGGATTAGTTTTTATGAGTCAAACGTTTTCGTTCCCATTCCCATTTTTGGAACAAGACTCCGTAAGAATCATCGTGCAGATTTTGTTCAAACTTTGCTGAATTTAGACTTTAAGTAGGCTACACAAAAAACGTATCAGTCGATAAAGTCCGAACTGGATTTTAGAGTAAATCCACTCATACGTTTTATTAAAATAATTTCAATTAAATTCTAGGATGTTTCTGCAGTCATTACTCACCATTTTTAGTTTTTTTTTCATATTTAAAATGAAGCCGGCAACTGTTCATATTAAAACTACAGCAAGCCTATAACGTTACACAAATAAAATCTAATGTTTAAACTACGCCTTACGAGGTCTCCTAGTTTGTCCCCTGGGTTCTTAATTACATGCCCCTGATTTCCATACTGAGACAAAATACAAATTAACATAGACGACACAAATTGAGCCGCGTTGGTGTCGCGTATTTGCATTCCCTCTCGTCCCGGTCCTGGTATTCCATCTGTCGCGTACACTCGTAGGCTATATATCGTATGAATAATTTAGCGTAGTCTTCTTCGCACGTGCACTTTTTCACTTTATGACCGATTTACGATCTTCAATGAAAACGAAATGAATGGCTAAAATAATTGTAAGCTTTGAATAATTTGTTAGCCGAAAGCAACAGTGTGGGCCAGTGATGGCGTATTGAACTTGGAACTTTGCAATTATAGCCTGATAAAACAAAAATCGCATTGGTGAATACATGCCGAAATAATTTTAGCCTACATTCTATCTAGTGCCTGTCTGAAACGCCTGTCTAAGGCCTAAACGGTAAGTCAGAATATGAAGTCGTTTTAGCAAAAATATGTTGCGATAATTATGTTCCTTCTTCCTTCAAAAACCGTGTTCCTTAATCATGGTAGCCTATGATAGAGCCTATGATGGCCTATGTTTGACCTGTATTCCTACGATTACAGGAATACAGGTTAATTGTGTTAATCTAAAATTACAAAATTGGAAAATCGACTTAATTTCTCAAAATCAAATTTCCTATTAGTAACATAAGTAACCCTTCATAAGTAACATAAGTAAAATCAGCAAACACAAAACACATAATTATGTGTAATATTATGAGTTATCAATGTTTTAGTATTTTTAGATGGTGTATACACTTAATATTTTCATCCGTATTAAGTTAAGGCCTTATAAACAGAATAAGCGACGTACAATATCGTAAGAAAATGGAGTGTCAGCAAATTATTCATAATATTAAAAATATTAAGCATTTAAGGGTGTAAAAATAGAAAGCACGTAAAGAAACAGTATAAATTTGTAATTGTATAATACTTTACAGTAAGTGTAAATATAAGTATAATAAGCATCGGAAATGCATAGTTTATACTGATTTTTATAAAAAGCTATGCATTTTTAAAGCATTTTTTTAAAATTGAAAACAATACTTTCTACTTTTTTCGGTTCGGGGATTTTACCATTACAATTACTTCACTTAATGTAGGCCTACTAAGATGCCTATTCAAATTTTGAGCACAACTTTACGGAAATGCATAGGCCTAACTAAAGTATGTGGACCGAATTTGAATTAAAGAATTTTGCTGTTCGATATAAAATAAATTAATCAAGCCTCGAAAATTTTCAGTAGGTTTACTCCTGAAATAGAAACTGTTTTTATTTAAAATGTTGTACGTTGTCTTGAGTTACGGAATCTTCTTATTTCGTGAAATCTAAGAAAAATATGACGATTTGAAAAAAATGGTTTATTTTACTGTTATTTGTTTTATAGCTCACAAATTGGATTTTTTTATTGAAATAATGTTGCATACGTTTTGTTTCGATACATAAGTGCTGCTTGACATTAGGCCTAATACCGTTGAATATAAACGTACTTCAACAATAATAAACCTTAAGAGAAATATATGAGCTTTGGCTGCTGGCTGCAGTGTTCAACTACAGTTAAATAGATAGTAGTACTGTCAGTTTTCTTAAGCGTCTCTCTCTCTCTCTCCCCCCCTCTCTCTCTCTCCCCTCCCTGTACATGCAACGTTCGTAGCGGCAGATAATCAAATTACTTGGACTTAAGCCGCTAATTTCGTGTACGCTTTTTATAATGGCGGCTGTATTGTATTCCTGACCAAAAACGTCTTGAAATGTTTTGTAAAACTAGACAATTGTCCTAAGATATGAGCAGTCTACAACTACATGCTAAGTAGGACAATTCATTAGCCTACAAAAATGTGCATGCGTACACATGAACAGACGTTTAAACACGTTTTTATTATTCAGGGAATCTCAATAACGAGCATATTCATCAAAATCGTAGAATAGATTTTTCACGATCATCACACCATAATCTGTAGCTTAGGTTTATAGGGAATCAACTTTTTTAAAAAGGATTTCACTTTTACCGTAATCAACGTTTTCAAGATTTTCAGGATTAAATAAAACGTTATACCTTCTTTAAGAGGAGGGGTGAATTTTCGCGGAGTGATGAGCTTCCCCAAGCTATATCCAATATCAGTTTTTGAGGCAAGTTTAAATGAAACCTAATAGGCCTATCGCGACGCTAAGAGTTCATACAGGCCTACGTAAATTTTAACGAAAGCATACAATTTGTTTTAGCTTGGGAAACAACGCCCTTTCAACTGAATGCAGATATTTTTTGAAATGTTTGTCGCTTTTCCAAGAATAAAGTAGAGGCAGAATATTTTTTAAAAATTTTGAAAAGCGGTGATTGTAATAAAATGTCTAGGTTTATTTTCGAGTAGAACGTTGAACTGCAAGTATTTAGTGACATATTGTATTGGAGTATAATGTTTTTACGGTATGGCTGTTGATGGCAATGTTAATAGTCATTGATATGTACGACATTTATAACCGAGTTGCCGATAGTTGTTGCCTAGGCCTACACTGCTCACCCACGCGGAGAGTGTGATAACTGCGACGTTCCATAGACTTTCTATTGATTGTGTCATTACGGTATTTGGTATTATGTTTATGTGGTGATATGCAGAAAAGCTTGACACTAGATAATTCGCCGATAAATGTTTTTATTGTTGCTTTTAAAATTACTTTGCGTTGCCTAGTAATAACTTAACTTTATTCAATTCACATTGATTTTGGATTTAGGGTAGCGGTTCTCAAACTCCTTAGTGTCCTTTCGTCTGCCCAATCGTTTTTCTTTTCTTATCATACAATTTTAAAAAAATGTTTAATATGTGTGTTTAGAGTAAAATTTAATTTGTGTAGACTATACATTAAAAAAAACATGCAGTGTTGGTGTATTCCATTTTTATTTGAATTTTTTGTGTGTCAATAGGCTACATATATTTAAAAATTCATTAGGTGCGGTGCAGTCATTAGAAAATAACTTTTCTTTTATACAAAATTTGCCTGTTGTAATACAAAATTTAATATAATTTAATAAAATTTTACGATAAAATCATAAATTTATACAAAATTTCTTCATTGATTTGCCCAATTAAAATTTATATTTACAAATTTATAATAGATTAAATTAATTTTATTTAGTTAAGATTAACGGTAAGCTTATTATTCTTGTCAAAGTATCAGTAAAAATTTTGACAAAGCATCTGTTAACTAGTCACACAATTAGTTATGTATTTAAATTCATTGTTGATAGAAAAGGAAATCGAGTTGCACACGAATATATTGTGGCACGTGATGTTTTCACGTAGATCTTCATGACCCACTTAAAAAGTAAACCGGTCCAGATTTCTGGTGCTTGAATTTGAATTTTATTGTATATTTATTTTAAAAATCAACGAGGAGTTCTGTTTTGATATTCAAGTTGTTTTCACCATCCAGATTTTATCACAGTTCTGTTTTGATATTCAAGTTGTTTTCACCATCCAGATTTTATCACAGTTCTGTTTTTCTGAACCATAAAATGATCGGAATGGGCTACAAAACTGTTGATAATTAGACTACGTTAATACTTTTCATTGTCAGCTTTTTTAGTATTTTCATTGGAGACTTTCAGACCCCTCGCTACCCACACCCACAAGTTGGAAACCACTCGTTTAGCACTACTTATTAACATTACAGTGTCATGTTTAAGAACTTATTTACAACTTATTTACAAAAAACTTAAGTTCATTTACCATTAGACTGTCATTAATTGTTATTTTACAGTAGTTATCTACAACTACCTATCATAGTATTAGCATTATCACTCTTGTATGGTTATGAAAGGAAATTACGTTATCCTCCATTACTAATAAATAGTTATAAAATATAATATTTGATACTGTATTTCATACTTTTAATAGCACAAAAATGTGTTTAGATATTTCTATATGAGTGAAGCAAATCTGCAGTTAATTTTGTCTTGAATAAGAAAAAAACGTTTTCAGTTAAATTAGTCATTATTATCTTAACAATAGCAACCGTTTCTGTTACGTTCATAACTAGAAATACTTACGTCACAAAACAAATGTTTTCGATACGTCTAGTAAAGCGGCTATCGCTACAACCACCACGTGCATTAGCAAAATTGTACGCCGGTAGCTTTTCAATTTCCGGCAAAGTGTTTATAACTGGAATTCGATAACTACATGCATTCATAGGTCTCGCCTGTACTCGTGCATGCAAATGACCGCCTTGGATTTATCCCATCATTTCGTGACGTCATATGGCAAACAATATCCTGTGATTGCCGCATTCACCGCCATTGTTCTTCTCTCATTATACGTAAGTCGCGTTTTCAAAACGTCTTTGATGCCGTCTAATATTATAATGATGTGTTATTTTTCTTAATGAATATTTAATTTGTACCGATGTCAGGCGGGCACAATGCTAAACTACTTGGCGTTCCTTTGTGCGCTAACCGTTGCTGTTAGACAAAGTTGTTTTATAAAAACCGCTTCCGATTGTCTCGACATGGCCTATGTTTTTTATACGCGTAGTAAATTCTGTTTTGTATCAGCGTATTTCCTATAAAAATGTTTTAACAAAATAAATGGTCTACTTCGGTACGTAAGTTTTTAATTGCAGAACTAAAAGGGGATGCACTGATTATGCAGATGAAAATGTTTACTTTGAAAGAATGTTATTTAGGAGCGGTGTTTAGTGGTGTTTTGTGAAAAATTCAAAAATTTTTAACTATAGTAACAGGTAAAGGTAATCTTTTCATCCTTCCAATTGTCCAGAGAAGCTCTTCCTTTCTCCCAGCATCTTTTCCTTTCCATCTTCCTTCTTCCTCAATTTATACATTTCACTCGACTAGCCCAACTTATTCAATATTCGTTACAGTTAATTACCTCTTACTGCATTATCTCGCCAAATGATGGAAGAGAATTTCATAAGATTAATCTTTGGTTATTTTTATTTCTCAATAACGGATAGTGGTGTCGAGACAATAATTTTGAATTCTATTTTAAACACTTTTAAACTAATCACGTTAATCATATTAACAAAATTCTTACAACAAATATTGTATTTTTTGTGTTTTATTGCTGAAGCATCCTTCAAAATTTAACCTTAGGCCTATTTCGCTGAGACAATTAACTAAAAAAAAAAAAAAAATAAAATAAAAATAATAATAATAAATACAGTCATTGGGACTGTCGGCAGAAGCGTTAGCTTATGTCAAGTTGAATCATCAAGAGATTTATCACTTGATGATGTATGATGTATTTGACATGATTTTGCACTCAATAATATACAGTAATTAAAAAACACAGATTTTCATATTACGAAATATTACATTGCAAATAAAATCAAACGCACGTGTTATTACTGAATATAAACCGTATACCATTGAACTGTTGCTGCTGACAATGTACACATCATTACATGCGCGCGCGTCGAGAACATGAGAAAAAGAAAAGTGGAGAGAGAGAGAGATAAAGAGATAAAAGAATGAGATAGAAGCATGAACGTTGTATATACATACAGGCACAAAACATACATACGCGATCGACCAACTCGGTCAGAACCGGCAGACGAAAGAAAGGAGAAGAGCTGAGAACTGTAGGGTCTGTGTAATACTTCCCATACTCGCGTTACTTACGCTTCGTAAGCCTACTCAAGGAAACCGAATCACTCCATGGTGACAAATACAAAGTGCACAACGAGGTGTAAGAAGCTAACGCTTGAAAATCCAAAATTTTAAAATGCGCAAGAAAGTTTATGCTATTATAATTTGAATAAGTTGCTAAGTTTTAAAGTTCTGAATATTTCAATACGTTCTAAAAAAATAAAATCTTTTCCATTTATATATCCATTGCTGTAATCTTTTAGAACTAAAACTGGATTTTTTAATGAAGGATCTAACTTGGAGCTTAAACAAAAATTTAAAAATACTTTGTCGGAAACCAAAGAGTTACCAAAAGTTAACAATCTCATATTTGCAGATGATTTGATATTGTGAAAATGTATGAATAGCCTAAGACATTTGAACGAAATACCTGTTGGCGAATAGAAATCAGTGTAGCTAAAGGTAAAATGACATTAAGACCAAATTTATTCATATAGATAGGCGTGATGATCATGTATTGTAGAAAATTGTATAATTTAAATATAAATCGATGTACCAAATAAAAATGCAAACTAAAGTTTGTACCACAAATAAACCATGTATGAGGCAACAATACTGATCCGTAGCCTATTTACAAATCTACAATATAACGAGTTCTGTTTTATGGATCAGAGGACACAAGAAGTCGGGAAGGAAAATAATAGCTTTTAAAACAGTTTGACCCAAGCTTAAAGAAAGAGCAAGTAAAGTGTAATGAACAATGTATGCCTTATAGTTATGGTTGACATGGACTAGTTGGTTCTGACAAAGGAAAATGGAACGATTCTAAATCAGGCATGGAGACCGCCAGAAAGACCAGAGAGCTAACTTCCCAAGGATCCAATAAAGATTGTAAAAAAGACGCCATTTTGTCCCGATTATTCAGAATTATAAAACTAAGAAATGCTTCTTTTTGTTAGTTCGCTAAGACTAACGATTCATTTTTTTTTTGCCTCTCTCTCTCTTTTTTATATATAAAATTATGCATGGTTTAATAATTATAATATAAATCCTTCTCTTTTCTTAATTTTCATCCAAATAAAAACAATTTTCTAAAAATTTCAAAATGGTATTTCTATATTTAAAGTTAAATCAATTAAAAACAAATAATAAATACTAATTATTATTAATCTAATAATATCACAGTATTACTAACGAAAGTCTCTCTATATAATAAGTAATTATTAGTAATTAAATCTCTTATTCATTCCCCCAATTTTTTATATTAAAATTCTATCCTCTTCTTACGTGAGGGAGAAGAGGATAGAATCGTTATTCAATTAAGGATAAGAGAATTCCTAATCATGAAATCATTTAATATATATAACAGATAGTTCTTAAATTCGTTTTTTGCCTCTCTCTCTCTCTTTTTTATATATAAAGTATGCATGGTTTAATAATTGTAATATAAACTAATATTGTAGTTAATTTTGTAAAGTTAACTAAAACATTTCCGTCTTATATTGTGATGCAGTTTGAGCGCATTTGTGACCGATATTTTTTAAATTTAACTACGCAGTCCAGGAGAATACAATCTTCAAACCGAATGTTCCGTGTCTCTCACTTTATTGGCCGATGAATGAGTTTTATTGTGGCTCGAAATTTTACGACTCATATTTTAATGATTCCAGATCGAGGAACGAAATAATAGCCCGAGCGGATTTCAATTAAAATTTGAAACGCGGCAATATCACGTGATTTACAATAACAATAACCCGGTGATTTAAAATAAAAGGGGAGACGGGCGAAATTTAAAATACGATGTCAGTTAATAATTCGGTGTGTAAATAACATTAATGCCTTTATATTGCGTGGAGAATGGAAGCCGATACGCCCTTTGTTGTGCTCTGTTCTGTCTTGGAACTATGGACAATAAAATCTGTAATTATTTTGTAGGCCTGTTCCAATCTAAGTTTTCGAGTTCAGTTTACAACCTCGGTAGTCTACTCTAGAACGTGCTTCAGCACCAAATGTGCCTACAGACGTTTTTGGATGTATTAGTCATATTTTTAGCGCATATACAGAAGTCTTGCAATATATATCGCTGTTGCAATGAATGCTATTATACGCATACTAATTGCAGTCATTCGTAGCTTTGTCACATCAAATATTGTTCACGCGTTTCGGGTAGGCCTAAACCTTCATCTTTATCACACTTCACGGATAAAGATTTGAAGTGAAAATCTAGAAAATGCAGCAATTATTAGTTATTTACCACAAAATACAAAAAAACATTTAATTTTTCATTGTTTGATCGTAAAAAATTATAAGACCTCGATATTACGTTCACTATAACAGCTCGTTAAAGTCAATAACTTATTTGTTGGTCCAATACTTTTGGTGTTAAAATGTACTTATAAAATAGGCTATATTCAAGTCTGAACAAGTCACTGGCCTGTAAAACTGATAGGCTAATAAGATTAAGTAGGCCTATAGGCTTACAGCAGAATGTGGTAAACTGTTACAATAAATTTAATAACGTTTTTCTTCACAAATACACTTTCCATGCATTGGATGAATTTCACATCCTAAATGTTGGTAATTTTAATTTTGATCTTATTCGGGAATTTTCTTTGGAAAAAACAATTGTTCCGACCATTCAAGACCATTAAACACATTAGCTTACGCGAGCGCGCGTGTATTGTGGAAGTTTCGGTTAGCGTGATTCAAACTTGGCACAAACACTGATTCTGATAAAAGCTTGAACGCTTTGCATGCATGCATCAATGAATGATCCGGTCCGTCCATTCGCAGTCGAGAAACATTTGCATTTTTTACCCAATAACTGTTTCAAAAACGCGGCCATTTAAAAACGTGTGCAAATTATAACTTTTATATTTAGGCTTCTTTAAATGTGATTCGTCGTCCTAATTAGCGGTAAAGTTTGCGTGCCACTTTTCAGATTTCTGTTGAAAACAATCCGAATGCTGTTCGGTTTTAAAGTTGCAATGAAAATTGGAATATAAAATTTCTGTTTATCCTGATTTTAACATTGATAAAGTCAGATTTTTGAAAAAAATGTGGAAAAAGTTATTAGGCTTAAAGATTTTGAATGATCTTTATTTTAAAAAGGCTGAATTGCTACGGATAATACAAACATAAATTTTCGTGTTGTTTGATTTTCGCGATTCAGAAATTTGATAAACGAAATGTTCGTTTAAGTTAGGACCTATATATTAATGACGTTAGGATTTGAAAATTTCGATCCGTAACGCCTCAAAGACAGCTACGTGATTCCATCATCAAATTTGTGTGTACTGTAATTTCTTGTAACATTTATTGTAGTTTTATAAAAGAAGTTTTGATCTGTACTCTGTTGAGTGCAGTTTTGCTAATTTATTTGTTAATTAGTATAATTCAACTTTCCGTTTTCGAACTCTATACGTTTTACAAAGCCGTTGACAGGTCCTAATTGTTGTATACTGGTTGTATTTTTCCCCTTAACGTTTATACTTTATGCCAGTTAGACTAATGAAGGCGAGGGATCAGCGTTAACGGTAAGAGAAAACTGCGGCTAGAACTAAGAACCTTAAGGTGCGCAGTTCAGAGACGCAGCAGACCGACCGGTGTTTTAGCCACATCGGCCACCGACTTGTGTCTATCCAAGTTGAATATTAGAGATGTTATTAGGACAGGTAATACGTACAACATTCGAAGCCTATCATATTGTTTTAATATGTATTAAAAGTGGACGTATGCGTGGGTTTTGGTTGCAATTATTTTTCGCCTCAGCGTCTATCGTAAAGATGGCTGTCACATAGGACCGTCTCATTATGTGACTTTGTCCCAGGCTCGGTAAATCACATCGGGTTTAGTTGAATTATTTTCAAAAAAATTAGATTTACAAATAGCCGCTGCGGGAAGGTGGGAATACTAGTCCGGAGACAGCGCTTTGCATGCATAAATGAATGATCCGGCTCGTGCATTCGCAGTCGAGAAACATTTGCATTTTATTCTTTAAATCAAAACATCGGCGCTTTCGTCGTTTTAATTTTGGATTTGATTCATAAAATTACAATTAGGAATGGACTCAAATAAAGTATATATTTACAACATGCAAAAGTCTACAGATTTATTCTGTACATCTTACAACAAATATAAGTTTGGTTAATTTGTTGAACTCCTCACCAAGGGTGATGATAGCCTTGTTATCGAAACGGAAAATATCTGTTCATGGTTATTTATTTATGTTCATATCCAAATTTTGTTTAGTTCTTGGGCTTTGGGCAAATTCTAGATAATAAATATTACTTTTTTCCATTAAAATTAGCAAATTTAAAGTAACCTTATAATATGAATAAATTGTACAAAACATAATATGTAAAACTAATTAGTTACTGAAACATACGCCCAAAAATTCTGGTGAATAAAAGTTTCTTTTAGATTGACAATATGAAAAATATAAGAAACTCAATTTTTTTAAAATCTGTTTTTGGATCTAATTAAAACACACGTTGAATTATAACTCAGGACAGAACACAAAAGTTTAGAAAAATAAGGGCTTACAAAAAAAGTAAAACAAAAAGAATAAAATACAAATCCGATAGTAGTCATTATTCTTTAATCGATTTTTTTTAAGGCGAAAAGCACATTGAGGCAATTATCGCCTCCCTAAAAGTGTGAGTGTAAGTGTGTGTTTCTTTAAACGACCGAGCGAAACGAAGTCTCTTTTTCAACTCGTCTAATCTGCATTTGGTTTATGTGTTTATTTATTATGCTGTTTTTGCCAAACGAATGACCGATCGTTTTGAAATTTGGTACGAAGGTACCTTGAGTGAAGCCAGAAAGACGTACGTGTAAGATTTGTTCCCATTTAATTCCGTTTCAAGATGGTGGGTTCTGATTCAACGTTGATAGTGTAATTGCTGGTTATTTCCTGTAGGTGCTAATACTGATTGAACGGCAAAACCTATCGTAATTTTGCTTCGCGGAGAAAGAGCGTAAAATGTCCAATAAAGTAGATCCAGTAATATTTTTCCGTAAATATTTCGGTTACCGGTTAAATTGGCGGAAGAGGTTACGAGGCTGTCGTAGATATTAATAGAATATACTCAGAGGTCTACTGTTCTTTGAACTACTAGTTAAAAACTGCAATAAAAATAAAATGGTAATTGTTTGAAATGACCAAAAAATGTCAGCACATTTGTTTGAACTTTGCACAGGCTAACCGGAAATCTGGCTTATACGCCAGGAAGTACAGTACGAATGAATCGTAGACGACAGAATCCTGCCCGAGAATATTAAGCACTTCTAATTTACATCGGACAAAGTTTTTTTGTTGAGAAAAAACACCGTGGGCTCGTAATGAGGTCGATTAGAAGGGTTTTAGTTTGGGTTTAGGTGTGTGACATTATAACCGGAAATCCTCCTCACACCCGACGCGCATATATTAGTGCGCGCGACACAGCTGAGCGATTAGGCATGCTTGATCTGTTGAATAAGTCGGCTCAATCAAAACTATCGATTAATTAATTATACACAGCTGTAAAGCTTTATACTCACCACAACCGGCTCGCAGGAAACAACAGTTAAGTAAAGCTTTGACAAATTGTTGTCAGTAGTTGAAATAGATACAATAAAAAGTAAAAACACAGAGAAAAACATGTTTACATATGGATCTACCGCTGTATGGTAATGGTATATGACACCTGCTGAAGAAAGATATTGTAAATAAAGGAGGTTTTCGTAGGCTAATATTTGTGTAAAACCGTATTATCTGCATGGATGAAAGTAAGATTCGTTTGAAAATGTACAGTGAACGAGACGCTAGTCGAAAATGGGGTGCGTTTTAACGCTTGCCTATTTTAATGGGGTACGGTTCAGAAAAGAGAATTGAGAAAATTATTCAAATCGATTTTAGGAAGAGTGCGTCGAATAATCGAAGGGGTGGTTATATGGTTTAGGGAAGTGCAGGTAATATTGGAAACTATATATATAATCATTGAATATAAACGGACTAGAAGTAAAGTCATCATAAAAAGCGTGCTCGATATCAGCGGCTAAAGTTCAAATAATTAGACTATTTGCCGCTAGGAACGCTGTACGCTGCACGGACAGGACGTGGACTCGTTTGAGAAAATAGAGTACTATTTGTTTAACTGTATTTCAATGTTTTGTCACAAGATACCACCACCAGCCAGCGCTCACACCTTTCATAAGGGATATCATTCTAGTACGTTTCTGTTCAAATGCTATATTACTGAAGCCAATTTTTAAAAAGGCAAGGAAGAATTGTCAGATAGGTGAAGGACTATAAACTGAAGGTTGTTAGTAAAGAAGAAGTTTAACTCAAATCAACGTTACGAAATTAAAGGTGGCTGAATAATCGGGCAAATAAATAGAGGTTTTAAATAATCAATAAAATGTATGGTTTATTCACGATAAAGTTTCGTGATGGGCAAAAGTGGATCGGTTTAGCTGAATTCGACAAAGTAGTTTTTGGAATGTTTTCAAACTGTTTTGCCTGAACAAATGAATCTCAATCACCGGCCCCCGGAAGGACCGAAGCTGTGACAGTAACACATGTAGACATACTCCGACCAAAGTTTTGTTTTTGAGTCAGACACCTGCATCTGTGTTTTACATTATAGGAAAGTCTTAAAGCAGGTATTTGTAATGTATATATGCTTTAGAATCGCGTAAAACAAGAGTAATTTTTAATTCATGTATAAAAGTAACTTTTTGCCGTTAACTAGGTTGGATGTAATTAATTATTGAATACACATTTCTCTAACCTTTTTCAGTACATGTTAAAAGTTTTTTATGCAAAAGCTTTGATGCAGCCGTTATAACAGTGTTCGTTAAGTATTTTCATACACGTGTACAGAATTTATTTTCAACCTGATTAACATTGTTAGAACCACAGAACAATAGTTATTTTTATGCAAGAACTTTAGAAACTTATAAAATGTTCAAAGCAAACGTGACACTGTGTAATGTAGTTACAATAGGTTGCCAACAAGTGGGTTTATCCGAAAGGGAAGTTTGATTGTCAGAACTGGACGTGCGGGTATGAATGATATATGATATTAAGTTAAGAAGACATATTGTGGCAGCTTCGCCGAGCCAATTTTAAATGTCTATAAATAAATAGCAGAGTGTGATGTGACTTTGACTAATGAAGGAGCAAAGTGTGAAAATGGAACTGCCCTAGTCTGTTTTATTAATACTCGGAACTTATTAATATTAAGTGAATATTTTTTACTATATCGTTATCCGAGGTATTAGTAAAATAATCGCGGCACGCAGCTGTCTCGCTCGCCGATGTGATGTAGGGCCTAATCGAAATTGCAAAATTATTTTTCTTACGTTTTTTGAAATTCTGATTCCACTGTTGTATACAGCATTAAAATCTCCGTTATAAACGTACAATTTACATTGAATATGCACTAATTAGCCCTGCCGCAGTCAAAAATATTTTTTAAAATTTCAATGGATTTTAAAAATTTGAAATGCTGAAATAATGTATGGTGTTTTTAACGCCGATTGAAACCAGATTTTCAAAAACGTTATGAAAAAAGTTACGAATCTTTAAAAAATTTTAATGGCCGCCATTTTGAAACTGTTGAACTATTTTATGCCCAATTTGAATGAAATCGAAATAGAATTGCAAACATGAATAATCTTAGTAAAGACACACACACACACGCACGCGCGCGCACACACACACACACACACACACACACACACACACACACACACACACACACACACACACACACACACACACACACTTTTAACGACCAATCAAAGTGATAAGAGGTCAGAATCGGTGCTATTTTCAAGGTACCGGGTCAGGGGGCTTACAATAATGGCCCTCCATTATTACGAAACTACTACTAAAAAAAACCGGTTTGCAAAATTGTCTCCATAGACATTTTTACGAATATTCATGTTATCAATCCTGAGCACTAAATTTGAAAGAAAATTGCTGTTGAAGCGTATATCGTAAAAACAACCACAATGGCGGTCAGAGGTTATTATTAATAATTTTAATTTTAATTTATTCAATACCGAAAATTTATTATACTGACCTGAGTTTTAAATCATTATTTCTGACCAGAATTTGAGCGAAAATGAATGAACCAATTTTGTAAATGTATTTTAAAACGTTTTCCGTCAACTATCGAAACACATTTTGAGGAAATAGCTGCCTATAGCCTACACTTTGTTTTGAAGCTTGTGGACTATTGTGGAGCAATTGAGGGCCCACGTTTGTTTGAGCAACTTAGGGCCTACGTTTGTTTGAGCAACTTAGGGTCTACGTTTGTTTGAGCAACTTAGGGCTTACGTTTGGCCGGTTTCGACTAAATTCGATTTGTAAACAGCTTAAAAATCCTTTTTTGGGGGGGGAATTACAATAATGTCCCGCGATGTGAACGAAGTGTTTTTCTTTTTCGGTCTAGGCCAACTGCCGAATATTAGGCTATTTTTTCAAATTTCAAATTTTCTATGACAATTTCGAGTTATAAAGCGTAATGTATGAGTAAATTTGATTTTAACTCTATTAAACAGATTTTGTTCTGATACAATCATTTCACGAAAATAAAGATCTGTTTGTGAAAAAGGGCCACAAAAACTCCTTTTTTTAATTAAAAATGGTCTCGAAATATTATCGAACAATAATATAAGCCTATATAACAAATTTTGTTAATTGGTTTAGTGTCAACGATGCTCGTGCACGCGCAACACACACATTTGTGTAAAATTGGATTTTGACACTGTATACACTCGTATAATATATTAAAGAATATATTTAACAGCTTCACAAAAAAGTGTCATGGTCTTGGGGTTTTACCTCCATAATGGCCGCGCATTGTCTAATAAATATTCAGTAATAAAAATGGCGTTTCTGTTTGTAAGCAATGTGTGTGAATATGCCTGATATAATAAATCTCAGCGACGACAGGCCATATCAGTAGCATTCGTTTCATTTTTAACGAGTACAATAGTTTTTGCCTTTTGTATGTTACCAAGCATATTAAATTTTCATGTTACTTAAAAAAACAGTTATTCATCGGTTTCTGTAACGCAGTTATTTATGAATGATTGTATATAAATAGTATGTATTATAAGCTAGGCATATTTCAAAAAATTTTAATGTTTACTACCTCAAAATGTTAACAACTTTAAAAACTAAACAAGCTAAGTTCTCAAAAATGAGATTTAATGAGCAAAAACAAATCCAACAAGAAAACCACTAATTGAAATAAAGAAACATATTTATTTTAAAATAATATATTTCGTAATTTCTGCGAACGAAGAACGCCTTCCGTTATATTTATGCCTTCAAAATCACTTACAATTATAATATGTGGTTTTAAATCAATATATTGTTATTATTTACGTCCGTAATTGGAAGAACATATGCTTTTAACTACAATATCTCTTATAATTATAGCAAATAGATACACTTTTAATTAGGCTTTCTCCTGTAATCACACGTACTTAATTTTATCACTAGACGTTTACTTAATGCAATAAAGTCTAATGAACCAACGCAATTAATTGATAACCGCCGATGTTATTGCCAGTTTTAAAATAAGCTGCTAATTAATTGATAAGACACCGTTAAATAAAATATCGTTCGAAGAATTGGTCAAATGAAACTACAAGCGTTAGGAAAGAATAATGCTTTTATTGGCCTGTTTCAGAAAACAAAATCGGGGTTTATACGTAAAAATAAAACTTTATGTGTACCTAACTTTGTAGCTTGAAAGTAATTAAGAATTTTACATAAGCTTACCGACTTTTTTAAATCGTCTATAATTTGCATACACTTTGTTTTGGTAAAAAAAATAATAAAAATAAAAAAAACAGATTTTTTCAAGACACGATCTAATAATTTTGATCAATTTTTGTCCTAAAAATCCCAGAAAATCAGACTGATTTCTCAAATTTCGATCGTATATGAACTCATATCTCAATGTATTCAACTTTAAATAAAATGTGTTCACGTACGCGCGCGCCCACGCACACTATTACGTTTTCATCTCTTCTCCCGACAGTCAAATTATTGTATTTAAAACTTTGTACTTTGACGTCAGTTACCAATAATCATATGAAGCATTTCTTATTTACTTTCGTTTCAAGATGGCGGCCTTTCAATTAACGATGACGAGTTACGAAATTTTAATCAAACGCATTGGCTGAGTACTTTGAAATTTGGTACGACGGTACTTTATATAAAGCCCTAAAGACGTATGAGTAAGATTTTTCCCCATTCACTTCCTTTCAGTGGCCGTGGCTGCCGTTTCAAATGTGCCATCCTTCGCTGGCTGTTTCCTGTAATACTGACAGAACGGCAAAACCTATCAAAATTCTGATCTCGTAAAATGTCCAATAAAGTCGGTCCAGTAACATTTTTTGTAAATATTACCGGTGAAATTGGAGGAAAAAGTTACGAGCGCTGTCGTGGAGCTATTTGTATATTAATTAAGAATATAGTGCGAGGTCTGCTGTTCTTTGAACTACTAATTATATGAGGCAAAAATTTGATAAACCGATTTTGATTAATTAAACCCAGTAATTTATTTCTCGACGGATCCGAGGAGAGCGGTGGATAACAAAATAGTGCAAAAGTTTACAACGGGTTAACGCCATTTTTTTTTATTACTGCAGGGGAACTTATGAATTTCCAACCATTTATAAAATAGAACACAAAATCTTTAATTTATACAAAAATAGTCTATTTAGGTCTATTCTGGTATTCGCTTTGTAATTAAAACATATTTGAAATAATTTTTAAAGTCGAGTCAATATTGAATTATAGTCAAATTAAATTGATAAAAGTGAATTTTATCTGAGATGTTTTTAAATAATGTTTTATCGATGACTAAAAGTCGATTAACAATTTGTTTGCTTATGAACGCCAAATATTTGATTAAATCTAAAGTTCAGAGTCCTGCGGCCTTCTTAGCGAGATAATTGCAGTCAATCTGAGAATTCAAAAAGCAAACTAGAAAAGTGTAAGGTCATCGTTCCATGTTATTGGGCCCTGTGGCGTTTGATCCCTGAAATACAAGCATAAATATATTCCATTCGTGGAAATATCACGCTTCGTTTCATTTTAAAGAGAAAGTATGGCGACTGCAAAAAAACCGAACTTCGGCTTTGTTCAGATCCAGTGAGTTCAAGAAAGAGGGTATTATTTGGATGGTGTGTTATGCATATTTCGGGAGCAAAGACATTTATTAGAAGAAAAGGTTCTGCTATTTTGATTCACTTGTGCTAAAGTAAAGTTATAAACTACAAATAAAGCTATATACTGTAAAGGAAGCACCCTGTTTTTTACCGCTGGAGTGTTACCTGTTTCAACGACTGAAAGTGACATTGAAGGGACATAGTTTTGCTGACTCGTAAGTGTTGATGGACAATGCGACGAAGCGGCTAAACGGAATTTCCGAAAACGGTTTTCAGAAGTGTTTCCACAATTGTATTAACGGTAGCAAAAGTGGAGGTGAAATGTGTTTTGAAGCAAAATAAGGTTAAAATATTATAAGTACTTCCATAAATTTAATTGACCAATTCCGGGAACATTTTGACCCTACCTCGGTGTTGTGTTTGTGTGTGTGTTCTGGATCAGATCAGATTTTCAAAATGTAATTCATTTCTTAAGGGTTTGAGCTATCACTATTTTTAAATTAATGAATGGATTTTGCTGGGTAAGAAATTTTGAAATGTTTGCCAAGTTTGATTATCGCGTATAACAACATTTGATTACGTAGTGTTGATCAGTCTTATTAATGTTTGGAAATCAGCTTTCATCACGTCACGTCAACGAAACATCTGCTTGCTGCGATTATAATTTATTTCCATTATTAATATTAAATAATTCCAAAATGGCGACTGTTTCCCTAACACTAAGATTAGATCAACTGACGCGAACGAATATTTAGTGTAAATAATGTTTCCGCTATTACAGTACGGTCAATGGAAAACATAATGTCGTTACCTAGATCGGTCATTTTGAATTCTGTTATTCTGTGCAACCTGTAGAAAAGTTTGAACTTGAATTTTAAATAATAAACATTAATAAATACTTTTAGTTATAAAGAAGATGAATATTATTTTCGAGAGTATAAAAAAAGCAAATCGGTGAAAATTTGTAAAAGGTAAAAAGGAGCGTGAATGTTGTAGATAATATTGTAATTTATTTAGATTAATTAAGTATTTGAAGTAGGGCACAACTATGCCAATGCCATTATTAATTGCAATATTTCAAGTAATAATATTCTTTCTCTCATCTTTAAATATAAAACCCTAACATCTAAACTGTAAAGGCATACACATTTACTCCCCCAGTGGGCCAACTTCCCTAGTTTGGTGAAATACAATTTATCGACTGTTATTAGTCAAAGCAGTGAGTGCTTAAGAGTGTTTTGACTTTTGGAAGGGATTTTTGAAGTTTTAACACTTTTGAGTACATTTTATTTGAAGTTAGCATTCGAGCTTTAGTTGACTTTTCAGTGGTGGTCGATGTGGCTAAATCGCCGTCAGTCTGCTGCGTCTCTGAATTGCATTCAAGGGTCTTCGAGTCGCAGTTACTCCCGTTGCTTTACCCTTACCGTTAACGTCCTCGTTCGTTTGTAATAAATGAATGAATATTAACGGTTACAGACGGACTTCCTTTGTAGATCTGTTGTGCCTCTTCCTATATTCCTGAGACTGTCGGTTAACAGTGTCTTCTCCAGTCCTTACCTCTTCAGCACGTCCAGGATTTAGAGAAAATTCAATGTAGGTAGGTCCCTCATTTCTAATTTGTAATTTCCCAGAATAAGAGCTCTTCTCGTAGCAATGGCCTCAAAGTCTATGGAGTTTCTTCTTCCTTCTCGCAGTATCTGCAAGTTGGATCTTTTTCTAAACTAAGATTCCTAAGATGTCCCTTAAGGATACCATGCAAACCCGTCAGTCTTAGCTTATGTATACCAAGGCCGCCACAAATCTTTGTTCTGCTCCTCAAGTTATAAGAGCTCATTGGCCTGTTTTAAACCTCGCTTATCTTTCCAAAGCTTAGATCTTCTAGCCTGTCTGATTGGCATCAAGTAAGGACGATAAGAAACAAAGTAATATTTCTAAAAACATCAGGCTTTTAGGTCTTTTTACAAAAATTGCTAATCGTAAGCCTAAATGAAGAGCATAACTCAAGATAGTGTAGCACTTTTGAATTTATAATTAAAAAAAAATATGTTTCAAGAATACTGGAAAATTCACTCGATAACGATCAGTTTTACTCTTTGATTAACTTAATTTTTGGCCGTAATTTGTATGAAATTTCATAATTCAAAATTAGTGTACCAAATATTTAAAATAAAACAAATTTACATTTGGAGGGTAAATCGGAAGAAAGGGGAATTAAACTTCACCGCCGTTATGTTGATTTTGATTTTTTAAGATTTCCTCCCGAACCATTATTTTGTATCTTTCAATTTTACACAATAGTTGAGCTATTATAAAAAGCTAAGCGGAATTTAATGAACTAATTTTGACAAACTATTTCCCCGTTTTGTATCGGTAACTTTTTCATCTTCAGTCATGAATTTTCAGAATAAGACAAAAAAACATAATTTAGTTCAATGTTGTGTTTTTTATTTAAAAATTTATACTCCAAACTGTATTTTTTGGCGATTTATTTGGGTAGAATGTCCTACTTAAGAACTATATTTTATCAAAACTGTAAGAAACGATTTTTGTTAATTGTTAAGAATTTTTACCAGCAAGAACACTTTGAAAAAAGAATGGAGAGATGCGAACAAATATCCATATCAAATTTAATCGAAATCGGTCATTTAGTTTTTTTGCCCAGCTTTACACATCTGTGTAGAAAACATTTTTTTAACACCTAATGAGACGTGAATGCGGATACCTCAAGACTGATGTTTTAACTATGTATTATATTGTTTTTGTATATTTGATCAAGGTTACTACTTACTATTTACTACTGATACATGTTTTTATCACGGTTAATAGACATAGACCCTACACTTGATCAAGATACACCATTTACAATAGCTATTGATGAATGTTTTTAGCACGGTTATTAGACGTAGACCCTACATTTGATCAAGCGGTTGTGTTGGTTAATCTGCAAGGTACTCTTGAACTTACTTTGACTGATTTATTGATTGGGAATCTTATGGCCAGCTCGCATCGCATCCAATAGCAAGGTATTTTATTAATGGTCGCCATAGGGCCGACCTACGCTTCAATATATTCCCACTGTCATGTCGAGTAGAATGTAATAAAGATAATACGGCAGTGATAAGACGTACAAAGTAAGATGATTATCTCTTTGCTAATATGCTCCTCTGTAATTCTGTACAGTGTGCAGTACTTGTTTAAATAACTAGCTTATGTACGCGTAGTTTCACTTGGAGTTATTCGTTTTACGTTATTCATTCGGAATAATTATCTGGAAAACGTTTTAGTATAGCCTACTACCATATAGCATAGGTGGAGATAATTAATTGTGCACTAGTAATTTATAAACAGCTGTTTCTGTATATAGATTTATAAGGCAGTGAAAACTAATCTATACTTATTTATAATGTAATAGTTTTTGCGAATATCCTTTAGAAAATGAGCACCGATCCTGAGCTTCTAGATCATTTTTTGAAGAATCGTTAATACATATATCTGTTTCCGTGTGTTTAACTTCGATTTGATTCAAACTTAACATAAAAATCGATTTTAGTGTTAGCTGGAAAATGTTCGTTGATCAGCAGATTTCATTCAATAGTTTCAAAGTGACAACCATTTAAAATTTTTAGAAAAATGCATAACGATTTAAAATATTTTTGAAAATCTGATTTCGTTATCGTAAACAGCGCTGAAAGTTGCTTAAATTAGCATTTTTCAATTAACAAATTTGTTGACGGCGGTCAGGGTTCATTTTTTTTTTAACAGTGCAATTTGAAATTTTGTAATGCTAATATATGCAGATTCTAATGTTGATTATGTTGGTGAATTTAGAAAGTAAAATTTTTTTTTTTTTTGAAAATTCGCTTCTATCACGTCAGCGAGACAGCTGCTTGCCGCGATTATATTTACAATTAGTCGTAATCTGTCATCTGTTTACTATTAAGAAATACAATAAATGTTTCAAATATATTGCACAAACTTTCTTGTTACGAATTTATACTCGCAAGTTATTATTTTAAATAATCCTATGAAACTTATTGGTTGATGTTAAAAAAATAATACTGTTCAACAACTATCGATAAAACCAGACAATTTTTACTATAAAAAAATTGTAATTCCTAATTTTGAAATTTTCTTTAAATTTTGATACAGTATTATTTCACACAAGTTTATTTAAAAAAAATCGACGGCTGAGTTAATTTATTTAATTTTAATTTTTGGTATACTGACTTAATGCCGATTGCAGATTTGTTTGTCGAAAGATTTGGAATCGGGTTTTCGAGATGTCGGCTTGTATGTTTTCTTGGGCTACATTTGACATAAAACTAAGCAAAATCGTGTGTGTGTGTGTGTGTGTGTGTGTGTGTGTGTGAATACCTCAAAGATTGTAGTAATCAATCTTACCATTTGAATAAAATGTTTGGATAAATTTAATTTGTACTTTTGTTGTAAAAAAAAGAAAACATAGGATATATAAATTATTGTACGTTTAAATTTTGATCTGGCCGCCCAAACCGACCTCCTGGGTTAGCCTCTCCTGTTAGAATCAATCAGCTGAATATTAATACAGGACCTTGACCGCCTCGGTAAATATTAGACACCGCTGCGGTGAGTCAACAACATCGATGGTAATTGATGGATAAATAATCACTGGAAGAGTTCTAATTAGGGAGACGAGGAACAAGGCATCACTTTGTAAGAACTACAAGAACATTTGTGTCTTCTTAATCCTTATTCAAAAAGTGCGTCGTTAACAATTTTTTGAAAACATGCGTGTTTAATTATTTCGTTCTTTAAATAGTTTTCATATTCCACTTTAAATAATTTCTGTGTGTATTTATATACATTTGTTCCTTTGTTTAAGAGACCTCTAGGTTACTTTTTAGAGGTCGTATTGTCGAGTAATATAGAACTCGGTGGTCAAAGTGGTAAGGCATTGGTCTGGTGCGTCCTGTTCAGCGCACTTCAAGGTTCTTATTTCGAGCAGCAGTTACTTCCTTTACCTTTACCATTAAAGCTGATCCCTCGTCCTCATTACTCTAACTGGCATAAAGTACGGACTTGAACTTTTTCTTTCGTATTTTTTATATTGGGTAGTCCACATTCTTTTGCAGCTCATGATCTTATTGCTCTCCTGCTGATAATATCCTGGCCTTAGAAGACACTCTCTAGATCCAAAGAGTACCGTAAAATCTGATGAGGTCCTCCAGTGGAATGGTCAGTCCTTTGTTCATTATTCCAAAAATTCTGTTTCTTTCTTCTGAAAACTTACATTTCAGGAGCAGATGTTTTCAGGAAGCATTTCCTACTCAGAGGCGATTTTTTGTATATACCCATCCTGTGCATATGTTTCCTAAAGTAGCTATGTCCTGTCATCATGACTACTACTTACTGCATATTGTATCTTCTAACCATACGTAAGCTAGATGCAACGAGCTTAGAGGGTCCTTGAAGAGTAAACCTACTCTTTTTTAGTCCTGCTGTGCCATTCCATCACCTCTCATCTCTTTGAGTCCAAACACAAACAGCCTGCATAGCTGTTTGTACCTTCCTTGATGTACCAAAGAATGATTCAATCAGTATATCTCGATTAGTTTTAAAATAAATATTGTATTTTAAAAGTTTCAACGTTTAATATATTATAAGTTAAACACAAAAATGCATAAAATGTTCTTGAATGTATTAATTCTGTGATTAATATTTGCCTTCAGTAAACTAACCAGTAACTGAAAATATGGTGTTTAAAATTAAGTAATCTTCGTGAAATTAAACGGAAAATTCCGAAATATTCGTGTCATAACCTGGAAATAATTATCTCTAATTTTCCGAAAGTCTGCACAAAATGAACCATATTAAAAGCTACTTATTTTCCCTTATTTTTCTCCCTCGATGCACGTGTCAGGAGGGACGAAACCCCTTTGATCGTAAATGAGGGTAACAGGGGTTCAAAATCTACTAAATGACGTGTTCCTTCACTTAAGAACTTTGTTAATATTTTCAAAACGTCATATGGATGCTATCATAATTGATATAATTTAATTTTGTTTAGTGACAATTTCTTCACTTACATTTAAAAAATTAAATTATCTAGTCTGTAAAATTTTGAAGGGAGTTTACTTGTAAGTTACTAGTAGACATTCTTGTCATCATCGTGGACCATCTACGATGGTTGTACTCCCTCATTTCCTTTGGCCTCAACATTTTCTGACTCCTTTCTAAGCATGCAGCTGGGTAATAAAATTACATGACTATTTAACTCAGACCCCGCAGGGGATGCAGAGTAGCTGCATCTATTGAGAGGATTTATACGACCCCCGCGGTACCCGAGTCTAACACACACTTACAACACTACACTTACAACACTACACTTACAACACTACACTTACGACTTCACTCACACTTACATTTAGGGAGACGATAATAGCCTCAATGTGTTTTTTCGCCTTAAAATGACAACAACAAAAAATTAACTTAGATACTATTTAATAAATCAAGAGTATTTTAAAGTTAAAGTTTTATTAGATTTTTTAAAAACTTTTTTACAAACACTAGTTGCAGCAGCTTGTACAGATTTTAGTTACAAATCACTTTTCTGTATAAGTCTTTAATTTTATATATAGCTTATAAATAAACAATAGCATCTTTATTTAAAAGTGCAAATTGGAAGTTTTGCATCAGTTGAACGCAAGTCAGTATAGTCAATATTTAAAAGTGTTGAACAAAAGATAAAATATTTAACCTTGCAACGTCGAGACACATATAAGTCTATAGACATATAAAAGAAAACTAAAGTCGTAACATTCCATATTTCTTTGTATTTTCATCATGTTTTTTTTTAACTTAACATTTTAATTTCTCATTTTTCATTGAACATTCCAAAAGAGCTGTGGTTCGGTTCCTGAAATGTTCTTTTTCGTATTTTCAGTCAAATTTGAAAATTAAAGTGTCATTTCATGGAGTTTTTTTACAGTGATTACCAAAATCAGATGTTAATCAACGCAAAAAAAGATAAAGTTCTATTTTTTTATTGTTTTGATAAGCAACTTTGTGAAACACGAACGTTCCTTGCTGAGTGACAAACGTTACCTAAGCTTTTTCAAAAAAAATCCAATTTCGTTTCAAGTTTTATTGGATTTTGGAATGCTTTGGAATGCCAAAACGCGCACATGTTTACCGGTAGGCTACAAGGAAAATTTAAGCACCCTTTAAAGTGGTCAGTATCGGTGCTCATATCTTGATCTAGACCTGGGTCTTACTGTGATGACTGTTCCAATAACTTACAGGAAATCAGTTAAAAAAGTTTATTATGACGCGTTGTATTCATAATGGCGGCATACATAAGTGTGAGCCTACAGAGCCTACGTGTCTCCAATATATTACGATCGTCTCGAACCATCTGTGCACAGGCGTGGCAACCTAACAATACTAATATTCACAATATTAAAACACCCCGTGCTTTATTGGATCCGTAAGTCAGGCGCGTTTCTCGTTATCCGCGTGAACTATATACAGGTGACCTTTCTTAAATGTCGTCAATAATATCTACAGTAAATAAAAATATATCAGATGCGTATCCTGTACGTTAGGATTGTTTGGCCCATTAGCACGGGCTCTAATTATGTTGGGCCAATGAGACGGTTATTTATGGGAAGCCCCCCGCGGCCAACGTAATAGCCCGACACCTTCCTATAGATTTATACCGTTTCATTTCATCTCGGTGTAATTATCGATATCGAATCGCCCGCCTACACACTCCACTTAAGATTAATTGGTTGAAACGGGCAAATTTTATTATTTACACCGTAAATACACCGGCATAAATTACACTGCCGACATGACTGGTTCTGTTTTTTTTATATATATATTGTTTAATGATCTTTATGAGTTATTAGGGTGGTTTCATTGACAACTGTGATGATGGTTTGAGTTATTGGCAGTTAAAATTTATAAAGTACGTTCTGCGCTGTACGAGTTGTTTGAAAACCAGTGCCGTTGGATTGGAAGTTACAACAATCTTAAAGAGATTATGTTTTACGAAAAAATACGGGTTTATAAAGCCGAACGAAATTTCAAATAATTTATTCCTTAACGACCGTACTTTATAACATGTAGACTAATTGGTACGAGGGATCTGCTTTAGCGAAAATGACAAAGCTACGGCAGTAACTACGTCTCTCGAACCCACTACCTTGAGGTGCGCATTTCAGTGACTGTCTTAGCTACATCGACCACTGAACCCCAAAAACTATCTTTTCTTTTCGTGAATTTTAATGTTTAGAATTAAGAAAAACTGGGGAAATCAATTGCTGTGGTTTTAATTTTTAATTTAAAAACCAAATCGGTATGCTTTCTGTACTTTTATTTTAATTCTCTAAACGCTTAAAAATTGTTTAAAACATTTTGAAAACTCTTCACAATTTCCAATCAGTTTGTTACTAAATATGTGGGAGGGCTTTTAATTTACCAATTTCCCTTATATTGAATTTTTGAAACTCAAAATCCACGGTTGTAATAATTGTGACACCATTATTTCTGTACCAAATGCAACATATTTTGAAGACATAATTTTTAACCCTCTGTTTCCAATTAATCATTGCTTACATAAATGTGTTTAATTCTGCTTTATTTTTTAAGTTTTGAGCTCGGACACTTAGAAAAGTGAAGAATTTTATAATTTTCTGACTTACCGTATAGATGCTGAGGTGCATTATTGCTAACAGATAAGTTATGTTGACTCAAAAACTTTTTTATGCCTACAATTGTTTTTAATTTTTTTATACACAGGTTGAATAATAAAGATTAAAACACTGGTAAATCAGTTCCAAAAGTACATATGATTTGCATTTTACAAATATCTACACATTTTAGAAAATACAACGGAAAATTGCGTTAACTTTGCGAAAGACATTTTTTTAAAGATATTTTGATTACAAGGTAGACGTCTAAACTATTTTAAAATGTAAAAAAATACTTTAAAAACATTACTACATTTACGTAAATTGTAAAGCACTATGACCATAGTCGTATGATACACGTAACTTCAGTATTAACGAAACGATTGTGTTGCATAATCAGCTGTTTGGAGACAATAAAATAATTAACGACCCCATTGTAAATTGGAGCATTGTTATTATTTTTATTTGAAAGTGGATTTTTTTGCAGAAAAAGGTTTTTCATTCCATAAGTTATAAGAAACATTTTGCATTGAGTTCTTGTGAATAGTTACATCATGCTGTACATTATATTGAATTAATAATTTTCTGCTTTATTTGTGTCACACGATACAAACATCTTCTTAATGAAGCCATATTTTTCCAATCAATCTGAATGTAACAGTGGACATCGTCTTCATTAACGACAGGCATTGAAATCTCTGACGAGAGGAGCACCGAGACGTGTTGCAATGCGGTTGTTGACAAGAGTTAAGTCCAAACAAGTGTTTCCGCTCGCTTTGCTTTGTTGCTGTGTTGATGGTTGTTTATCCGTCGGACCACCGGTGAGAGCTATATGCCTTTACAAAGTTTTTTTTTGAAGCAGGAAAATTTAAAATAAAATATTTTTTGTTATAATAAGGGGTAAACTTTTTAAAAAAACTTACTTTAAATAAACTCACTATTTTGAAACCTTTTAAAAAACATACTTTAAATAAACTCAGTATTTTGAAACTTTTTTAAAATACATACTTTAAATAAACTCAGTATTTTGAAACCTTTTAAAAAACATACTTTAAATAAACTCAGTATTTTGAAACTTTTTTAAAATACATACTTTAAATAAACTCAGTATTTTGAAACCTTTTAAAAACATACTTTAAATAAACTCAGTATTTTGAAACTTTTTAAAAAAACATACTTTAAATAAACTCAGTATTTTGAAACCTTTTAAAAACTTACTTTAAATAAACTCAGTATTTTGAAACCTTTTAAAAACATACTTTAAATAAACTCAGTATTTTGAAACCTTTTAAAAAGCATACTTTAAATAAACTCAGTATTTTGAAACTTTTTTAAAATACATACTTTAAATAAACTCAGTATTTTGAAACCTTTTAAAAAACATACTTTAAATAAACTCAGTATTTTGAAACTTTTTTAAAATACATACTTTAAATAAACTCAGTATTTTGAAACCTTTTAAAAAACATACTTTAAATAAACTCAGTATTTTGAAACTTTTTAAAAAACAAACTTTAAATAAACTCAGTATTTTGAAACTTTTTTAAAATACATACTTTAAATAAACTCAGTATTTTGAAACCTTTTAAAAACATACTTTAAATAAACTCAGTATTTTGAAACTTTTTTAAAATACATACTTTAAATAAACTCAGTATTTTGAAACCTTTTAAAAACATACTTTAAATAAACTCAGTATTTTGAAACTTTTTTAAAATACATACTTTAAATAAACTCAGTATTTTGAAACCTTTTAAAAAACATACTTTAAATAAACTCAGTATTTTGAAACTTTTTAAAAAAACATACTTTAAATAAACTCAGTATTTTGAAACCTTTTAAAAAACAAACTTTAAATAAACTCAGTATTTTGAAACTTTTTAAAAAAACAAACTTTAAATAAACTCAGTATTTTGAAACCTTTTAAAAAACATACTTTAAATAAACTCAGTATTTTGAAACTTTTTAAAAAAACATACTTTAAATAAACTCAGTATTTTGAAACCTTTTAAAAAACAAACTTTAAATAAACTCAGTATTTTGAAACTTTTTAAAAAAACATACTTTAAATAAACTCAGTATTTTGAAACCTTTTAAAAAAATATACTTTAAATAAACTCAGTATTTTGAAACCTTTTAAAAAAACATACTTTAAATAAACTCAGTATTTTGAAACTTTTTAAAAAAACATACTTTAAATAAACTCAGTATTTTGAAACCTTTTAAAAAACATACTTTAAATAAACTCAGTATTTTGAAACTTTTTAAAAAAACATACTTTAAATAAACTCAGTATTTTGAAACCTTTTAAAAAACAAACTTTAAATAAACTCAGTATTTTGAAACTTTTTAAAAAAACAAACTTTAAATAAACTCAGTATTTTGAAACTTTTTAAAAAACATATACTTTAAATAAACTCAGTATTTTGAAACCTTTTAAAAATATACTTTAAATAAACTCAGTATTTTAATGTGTTTATACCAACGCAATCATGTTATCCCCAATTGTTTCTCCCAGCTGGTCTTCATGCGTATATATATCGCTCTAATAATCGAAGGCACCCTCGTCGTCGTCGCTTGCCTCTTCTGCTCTCTGCTGCTTATGATTAGTTTTACATATCCTTCATAATTGGATCGTATATTTTTTCACAGTCTTATTTCTTCGCCATCATCTTACAGTTTAGTATTAGATTAATGTCTGCACTAATTAAACAAATAATAAATAATATAACGCCTCCTCCTACATCACGTTGTGCGTGCCGCACCCGCCTTTGAGATAGAATAGTTCTTTTACTCAAAACAAATTCTAATTCACGAATGTTTTCCTTCTCAAATTATCAAGCATTTTGTCCGCCATATAACCATGCCGCCTGGATTTTCATCTGTCTTCACAATGATCCAAGATTCGCTAAATGTAAAGGACTTTTATAGAAATGTTTCTAATTATTGGTATTTTTCGTAATTTTCTTGCTAAATGAATCAGCTGTTTTGAAATGGCTGTTTCTTTGTGCACATCAGGGACTAAATAATCATCCAATACGTCTTCAACGAATAGGATAAGTGATATCGAACCTTAATTCGCTGCATTTTTGAACACTGATTGGTAATGTAATGGTAGTAATACCATAGTTTTCTTTAACATTATTTTGCAGTTCAAAGGAGTTTCATCACAGTCACTTATCAGAAGTGCTTCCTTTTTGTAATCGTGCTTCTTGTACACTTGTCTTGAGTTTCCTCAAATTTATTGAATTATCTTTAAACGGTGCTGCTTTATCAGTCTTCTTTTCTGCTTTACTATCAGTTGCTCAGTGCTACGAAATTTTAGAATCAGTTTAACGTTAATCAAAAGATCTTTTAAACGATTTTCTTGAAAATAAAACATATATAATTATTTTTCTTCCTCGTAAGAAATACGTATTCAGAAATCTAGTTGCAATATGCAAGTGTTGCTGTTCGACTAAACAGATTAAAATAATTATAAATAACGTTAAACTATTTTCATATTAACATTAAATCCTTTTAAAAGACTTTTACCGCTCGTAAATAACTTACTCTTAATAAAATATCGGACGCGAAATTAAAACTCCGCGGCGGGAAAAACGCGATGTAAACTTTATTGGACCGAAAGTTATAAACGCTTGTAAATGCCCTGTCTATAAGAATTATTAAAGCAAGTTGAGAATTAATCCGAACTGAGCGACGGCATAAAACCCATTACCTCGGCCACGCAGTGCATGATCAATAGCTCATTGGAATAATTTAATGGCTCAGTGATATATTGCCCGGCGAGTCTCGAGATGTTAATTTTCTCATTTATATTTTGTGGTCTGCAACAATTGGTGTTCACTAAACCAATGCAATCCGTGATATCGGAGGCTGAGCTTTGACAACACGAGTTAATTGTATCGGCGTCTGCAATTATTGTTCCAAATTCCAAAACAGCTGTTTGAAGTACTGGCGCGCTTTGTTCTGTTTACAATCATTAACATTATGCGCAGTTAATTAATACGAACATTTTCTGTTTACACTGCTAAAGGTTACAAATTTAGCGGCTCCTACAATAAAAATACATTTTCCTCTCTAATTTCTGTTTTATTTTTTATATTATTTTATTTTATGAATACATAAAATGAATATTGTTGTTATAATATTAAACAATAGGTTCAAATATGTAATAAACTGAGTATTGAAGTGGAGCTAACAACTTGTAACGTAACTACGGAAATTAAATGTTTATGTAACTTCAACGTAAAACAAACACATCAATAAAGTACGAAATTTAACTACAAAAGTATACATAAAAATATTAAATCCATATTAAACTTCAATCAATAAATTACGTCATTATGTTAACTATAAAGGGCTTCTTCGGTTTAAGTGTTGTGGGTAATTTGTATTAAGAAGTTGTTGGACTTCCATATTCACATGATTTTGCAGTCGTCTTTTTTGAAACATTGCGAATGTTTCGATTGTATCTTCCACAAATTTAAATTTAAGTCGGCTTGTTAGTCATCATTACTTTGGTACCATTTGGCATTTAATTGCTCGAATTCTATGCTCTCTGGAATTTTCAGTGTTGTATTTCCTCGTTCATCCCAAAATTTGTGATTTCAAGATTTTTTCCGTCAACCTGCAAATTTTAGCTTCATTTACTCTGTTTTTTTTACCACCATGGATTTCCCAAGTTAAACGTTTATCCAAACATTCCCAAATATTTTACACAATTACGTTGCTGTATATTTTGATCAAATATGGAAACTGTTTGACCAGGATAAATATGTATCAGTGTAAATATTACGTGGGTTGATTTCGGTTTGTTGATTGCTATTTTCTAATCGTGCATCTGAAATGAAAAAAGCTATAGGCCCTATATTACTTATTTTTTATTTCATGTCTTACAAGTGAAACAAAACATAAACTTGCATAATGATTTATTGTTAAAATATCTCTAAACCCATTAATTTTACAGAAAAAGTTTGCTCTTTTAAAAACAAATAAAATGTTTTAAAAATTACTTCCAAATTGAAACAAAACCGAGTTATCGATATAAAGTCTGGTTAGGCCTAATTAATCTTTATAGCCTAGCCTATATAATGTTCAGAAAATGAAAAGCTCGTTTTTACTTTTTCAATAGGGTAGCGTATAATGTGTTTGAAAATTAATTTTTTTCGTAAAATTCAACATAAGAGTTTTAAACTGTCATTAATTTTTGTAAAAGTGCACAACAAAAGATAGTCTACAATTATACTTACCCGAAATTATAACGGTTTTAATTCAAAATGGCGGATAAAAGGTAAAAATAAAGGGTTTTAGGACATGTGTTTTAAAGTTTATACATTTTCTTTATTTTAACGTGTGTAATATCACTAATAACAGTGCTACTACCTCAATTCGCGAACATTTATGAAAATAAGTTGACTTAGTCTGCGGTGAGCAACCTGAACTTACTCGTACGATAGTTAAGTTCTAATTATTTTTCCATTGATTGTGCCTCGTACTTGTAAGTTAGGCTATTTTAAAAAAAAAAATATTTTATTTTTTTATTTAAGCTCACATTGGAGCACACACAGTCAATTTAATTAAGTCTTTTGGTTTTTCTGCGTTTTTCCCAGTATTTTTTTAATTTTATTTATCTCTGAAGTCTGAGTTCTTCCGAATATACTACGTTTCGTGGACGTTTTTCCCTAAACTGTAATTGGGTTTCCTGACTTTCTAAGATCGCTTCTTCCCGACTTCCTGCCAATTGCTCCTTGGTTATTCCTAGTTCCTCCAAGTCCTGTTCCACCTCCTTCAACCAGTTACACTTCTTCTTACACTTCAGTTGGTAGTCCAATAATCTCCTCGTAAGTCTACTCTCTGGTAATCGAGTTAAGTGTCCAAAGAATGCCAATCTTCTCTACCTAAAAATGTTAGTGAGCTGCTCGTTGTTCCGATACAAGACCGCATTCGGCAATAGTCTGTACTGTCCCCCCCACCGAATGTTTCTTATTAATAATTGTTCGGAGTACTCTCATTTCCATTCTCTGGAGCTCCTCCGTTCTATTTTGGCTCTTTAGATTAAATAGGCTCTCCGAGGCGTAAATTACGTTGCCCTTATGACCGTGTTATAATGCCTAAGTTTAGATTTTATAGAAAACGTTTTTTTTTTGTAGGTGTTCTGAGTCAAATAGAAGGCCGATCTTAATTTAGGCTATTTATAGCACCTTAATATAATAAAATGTTATGAAGAGGAAGTCATTGTTGAGATAAATACACTTATTTCTAGACTTCTATTGCGCAGGTTTCACATAAAACCTCTGCTCTATGGTCTACAATTTTGGGTTTATCATGGTTCTTGTAACTCGAGAGCAGATGCTCCCGTAATATTAGGCTGTACTGTTTCGTCTTCAGTCTAATTGTTGAGAGTCGTCTTAAATTATTTCTGAACGTTATGTTTCTCATTATAGAAGAATAGATACTTTAAACACTGAAAAAAAGCTTGAATGCAGAAAAACGTAACAATTTTAGATGGTTTTTAACCAGTGATATAAAGTAAAATATTGTCCATTTGTTACGATAACAGCAAACATTCCTTGATAATGCAAATTTCAGTTATAAATAGCATGCGATACAGTATAGTACCAAATAATGTCTCAACGATAGTGTAAAATTGGGTTTTTTTTCTTGATTGTCAGAACAATTTTTTCGGTCCACGTAAACATAAATGTTTATTTTCTTCTTTCAAATTCAATTTAGTTGGTGGATTAATTTATTATTTCTTATTTAATAATAGTTGTTTTATTGGAATATATAGTTTGATAAAAGTACAGACTCGACATTTGTTTTGCAAAACTTTTATTTTGGACAAAAATATTTCGAAATCGCCAACTTGCACAAACGCGGAAAAATAAGTTTTTTATGAGCACTATGTTAAATTGTACTCGGCGTTCTCTGCGGTGTTTAGCACTGAAACATCTCATTGCGGAAAAATCCATGGTGAAAAAAGGTTCTTTTAAATCACATCGTGTTCTAGCTTCTCTGCCGAGGAGCTTAGACTTAGATTTACACCACTACTCGAGTAACTTTCAGGCTGCTTTCTGTTTATAAAATATGTCTTCGATTGCTACAAGGCGGTCTGTTCTCGACTTGTGGTGGCAGTGTTTGTTTGCATATCGTGTGTCCAGCTCCGACCTACTGTGCAGCGTGTAGGCAGGAAAACCGCCGGATCAACAAATAGACAGCCGAATTGAAATAGCGGCATCGTAAAACCGGCGAGATTTATCCCAAGCCGGCGATAAAATATAGGCACGTGGATGGCAATTAACACTGCAGGCCACCCACGGCTTTACTAATTATAGTAGTGTTCAAGACAAAACAATTCTACTTAGATGCAGAACACATGGGTCTGTAACTCGCCGATTGTTTTGCTTCCTGTATCCGAGAAAGTTAGTGCCGCAGTAAAAAACGAATACGCTTTTCATTTATGGTTTCTAATATCGCTTTGACGGTGGATAAAGTAATATTTGATTTTAGAACAGATTGTTTGAAGCTTATAACTGCGGAATTATATTGCGCAGGTTCGACATAAACTGCGCTCTTCTGTCAGAATAGTTTAATTCTGTAAGGCGAAATTTTGTCGAGAATTAGATTTGGAAAACACACTTACTGGACTCTAAGGTGCTAATTTATAAATGGATGGAGATCAGTTTAGAACACCCGCTTGCTCAAGTTTATTTAAAAACACTTTCATTTAAAATTATTTCTGTAATTTCTGGGAACAATTTTCACTAATTTATCAGTTATTATTTAAGTGATATTTTTACGATTATAACGGCAATTTCGAGGTTAGGAAACGCTGTTGCAAGTGTCACTTAACTCTCCGAACTCGAACTGAGCAACTCAAAGAGTAGCGAGGTTTGTTTCACGTCCCTCCCGTTTCAGTTGCTTAATTGTGAAGCTTAGGCTATATTCCTTGCCTCACTACCAGCCTCTGTTTCAAGTTGAAGTGAATAATTATTTTTAAAAAGGCATATATTTTATTGTAAATGTTCAAAGAGACAGCTTTATTTTTATTTTAAGGCAGAAGAGGATTTTCAACATGCGATGATCGAAAAACAGTCTCCTTTTTCAAATGAGTTTTGAGTTGTGTAGTATCTGAAAAAGTGACTATTTCAAGGCAAACTCATTTTTTGTTTTTTTATCAAATTGTAAATTCCATTTTGAAACGTTGAACAATTTATACTCAAAATTTTCAAGGAAGATAATGATCTAAATTTCTTTTCAAAAATGTAACCTAACTTTTGAATGTTATAAGTGTAGTAATACAGCCGCCTCGGTGGCCTAGATGATAACGTACTAGGCTTTCACCCCGAGGACCCGGGTTCGATTCCCGGCCAGGGCTTGGCATTTTCATACGCTATAAAACATCCCATCTTCTGCATTAGCCCAAGTGTGCAATCGGACGTTAAACACCAAAAACACAAAAAAAAGTATAGTAATTCTTTTTAAATTAAAAATTGCTACTGATCCTTGGTAGCTGCAGCCCAAAAACCCCTATCCTGGAGTTACCACTGATCAGTGATCCTGAAGACTGAAAATCTATAACAAGAAAATGTAAGCTATATCAGCTTTTAAATACAGTAGCATGACTTATTGGGACTGCAAAATACTTTATATTGAATAAATCTAATCTATCAAATAGTAGTACAACAAATACATTACAGCGTAGTCAAAACTATTTATTTAAAAATCTCTTTCTAAATTAAATTAAATTTTAATTTGGATTCAGTTCATCTTTCTATTTTGTCTGTTTTATTAAGTGCTCGGATTGGAACAAAAAATCTTTAAATTTGTCTTGAATACCTTTAAAAGATAGCCTAAGTTGTCCCCCGACCATTTTACTATTTAAAAATATTGGGTTACCTCACTTTTTAGAAGTCGTTATCTTTCACCTTAACAGTATACTTATAAGTTGAGATCTATTTCGTAAAATAAGTAATACATCACTGAATTTTTTTACGTCATAGACAAACATATTTTACAATTAGTTTGGGCTAAGGTGCACAGTAAAAAGTTAATGATTAAATGATTAATTCAGTAGTTATAAACTTCAAATAATCTGTTTTAAAAATACAAAATTTAAGTTTCACTAAAAAAATTTTAAACACAAACAGGTAAGTACAAAAATTGTACATAGAATCAAAAGAATTACTTTTTTCGACACTGCAAGGTCAATACCGTTAACGTCCTTAAGGTCTTGCTGTGTAAGTGTATTCTCACCCAAAGATTATCAGATGTTGGGTAATTTATTGATTTCTACACATTGTGTGGTTTTGTGGATTTATTGTAAATGTAAAATAGTAATTTTATTAACTAAAACTACAGGGAACTTGTGTCTTCCCGGTCTAATACAGATAGATAATTTATCTTCCTTTGTAATATTTGCTCTTTTATATACGCCTATTTACTTTCGTAAATAGTTTGCCGAAAATTTTAATTTATTAACAAACAGGACTAGTGACGTGATTTGACCGTATCGTACGTTTTATTAGTATTAGGGGAACATAAGGCGTTATGAGAAAAATGATTTAATTATGAAACAGTATTTGTGGTTTTTACAAAACGCCTCCCTTACTGAGTTGATGGCGGGTGATGGATCTCGGTTTGGCGGGAACTGTACCACCTGGGACGCACATAAAACAAACTGCTCTTCCCGCTCATTATTTATCCTTGTTTTAGTGCTCGCGACGTGTCAATGATGATTTTATATCTTTTATATTACAGGGAAGCTAGCAACGAACTAAGGAAGACATACAGCAGACAATCCTTCGTGGTCAGGTGTTCCGCAGGGTGTTTACTTGAAACCAATTCTATTCTACTCTACTGTTCTGTACTTGTTTAAACAGGTCGGCTTTTAAAATTACTAAATTTAGACGTCTAACAATAACAATTTACAAAAAAAGAAAGGACACAATTTTCTTTTACATTGTACGGAAAAGAGTAAATACAGTTACAGCAAAGAAAAATTAGTTTTTAGTACAAAAGCACTTCGGATACTTTTGTAAATGTGGGTGTTTTTTTGCACCAAAATGGTTTACTGAAACGCCCAGTGTTAATAACGCAAAATATAAGCAACAGGAAGTTAGAAAAAAATTAAAATAAAAGTGACAAAACATAACCTCAAAATAAGTAGCACACGAAAGTAGATGACGTATTTTCCATCGCAAAAACGATTAATTGTTTTAGTAAAAAAATCTGTTTTTTTTAAATTACCATTATTGGTTACTAAACTTGTAATGACTGTTATTATTAGCAAACTAAGCATAGCTTAGTGGTCGGTTAACGTATCGTTGTAAATTTAATCTTCCGCGGGTGAGAGTACTTTGTTATGTACTCAATAATAAAGTACATAATTAAAAAACAAAATTGAAAAAAGTCATATTTTTGGTAAAAAGTACCTGAACTCCATAAATACCTAGTTTTCTTATGTCATCGTTATATTTCTTTAAAGAACATCGGGTTTGTTATAATAATAAACGTAATACAGTAAGGCCCATTTAACAAACATAAAAATCTATTTACGCCACCGAAATTAATAACCTTTCAAACGAATTTTTCAAAATTACCATTCGGCATGAAATTCCGAATTAGCACCACTTAGAGCGCGTAGAAACAATTGCATTCTCTGTGCAAAGTCATTATATCAAAATTGGTCAAGGAAAATGAAATATTTTCAGTCGAAAATAGCGCTAAGCGTAATAAACCGTAAGGAAAGGAAGGGGCAGCATCAAAGCGCGGCTGATTTATAGTTTTATGACAACAGAGGAGCTTTGATAGCCGAGCAGGTAATTTATTGTCGGACCCATCACTCTGCTCAAAGACAGCTTTAGTGCGTCGCTATTGTCAAACCTGCTTTTGAAAACCCAAAATATTGTTAACATTATTTTACTTTGTCAATTTTACAAATGCTATTTACAGTGTATGGATTTGTAATTTAGTTTTAGGCCTGTATCACTATGCACAGGGAAACGATAAATGCCTGATGTAGGTAGCATTACACGTCACAGTATCTTATCGTAATCATGTTAAGACCCAGACCCGCGACCATGAAATCATGGTTCTAGAACACGTTTATATGGTCGATTAAACATAACGTATTTATGTTTTTTTGTTTATGAAGCGTGGATTTATTTGCCTAGCAGCGGTGTCTGATAAATATGAGGTGTGTTCAGAAAGTAACGAGAATTTTTAAATTTCGCGGGTTTGGAGAGTCCGATTGTCAAACATTTTTTTATTATGTTGGTATACATGCCCTTGAAGTACGATAAAACTTTCAGCTATTTTCATTGTTGACTTTGTATGTGACAGCCACTAAGGTTAGACGTGTTTTTATGAGCTCGGCGATTTTCGTTTGTTAAAAGAAATGGATCAATGATTTTGTATAAAATTTTGTGTAACAAAGTGTGTGAAATATTAACAAAGACCTATGGTGAGTTTGCTATGAGTAAAGCAAGAGTTTACGAGTGGTATAAGCGTTTCTAAGAAGGCTGTGAAGACGTTGAAGATGACGAACGCCCTGGACGCTCCAGCACATCATCAACCGATGAAAACGTGGAAAAAGTGAAAGAAATGGTTATGAACAATCGCCGAATCACAATTAGAGAGGTCGCTGATGATGTTGGCATATCGACTGGATCATGTCATGACATTGTTTCCAATGTTTCGTGTATGAAACGCGTGGCAGCAAAATTCGTTCAAAAATTGTTGAATGGAAGTTGCTCGGGAGTCGCTAAATGAAGTCAACCACTATGCAGAATTACTGAAACGTATTATAATAGGTGACGAAACATGAGTTTACGGATATGACGTCGAAACTAAGGCTCAATCATCCCAGTGGAGTCATTCTGGCTCGCCAAGACCGAAAAAGGTTCGACAAGTGCGGTCGAACGTGAAGGTTATGCTCACTGTGTTCTTCGATATTAATGGCATAGTGCATCATGAATTCCTGCCACCAGGTGAAACAGTCAATGAGGAGTACTACCTACAAGTTCAACGCCGTTTGCGTGAAGCAATCCGAAAAAAACGCCCTGATCTGTGGAAAAACAATTCATGGCTTTTGTACCACGATAATACACCAGCTCACACACTTCATTGCTTGTTCGTGAATTTTTGCCAAAAACAGTACTGTAACGATGCCCCAGCATCCAAGTTCGCCAGACATGGCTCCGTGTGACTTTTTCCTATTTCCAAAAATAAAGAGAACCTTAAAGGGCCGTCGTTTTACAGCCGTAGATGACACTAAAAGCGCATCGCTGAAAGAACTAAAGCCTATCTCAAAGATCGAGTTTGAGAAGTGTTTCGAGGATGGAAGAAGCGCTGGCACAAGGGCATAATCTCCAATGGGGACTATTTTGAAGACGACAACATCAATGTAAAAGAATAAATAAATATTTTGTTTAAAAAATTCTCGTTACTTTCTGAACACACCTCGTACATCTGTTTTGATATTCTATAAAATATGATTCGTTCCAAAAAGATTCTTTTATTGTTTTTTTAATGTTATAAAATTCTGAATTTTGATATAAACATTAAAATATTCAAGTATTTCATTAAATATTAGTCTACGTAAAACGTATTAAATATTTCAGATACGTAATCGGGTTCAGCAGTTTTTTCCTAAATCTAGTTTTACTTTAAAAACAAAACAAACATTTGTTGTAATGGCAACAGTATTATTTTAACGAGCGAAGCGAGGTCTCCGTTTCAACTCGTTACCTTGCGTAAAGTCCAAATGATGTATGTGTAAGATTTTTCCCATTCGCTACCGTTTCAAGATGGCGGCCCCTAATCAACACACTGACCAGTTGTTTCGAAATTTGATACGAAGATACTTTGTATAAAGTCCAAATGAGGAATGTATAACATTTTTTCCTATTTACATCCGTTTAAGAAGATGGCGTCTTCTGAGTTAACGATGTTTTGGTCAAACGCATTGACTGATTGTTTTAAAAAATTGGTGCGAAGATTCAGTGTAAGATTTTTTTCCCATTCATTTTCGTTTCAAGATGGCCGGTTGTGATATAACGTTGACAGTGTAGTTGCTGGATATTTCCTGTAATGCTGGTTGAACGGCAAAACCTATCAAAATTTTGACCCTACATAAGTAAAAATTGATCCGGTAACATTTTAAATAAATATTACGGTTACCGGTTAAATTAGCGGAAAATGTACGAGCGCTGTCGTAAAGAATTCTGTATAGGTCTACTGTTTAGACGCTACAGGCAGACACACCTTTTAAAACCTACAGCAAAATTCTTTGGTGTTGACATTTAGGATCTAGAAGACAATGAAACGCAAAGATCGCGCATGTGCTACCAACGGACACGTAATAAAAACGGAACACAATTTGAAATATTGATTAGTGAGGGTTGCCAACTAAGTAGGGACATCATTAAGTTGCACTTAGTTGGCTCCGGGTGTTGTACAACACGAGTCCCGTCGTTTACGATGACATCCAGCGCGGCGACTATTTCAGTTTTACGATGTGTCGCGTTGCAATGCGCTCTTGCATCTAGGCTGCTTTGATATGATTTCACCAGACCGTACAGCATTAATTCCCATTGCTCTGTCGTAAACAAAAATAGTCTTCACACGAGTGTCTTGGATTTTATTTTTCTTGGATATCTGCTGTTTGCTTTATCTGCATAAATGAAATTATAAATTTGTTTGTTAATTGCCCTGAACTTGCTATTTCGGTGTTATCTTTACGTGTAAAACGTTTGTAAGTCAAATAATAACGACACGCAACTGTCTCGCTGCAAATTCCCAGAAATATGTTTCTTTTTCGTTCCAATTTTGAAATTCTGATCCCGCAGTCGCAGTCGGCATTAAATTCTGCGTATATAAGGATGTTAAGCTTTCAAATGAAAATAAGAAAATGAACCCTGACCGCAGTCAAAATATTGCTTAATTTGAGCGGATTTTCAAAAATTCAGATTGTTTATTTGTACAACGCTGGATGCAACAGTGATAACAGATTTGCAACAAAATTTGAGATAAATAGGTTACGTACGCATTTTCTTTAAGAATTTAATTAGCTATCGTTATGAAGGAGTTGAATGAATTTTGCTGGTTAACGAACTTGCCCAAGCGATTACCATAAACGATTTTAGTGCCAAGTTTGAACCTAATCGAACCGAAATTGCGAACGTGAGCGTGCTAAAACACACACGCACGCGAGCACGACCCCTTAAAAGTGATCTAAAGGTCAGAATCGATGCTTATTGGAATCCCAAGAATACACCATGCCAGCTCATTTTTCCATGGAAATTCACTAAAAACTCTGTGAAGTCACAGTATTGAGCAGTAACGAAGTCACGTGACTGACTTCATTGCATTTGGGCGGGGCTAACTCTTTATCTCCTACTAACAGCGATTTTTAATTTAAAAAAAGAACTATTGAAGCGGATACGACCCAAACCCATGACGTTAAAATGAGCGTTAGTCCTGATCACTTTTTAAAGGAGTCGTTAATTTGTGTGTGTGTGTGTGTGTGTGTGTGTGTTTGAGCATTTACAATTACAATCCGATTCGATTCAAACTAGGCACAAAAATCGATTTACTTAATTGCTCGGACAAATTCGTAATTTATTCAGCAGCGGAATTCATTCAATAATTTCAAAATGGCGGCTGCTTCAAATTTTCAATAACCATAACATTTTATTTAATTGGAAAAGTAATTTCACAATATAGTCAGTGTTAAAATTGGCGTAAACTAATATTGTAAGATTTCATAAATCCATTGAAATTACAAAAAATGAATCTAATTATTACCAGGGATCATTTTTGGATTTTTAAAACTTTGGTTTATGCAGATTTAAACTTATATCGTTTAATGTAAGGTAAATAAATTATTGTTGAAAAAAACACTTTCATCACATGATAACCTGTATGAAAGATTTATGAACACTCGCTACTAGTGGCATCTTGCGGCACACTTTACAACTACAGTTAAAAAGCTAATAGTACTGTCTGTTTTCTCAAACGTCTCCACCTTGCAGCGTTCGTAGCGGCAAATAGCCCAATTACTTGGACTTCAGCTGCTAATGTGGAGCACGCTTTTTATAATGTTGGCTGTACTTCTAGTACGTTTATCATTGATTTTATTGCATTTTGAATGTGTATTAGATATGTATTTCGCTATATATACCCTCCTCGGAAAAGTTAACGAACTACAAATCTTCGTTAAAGGAGATTTGAATAGGCTATTTTCTTATCTCTATTTGATACAATGAATTTTATCGAATTTCTACACAACACAATGTAGGCCTAGTGAATTTTCAAACACTTTCGGAACAAAGTTCCTGTATAATTCAAAACAGCAAACTTGATTATGTTTCTGTTGAAATTTACATACAAAATTAAGCTACACAAATCAATAAAAACTCGTAAAAGCTGTTGGAAATATGAAATGCAAGACATTTTATGAACAACATTCCTGACGATCTCAGACGGTCAGCTGTAGTGATTTCTATATAGATTGTACACTTTTATAGTACATTGTAGTATCTACACGGTGAAAATACATTTTTGGATGTTTCTCCATATTTTGGTGTTCCGTTACAGTTAATGTAATTCTATAAGCAAATATTTTGCCGAAACATTGCAATATAAGCACATACAAACACACGATATTTCTCTTGTAAACCAACTTAAAAAGGGAAATCATTAGTGTTGAACAAATACATTTATTTTATAGCAAAGTTTTTGTTTCATTAGATATAATTAAACTGTTAAAAACTGTTTTGATAATATTGTCAAATGGAATAAGAATTTATCCACAAACAACCGATTTTCATAGGCCTAAATGTATTTCGTTATCTTCTTTAACAGTTAAACTGTTAAAAACTGTTTTGATAATATTGTCAAATGGAATAACAATTTATCCACAAACAACCGATTTTCATAGGCCTAAATGTATTTCGTTGTCTTCTTTAACAGTTAAACTGTTAAAAACTGTTTTGATAATATTGTCAAATGGAATAACAATTTATCCACAAACAACCGATTTTCATAGGCCTAAATGTATTTCGTTGTCTTCTTTAACAGTTAAACTGTTAAAACTGTTTTGATAATATTGTCAAATGGAATAACAATTTATCCACAAACAACCGATTTTCATAGGCCTAAATGTATTTCGTTGTCTTCTTTAACAGTTAAACTGTTAAAAACTGTTTTGATAATATTGTCAAATGGTCTGACAATTTTTCAACAACAACCGATTTTCATAATTGTATTTCGTTGTCTTCTTTAACAATTAAACTGTTAAAAACTGTTTTGATAATATTGTCAAATGGAATAACAATTTGTCAACAAACAACCGATTTTCATAAATTTATTTCGTTTGATTAACCGCCTGTGTTCTTTAATTTATGTGGAGCAGATTTCCAGCTGCTACAGTTTGACCCCGTAACAGAATCGGCGATCTCCAGATCTAGGCTATGAATCTGTGAGTTGCTGACGGACTAAAACAGAAGAGAAACGAGCCGTTGCGATGAAAGGTGACAAAGAAACGCTCGGCGGATGAAGTGTGGGTAAACACGCAGTAAAGTTGCACTGGCAGTGGGAAAGATCGACGGATAGTTAAATTAGTAGAAACATAAAAACTATGTTAAGAGTTAGGAGTGGTGGAGTTTAACAACCAGGGCCTACCTGATGCTGGGTGGGGGTGATTTACAACAAGTAAAACTTAAATACTGGTAGCAGTGTTGTTGTTTTACCGACGAGATAACAGTTCTTGGATAGATAAAGAATATGAGGAACATCATTTGTTTAAGTCTCCGTATCCAGAACCTTAGCAGTTTCTAAAACGTTAAACACTACTTTCCGCATTGATACGTCATGTTTTCACCGTTAGAGAATTATTTGTTAAAAAAAGTTAACGGAAGAAAATGACCTATTGGCTGATCTTTCCGAGTAGAGATATTGAAAATGTTGTAAAGTTCAAATAAAACGCCATCTTTAAAGCGCTGATTGACATCCTTAGGTAAAAAGAAAGTATGGAAAAAGTATGACTTGAAATTTGAAATGACAATAAGCTAGTTTCTCTTAAACGGAAGAAAATGTACAAGCGTTAAAGTATTTTCATATATATTTATACATCTTCTGTTTGGCGTTTATATTTAATATAGGACATACACTGTGTTAATGTTTTCAATATTAGGCTGTAGTGCGTTAACCGGTATTTGACGAAAATAAATATAAATCTATGTTAGTTCAAATTATCAAATTAAACTAAAAAAGGTAAATCAGATTACACGAACTCTCTCACATTCGATTATTTCCTCTTAGTGCATCAAATTTGAATTTATAACAGTTACGGTAAATCAAAACTGGAGAAAATCTAATGGCGGTCAGGGTTTATTTTCCGATGTTCAATAAAACTGAAAATTTCTTTTATTTAAACATTTTTTTATGTAAAAAACGATTTTCATGGTTTGTTGACCAAAAGGGGATGCAAAAGTTTGTTTATTGCAATTTCCAGTCAAATTTCATCGAGCCCAATAACGTAATCTCCATTTATTTCACACAGGAAATGAAAAGTTTGATTAAAATATAAAATTAATTGTTTTGAACAAATAAATTTTACTTAAAGAAAAGTCGTTAATTTTAAATCATATTTGCGAAAATAATCGTTTAAAAGCTTAATAAGTGTCAAAAAACTGGTCTATCAATTGATGCTACTGTATTTTCATCGGTAAACAGCTGATTTTAAAACTGATGTTTCAAATTACTCGTATATTAGGACCGGGTGGTCAAGATTCGCTTGGTGTTTTCCTTTGTTTTATTATCATTTTTAAATTTGAAACTTTTCTGATAGACGTAAAATGGAAATTCAAAAATATATCTATCCATATTGAGGCCTCTCAAATCGATCGTGCGCGCGCGTTCGCACACACACACACACCGGACATAGGCCTACATCCAAGTAAAAACACTTCTTTATATTCAGAAGATCCTAATTCTACATAATCTTAACGATTTTTTAGTTGCCATATTTTATATTGGGTATTATACAAGGTACTTCCGAAACAAATTCCAAAGCAATCGGTCAGTACATTTGGCTAAAACTGCATACACTCTTTATTGTAAATCAGAGGCCGCCATCTTGGAACGCAAGAGAATGGGGAAGTATAATGCACATAAGTCATTTGGGTTTTATACAAGATGCCTTCTACGAAATTTCAGAACAATCGGTCAACGCGTTTGGCCAAAACTGCGCAAAGCCAAAACAAAAAAGCACAAACCAAATACCCAACGGACTAATTGAAACACAGCCATCTCTTCGCTCGGTCAAAAATATGTATGTTGCAAAATTTGAAATTAAGCAGTATTCTGTATTGTTTAACATAGATTAAAAATCAATCTATATTCGGATCAAAATAAATCTACTTCAGTAGGCGAGAGATTTCTTTTTGTAAACATTTCTGAAATGTTATCGATTATTATTTCATTCGCGTATATATCCAAAATAAAAAATGAATAAATAAATCAACTTTAAATCATTTAAGAAGAATTGTTGAAGCTAGTTTAGTTTTTCATGTAAGTATATATTATAACACAATTCCTCTGCACTTTTAACGCAGCTGGAAAGGATTTAGACTTTCTTTCCTTAGGCACAAAGTAGGATGAAATTGTAGCAAATTGTTCGCTTCCGAGAAGCAGGGCCGGATCGATGAGAGGCCATAAAGTGAATCTAGCCGGCTCTGGACAGACCGGGCATATCAATTAAGTAAGAAGAGGGAATGCGATATCCTCCAATCGTAGCGTTTAGTTTGATAGCCTCAAGCGTGTTCCAGTGTATATAGGCCAGACATAATCATATACTTTGCCAAATAAAACAAATCTAATAACACCAGCGAACCTGCTGGCTCGACATGCAACCAATCCACGCCAACTCCTGTCACTACGCTGCGCTCGTGTGCGTGGTACAAACACTAAATACAGTATGTTTATATCAAATTAATTTTGTCGCTTTTACCTCCTTAACAAAAGAAGTATATAGAAAGTATGGCAATCGTGGAAAAAGTATCCTACAATATTTCTCACATTTAGTTCCGTTTTAAAATGGCGGCCTCTGATTTAACGATGACGAAGTGTACGCAATTTTAATCAAACGCGTCGGCCGATTGTTTTGAAATTTGGTACGAAAATATTTTGTACAAAGCCCGGAAGACGTATGTGTAAGATCTTTTTCCATTCACTAACCGTCTCAAGATTTAACGATGAACGCAAATTTAATCAAACGCGTCGGCCGATTGTTTTGAAATTTGATACGAAAGTACCTTGTACAAAGCCCGGAAGACGTATATGTAAGGCTTCCGTTCGCTTCCGTTTCAAGATGGTGGGCTCTGATTCAACGTTGAGAGTGTAGCTGCTGGTTATTTCCTGTAATTCTGGCTAAACGGCAAAACCTATTGTAATTTTGACCGCTTCGTGGAGAAAGGGCATAAAATCTCGAATGGAGTTGGTCCAGTGACATTTTTCATAAATATCACGGTTACCGGTTAAATTGGCGGAAACATTTACGAGTGCTGTCATGGAACTCTTTGTATTAATTACGAATATACTGCCAGGGCCTCAATTTTTTGAACTACTAGTATTATAGGCCCACCTAAATGAAGAAAGTTTACAAACCGTCATTTGTTCAAAAAATGGAGAATGAAAACTATCAGTTTCATGCCATTTGTTGTTCAGTGGAAGAATCTGTTAGTTAATCTTCAAATGGGTTCCTTTCATTTCCTGTTACAACAGTGTTATCTGTTATCTCTGGCCTGCATTAACTCCCGCGCAACAATCTCTGCAAGACAAACTCCTAATCTCCATCTTCTTTTCGTAGGTGGAGTATATTCAAAAATCCTTTATGTCCAGCCAGTAATCCATAAGGCATAGCTCTAAGCTTCTTTTAGTTTCTGCTACTCACATCGCAAAGCAAAACAAAACCTGACCCGTACACTCAGTAGGCTAAGTTACCCTCAACAATTGACTTAGTCTGTGTATTTTTATTTTTATACTTCTATTATGAGTGAATTTAAACTAATAAATAGCTTATTTGATAAAGAATCACAACAAATTTCAATATGAAGTAGGCTATATTCTTTTTCCCCGCCATTTTTAAACAGTATGTAATTATGTCTGTTAACTTTTCTTATCTTCCATACAATCTCACTGCTACTAAAAGTTCTGCCGAATTAATTTTGTACGTTAACTGTTAACTATATCCATTTTATTCCAACTTCCAGTGTTTTTCTTTATCCTGAATGTATAAAATAAGACTTCCTTCCATGACGTAGTAAATAAATTGTTACATTCAAAACCTTCCACGTATTAGGAAAGCGTTTGTATTCATCATAAACTGCTTGCATCATTTACAAGGTGTCTAACTCAATAATTAGTTGATTGTATTGTAAAAACTTTAGACCCTATATTAATGTAGTGTTGTTGACAGATTTAGATTCAAGTTTGGGAGATAAATTTTAAGTCGACATTATCATTTTTATATTGAAAAATGAAAGAAACCTTTAAAATAAAGTAAGCGTGGTTACAAAGTAACTTAATCGGGTGTAAACAGCGCTCGTAGCGGCCAAGTGCTGACACAATCTTGACACCTAACGCCACACAAAATGAACGCGCTCGATAAAACTACCGCCATTTTCATTTGGTGTCACTGTCATGAAATGTACACTAAATATAGAATTCAATTACGCGCAGGATAAACTGAGGGTGAGTTCACCAGGCTCTAAATTCATGACATTAATAGACGCTGGATTTCTCAGAAGTCGTTCTGCAATGTGGCGGGAAAAGCAGAAAAAACTTGTTAAATTTATTTGGCGTATATCCGCCACGCATGCGCAGGACATATGACAAAGATTTCAAGACATTAAACGTTAATGTTTAATGCATGTGCCGGCTGCCATTTTATTGGAGCGTTGAGGGTGTCTATCTGGAGACTTTTCAAGGGTTTTCGTTTAATACACGTGCGAGTATACGACGTATTAACTAGACGAAAATTGTGTTTAAAAATATCAGTTCATTAAAAATATAATAAAACTTTTTATCGTTTTTAAAGAAGTAAGCACATTTACGATCTTTGAAATGAGGCATGCCAATGGTTCGCTGATGTAAGCAGATCCACAGAAAGTTATCACTGTTAATGTTATAGTTGTATCAGGTTAAGTTAACAGTTTTGAAACTTATAGTTTTAATAGTAATATCGATAATATTCACTGATCATTTTTAACAACTGAAATTCCGTTACACAAATCATTTCCAAACTCCGCATTTTTGTTTTCAGGCACCATTTACTACTAATGTTTATTACATTTTTAAAAATAACCATACCAATTTGTTTTTATAAAATCAATTCGTTTTAATTATATTTTAATGTTTTGATAATTTTACTCTGACATTATGCTGTAATACAACTAATTTGATTTTTGTACACAAAATACAGTCACGGTAATACGAGTAGCTTGGACAAGTTCGTTAACCAACAAAATTTGTTCACCAGTTTCAAAATGGCGGACATTTCAAATTTGACAAAATTCTTAACTTTTTTGTGTTTAGACTAGCTGCACCTATTGTGAGGATTTAAACGTCTCTCGCGGTATCCGATTCTAACACAATTACACTTACAACTTTAACACTTTACTCTCACATTTACATTTAGGGAGGGGCGACAATAGCCTTAATGTGCTTTTCGCCTTAAAATTAAACAAACAATGTTGATTTTACCGTCGTAATTAGGGTTAAAAACTGTATAAATCAGCATTTTGGATTTTTAGTTTTTAATGCTAATTTTGTTGGGAAAGAAGAATTTCATAAAAAATAAGATAAAGAAAAATATTTTTGTAAATTCGCTTCTGGCACGTCAGCGAGACAGCTGCGTACAGCAGTTATTTCATTTTGCAAATTAAAAATACTGTTCTTCAGCTTAATTACTGAACCGTTGCCGGTTAAACTTTATTACCTTTGAAATAACAAAATAACTGTTATACTAATAACACCGAATAATTTATATAACACAATATTATTTTAAACAGAACTTGCACAACAAAACTTTCAATTTGAATACACTGTAAGCAGTTCACTTGGTTTGCGAAGACAGACGGACACCTGTCTTCTGGTTTTAATTAAAATGTTACTGTGGCACCATGCGGGCTACATAATTACAAAATTATAAACCGTATCGCTACCGAACTGTTGCAATTTGTGTTTGCAAATAAATTCGCATTATTTAAACTGGCGTCTTCTCTTTCATTTACTGATACTGCCTCGAGTCCTTTTCTCCATCAGCAGCTGCTTAGTAATGGGAAATAATTAGAAAAATGCAGTGTAGTCATTTAAAATAATTATCGCTCCTATCTGCTTACATAACTTGTAAAGAAAATTAAGTTAATAATTTCCAGTAGATCACAAGAGAAACAATATTTTAACAGCTGTTTGTTGGGCTTTGACCACTTTTGTTACGTAGCCTATCGGGTGTTGTATATTTTTCACCTGTATAGGAAACAATATTAAACATATAGGCCTAAAAAAGTATTATTTTTATAAAAATCTAATAACGTGTAAGGAAACAATTATGGAAACGAAATAAAAGTTATTACTTATATAAGCAAAGCGGTTAAACTGAATTTTAATGTTTGATGGTTGAAACTGTTTAACGTCCGAATTTTTAATGCAGACGGTGGGATGATTTATAGCGTATGAAAAAATGGACGGATCCGGAGAAAAAGTTATCCACTAGGGGAGGCTGATCCAATGAACGGACAGAGGGGGCTGATCCAAGGATAAACTCGGTAACTCGTAAAATATAATTTCCAATAGTTTTATGCACACACGCAATAATTCTGTACAGGTCAAAGTAAAATTCTTGATAGACTTCAGAGTAATAAATTAAGTCTTTTTGATAATCTAAAAAAAATTATTATTTATTGTAGTACATAAAGATTTATATTGGAGAGCCTCTGTCACATTGCATATATAAAATTAAATATAGAAATTAATATAGGCTTAAGGAAAAATTATAAAATAAATAAATAAAAATAAATTTGATAAACATTTTTACTAAGATCATGGTTTTAATTCATAATTCATTTCAGATAACGAAGTCTACTTTTTTTTCAACTCCGTGTATTTATTAACATTTTCTTTGAGTCGATTTTGTCCGCTATTTCCCTGTGCACACTCATGTCCATCGTGTCCAACATCCGCTCCTGACTAAGAAATGTGTGCGCGTACTTATTCCTTCTTCCCCTTTTCTCTTCAAGGGTAAGTTAAACTTTAACCTGTCCCGCTGTACTGTGCATGCAGGATTTAAGAGAACCCTCGGCTTAATATAAAAGAGTAAAATTAAGCAAATAGTGGGCATTTTAATTTTATTTAATTAGATTAGTAATAAATTCATATTTTTTCAAATTGACACCAGTTCAGAAAGGGGCTGTAGCCACTCCAGCCCTCTTGGACGAGCCTGTTTAATAGAATAAATTTGTAACAGTGAGTAAGGAAAGGTCTTGAGCTAAGCGAATTGGGTTGACACGCAAAGTGGACAGGACTCTCTCATATAATAGTAATGAATAAGAAAAAGTAAAGAAAGAGTAGTAATTAGTAATTTTTACTCTTACTCGTAGTAAGTAATTTCTAATTACTAGATTTAACCTAAGATCTAACAATTTGGATAAAACAGAATGCTGTAATTTGTTCATAAAGTCAAACTAGACGAGCACAGATGATTTAGTGAGTTCGTGAACTAATTATAACATTTTCAACTACTAATTCCAATGCACTAATCTTACATTATTTTATTTAATACTAGTAGTTGAAAATAAATGCAATCCTATAATGTTAAACGAAAAATGTCTGTATGTTTCTATGTCCGACTTATCTGGAAAACGGCTGTAACGGTTTTTATGAAAATTTGTGTATAATTGATTTAGATGAGAATTCACTGAACATCGTAAATTATTTATCACTGAACAGCGTTTAAACAGAAAAAAAAATTAAATTATTTAAGCAAACAATATACACATAGAATTGTCTGCCTCAATATTGCCAATTACCTAATAGTTCCTCGGTTTTATTTCCGATTTTCTTCAAGATTGATAATTTATGTAAACTTTTTGTCAGATAAAGAACTCGCACACGCCATACATCTGTACACGGGATATGATTTATAGATAATTATTTTCCTTTGTTCCAAAATCATACATTTTTAAAACTGATTTCGATTTGTGTATAATTTTTAGTATTCATTTCAAGATGGCTTTTTAAAAGACATCCCGCCAAAACAAATGATCTCAGGAGCAGCTAGAAGGAGATAGCAAAGAGCAAATATAACAAGTTAATTAGCCAAGGGCTGGCACATCAAATGGTACCGATCTTGGACACTAAGAAAATATTGCGACATCTTTAAGACCTGGAACAAACAAAGACAACATGTGCTAATAGAATATTTGGACTGCGGATGTACCTCAACAAGTACCAGGCACAAGCAATTAATGATCTTTAAGAGAAGACTCGTAATGAACTTGCTGACGACCATCAACGGCGATTAGATCACAAGTATTCCGAAAAGTGAACAATCCAATGAACGAGCACTGCTTTTAGAACAGCTCTTCGAATAACTGAAGAATCGGATGGCCAAATAGAACAATGCCCGATGAAGGAGACACGCAGAAGAGACAGTTTTCGGCATCAGCGACTGGAAGAAGTCGTAGATATGCTAGGCGTCGACAGAACCGGCGACGTACTTACAAGCTTGTTATTAACTTCGGTTTCTTCTTATAACAGTCTGCAGCCTTTCAACATTGCTTGCATTCACTGAGGGACATTACGTTTCCTAAATAACGCGTGATGGGTAGAATTCATAGAGATTCTTTTGGGAACTGCTGCTTGCATGGTGGGATTTATATAGCTCATTCTATATTTCCAAATGAGCTGATGCGGTTGCTTATCCAGTTTCTCATGAATTTCATAAAAGGATCGTATTTCACAACGTCTTCGTTCATCATATAATGCTTTCGGCATTAGGTTTTTTTGCTTGTTACGCAGTTTTGTTTTTTGTTATTTTAAGGCGAAAAGCACATTGAGGCTATTGCCGCCTCCATAAATGTAAGTGTGACTGTAAAGTATTAAATTCGTAAGTGTAGTGTTGTAAGTGTAAGTGTTTGTTAGACTCGGGTACCGCGAGTATCCTCTCAATAGGTGCAGCTAGTGTGCACCTCCCTGCGGGGGATTACGCAGTTTTGGCCGAACGCAGTGACCGATTGTTTTAACATTTGGCACAGAGGTACTTTATACAACAAAACCCGGAAGACGTATGTATAAGACTTTCCGTTTCAAGATGGCGGACTCTGATTCAACGTTGATAGTGTAATTTTTGGTTGTTTCCTGTAATATTGGCTGAACGGCAAAACGTTTACCGCTTCATGGAGAAAGAACATAAATTTTCAATAAAGTTTGTCCAGTAGCAGTTTTCGTAAATATTTCGGTTACCGGTTAAATTGGCGGAAAACGTTACGAGAGATTAATATTAAGAATATGCGAGGTCTGCTAAACTACTAGTTCGCAGTTTATCTGTTTTATATGATGGAGTTATAAGTTAAGATTTCTTATCACAATCGCAAAGAAGTAAAAGTTCGATCTGTATTACGAGATCTAAGGCTACAACAGTGTAAGGAATACTACAGTATTTTACAAATTTTAATTCCAATGTTGTTGCAGTGCCTGCCAAATATTTGCGTCTGGCCGCGGTACAGGCGCGTTGTGCTAAGAGTATTAAACATGTCACATAACTTTGCGCTTATTTCGGTTGTTTCCCATGTTATGGCTGTCTGCAACAATGTGAGGGGACACGCCCCCCGAAACCCATTCCTTTGTTGCCATTCAACGTTTAATCATTTACTTAATTTTTTAGTAGACTTTTACTGTCGTTTTATTGGCGAATTTTTAATTTGAAAATCGCAGATTGCGATCTTTGTTTTCGGAAACGTGGTCATTCAAAATTATGAAACGCATATTCTTGGAATATCTTAATATTAGTGTGTAATCGTATGTGTAGAAAACTGTTTAGTTCACCTTTAAATATAACATAAAAAATGTAATTGCTGACACAATTGTATTTAATAATATAAAAATTATTTGTATAATTAATATACGAAAAAATTATTCGTATATAATTAATTTTTTTAAATATACGATTTTTAAGCTCTTATAAATAACAGTTACAGCGTATGATTTGCATAATTATAGATAGGCCCTACTCTTCATAAATAATGTTTCATAATATTTAAAAGAAAAACTTTGACAGTAATTGTTGGAAAGAAGACGCAAATAGGCCTATATCGTACTTCAACAAATTTAATTTGCCAAAGTAAAAGTCTTCAATTCTACAAATCTGTTCTAGAAAGTTCCGATTCATTATATAATACGAAATATTTAGTACTACAAAAATTATATATACCTTCTTTATTTAATGAAACGTAGATAATAAATATCTGTTATAAAAAATCAGCCATTTAGCACAGGCATACATCACTATTCACATTCATGTTTGAGCATACTAATTTACATTGAGGATCTGTCTCTGTGGCCCAATACGGTCGGAAGTGTAAATCTGTGCTCATGCGATATTGAATAAATTGTAAAATAAACATAAACTCAAGAATTAACATAAACAAGTTTCTGTTATAAGAAGTACTTTTATACCAATTATTGTGTTTGAAGTGAAAACTTCTGTAATTCGGCCCTAGCACTTTTTTTATAATAAAAAAAGTAGAAACTCGCTATAACACAAATCATATAAAAAGGGATTTTTAGTATTATTGAAAGCAACTTAAATCTACCAGTGAGCTGATCTTTTATTTCGTTCTTTACCCAGTGCAATGATTTTAATATTTTCTTTAACATTTAATATTTGTTTGTTTAAACTTGCGTGTATAAATTAGTTCAATGAAGAATATTTCATCTATTATTATCAACACCATTACACTGTTTACTGTTCCCGTCTAGCATACTTGAATACTTGAAGAGTTTACAAACAACTAAATTGTTAACAAACGCCATTGTACAAGCCCAGTCCAGTCATATCACAATTATTAGAGCATTAACAGTCGGATGTAGGCCTATTGTAAAGATTCGGATACGATGTAATTGTCCATCTTCTTTAATATCACTCTCGTGTGATTTCAATGTAGCAAAAAGAAAACAAGAAACAGTAAATATTCGTTTATCACTTTCCAGTTAGCAAAACATTTGCCGTAGTTATTAACTTACCTTGAAACAGAACCTTAGTTATTAACGGAATTCACCTTGAAATTTGAATAAAAGTAGTGATTTTAAAAAGAGCGAAATAAAAAAAACCGAACAGCTGTTTGGACTATGAAATACTCACCAAACTACCAACAGTATAAACCATCTTGGTACGGGCCAAGGCCCCGAGGGGGCTATTATTATCCGCCATCGCGCTAAACTCTCCCATGAATAAGTAAAAATCAGATCTCTTCGAGGCAAAGTACAGTATTAATATACACGCTGAAGTTTCGCCGCTTATACGGTCCTCATCATAAAAATGTGAATCATGTTTTTCATACAGTAATTATGTGCCACGCTGGACCCGGGTGGTTTTATGGGTTCTCGGAACTGGCGCGAATAGAGCTGCCGGGCCTTCGATCTGATCTTCTGGTCGCAGGTCAGCTTAATAGGTTACATCACCGCGGCTGTTTGCAGCGGTTATAAACACATTATTATTTCCAAAATGGACGGTAAAGTTGCAAAGAATAGGCCTACGTTGCCGATTTGAAGGAATACAAAATTTACTAATTATTCGATAATGTAATAGAAATTAATTTTTTCTCCACTGTAATTACAGCCAGGTAGATTTTTATTTAGAATGACTGCGTTTTACCTAGGCCTATTTGATTGTTAGTTTTTTCTTTCTTGCTATAAGTAGTATTGTGTTAGTTAACAAGATCTACTTGTGATTTTTATAGATTTGTATGCTACCTATTTTCAAATCTTTTGAGCTCAAAAAGTGTATGTGGACGGACAATTTTAAAGTGAAGCTGTTAGTGTTAGCTTTGTTGAGAGGAATGAATGAAAAAAAAGTCTGCCGAACCGAAGAATGTAACGGAAATATGGAACGAACGAGCAAACGAATGTTGTCTCTATTTCTGTCTTTTTTTTCTTCCTCCTTTTCGATAACAGTATACATTTACTAGGTATATGAAAACGTTCTGTTGCTTTCGTTTCGGTATTTTTCCTTACTTGAAGAACACGTGCACGTTGTAACCGTTTATAATACATTCGAAATTAATATAAACGTTTATTGTTGTAAATATAACAACATAACCTGAAACTTATTATAGCCTAACAGCTGTTCAATGAAATCAGCTGATCGTTACGAATTAATATAGTTGATCTTTACTATAACTACAGTAAATAATAGGCCTACCTTACCAAGGTTCACTTATTTATTTAAACAAAACAAGATATTTTTTAACATATTTTCAACCTAATTATATATCCAGCAAATATATCATTAACAAAAGCTTCGCTTCTGTCGCTAACATCTCGAGTTCCAGAAGTGTATTTTTTTAATATCTGTTTTTTTCTGGGTTAAAGATTCCCCTTAATGAGTAAACCTGGAACGGATTTTCAGATCGGCTTCCAGCGATTTTTATCTGTATATTGCGAAACACGTTAGGATAGAAAGTTTTTCCTATTTCGAAAAAAATCCTTTCGGGAATAGGCCTATAAGCTATTGGAAAAACTTAAAAACCTTAACACTGCCTGTTATTTTTGAATTTAACTGCAAGTTTCGACTTCAGTCGTACACTTTCTTACATAACCAAAATTTATAAATTCGATGTTTTTGATTTGCCTTAATGCTTGTTTTTCCGACAGCTTCTGCGAAGAATGTTTAAGGAAATAACGAATAATACACAGCCTATGTGATCACAATAATGGATTTGTGAGAGAATTGGCGCAGTTTGTCATATTTATTAAGAATAAAAGAAAAACTACTGTCGCCACATAGGCCTAATAATTGCAAAACACATTGATCGCCTGCATCTCCGACATATTACTCTGCGGCTCAGCACTCAAGTTTTCCAATTGAGTTCCAAAGATTCGTCGAACATAAAAAATTCGCTATAATTTGCAGTACTTTAATGTTAATAAAAACTGAAATTGATAGCGGGTATCCTACGCGGCGTTTATTGCGGGAAGCAAGGGCGATAAAACGCTAATACGCTGCGGACTGCGTTAAGGTTCATTTTCGTGCGTCAAATCATAAAGTACGTACGATAACATGAACGTTATTAACAATCCTTATCGATACTGTGACTGGTAATTATCAGCTGTAAAGTGTTATCAGTCGTGCACATCAGTACATTGTTGCCGACTGATAACGCTGCTTCCGGTGACTATTCTCAGGTCGTCATTGGCTAGTCCACTTCCCGCCGCTAATTTTCCGAATAATTATTTCTGTAGGAAAATGTATTCAACATTCCAATTTGTAGTTATCTTTCACGCCTTTTTAATAGCGTTTCCGTTAGCCGCCGATACTTTCGTATTCAAAATGGAGCGCATCAGCGTGGATCTGAGAAAGTTAGTGCCGGTGAAATTGTCCGTGAAGAATGAACTCTGAGCAAGTGTCACTAAGTGAGTGCAAAATAGTTTTATTGTTTGCCTCGTTGATTAAGTACAAACAAAGAAACGGAATAGTGTCATTTGTGCAGAAATTTGAACTATTTTTAAAGAAAATTTACGTAAAAGTGTTTCAAAAATGGTTTTAAAAAAATCAAAATTTGGCAGGCTTGTTTATAGAGTCTGTACAAAATAATTAGTGCAATAACATGTTGCCGTAACATTATTAGTTCACTTAAATTATTTAAGAAAAGTTCAAACGAAACGCCCAAACAATTGAAGGAGACAATGTTTTGGTAGTCCTCTGAAACTTCGGCTCAGAAGCTATCTTGAAGAACTAGAAAATTGATAGAATCTCTCAAAATCGAATTATCAGATTTTGCTTAGTCCTATATAAAGAAAGATTTTTAAGTCGTTATAGTAGCAAATTTAAAAAATAAAACGATTCAGTTTTAGAGTAAATCGATAAAGTTTATGGTATATTTTTGTTGACGATTTTGACTGGGATACATTTTGTAATTTATTGACTATCGTTTTAACGCTAGAATTTCATTATAACAGATGCTCGGGCGCAGCAGAAGGTTCCTAGGTTTTCTAAGCATAAATAATTATTTTTTCACAGTAAACCTACAAAGAAATTCTTCAACGCTTTATAAAAAAATGTTCAACAGTGTTGAAAAAATAAATTCTAGAAGTATATAAAATTTATTCTATTTGAAATTGTGATTTTTCCTTAGCCTAATTTGAACTTTAGTTTGTGAATGCTTTATTCTAGTGTGAATTATTAAATGATATCTTTTGCTTTCAGGAACACCAATCAATCGTCTTCCGATAATGGCCAAGTCCGTGTTGGATCTCTACGAACTTTACAATTTGGTCATCCAGAGAGGAGGTTTGGTGGATGTTATTAACAAGAAATTATGGCAGGAAATTATAAAAGGACTACACCTTCCATCGTCCATTACTTCGGCTGCCTTCACACTCAGGACTCAGTGAGTATTAGAATACGCATACATGAAGGTCTTTCTGGTCAAACCATAACATTTACTGCATTCTTAGTACAAGTTTGTTGTTTAACTAGACATTCTAAAGAATTTTGAACAAAAACTTTCTGTTCTTGGAGAAGCCTTCATTCAAAAAATAAATCCGTTATTATTGGTTCTAGTATTATCGTTGTTAGGGACCCACACAAAAAGTTTATTTTCAGTAGTGGTAACTTCGTTGAATCTGGTCTCTTAATTACAACACTGCCTTCAGTATCATAGAGTCAACATTGTCACACGTAGATCATTACAAAAGTAGACGCACGTTTGAAGTGTATTAATAGCGTTAGATGTTTTCATTAATAATAATTACACGAAACTTGTCACCTCGCCTCCTCACAAAGCCTTACCAGTGTAGCCAACATTTCGCAATTAACATCTGGTAAAACGGTACTTGTGCGGTCACGCGGTCTCGCCGTATTTTTATTGGCAGTCGATCCGTTCCGAAACAATTCTGATCCAAATACAAATTTAATGTTGGTAAAAGTGCGCGGCTCCGGTAGTTTGATAGATGAAGCGCCAGTGCCAGCTAGAGTCTACTTTGATGTCAAAATCGCCATCAATCATGGCCGCTTCTGCTCAAATTAATCTACATTTAGCCAGAGAAAGAGTTTTCAAGACCGTCCGCATAAACAAATAATTAAAATTTAAAACAAAATTAGGAAATCAATTTTTTAAAGTACGCCTACCTCGGTGAACCCGACGTCAGACTTTCGTTGATTTATGTTTTTATAATTTGTATCGAATATGTTAATAGATTTGTCAGTCTTGAGGGTGGCCCGAAATTGTTGACTGAAATATTTGATCAACTATGGTCGGGATTATATTAACAGCATATTTCCTGTAATCAAATCCATTTTGTAATTACAAACTCGAAATTATTATTTTTGTTAACACTGCTTGTATATAAGAGTTTTATCTGATTTATTTTTGAAGGTGTTACATTTTTCTAAAAATAATATTTTCTTTTAAATGGAAAAGAAAACATTTTAAAAAATGACTTTTTCAAAAGAGGCTGTTTGCGTAATTTAAATGTATTTTTCATTATTGTAATATTTTTCTGCGATAATGATAAATATCTTGTTTATTTTGAACATTACAGTGTAGAATAAAACCATAAAACAAAAAAATACACCTGTGGAAATCAGAGAGTTACCGACAGAACCGAAACGTTTGTTAAGGATATCTGTGCTGAATATAGGCCTATAATAAGTTTGAAGATATGTTTACAAATATCTTGTTTTGTTTAAATAAATAAATATGTGAACATAGCTTAGATATTTTTTACTGTAGTTATAGTAAAAGATCATTTCTTTTATATTAATTCGTAACGATCAGCTGATTTCATTGAACAGCTGATAGGCTATAATACCTTTCAGGTTATGTATTAAGAACTAACAATATTAGCAAAAATTATTATAAACGTTTATATTAATTTGGAATGTATTATAAACAGTTACAACGTGCATGTGTTCTTCAACTAAGGAAAAATTCCGACACCAAAGCAACACAACGTTTTTATATAATACGTTTGTAATGTTATCGAAAAGGAGGAAGAAGAATAAAGAGGCAGAAATAGAGAGACGAAATTCGTTTGCTCGTTCGTTCCAGATCTCCGTTATATTCTTCAGTTCGGCAGAATTTTTCTATTCACTCCTCTCGCCAAAATTAGTGTAGCAATTTTCCCCAAAATTTGTTTACTTTACAGCATTATGATGTTCTTGGCAATAAAACTTAAACGTAGTTGGAGACGTTCTGTCATTGTTGAATATATTCTCGGACTCTGTTTCGTCAGCTGGCCGTAGATTTTATTTAAATAAATTGAATTTTCGGTCTCGTTTAAAGGAGACTCGAGTGATGTGCATTACAGAAAAAGACGGGCTCTGTCAAGTCACCATTTTGCGGATATGTCATGCAGCCTACACTAAAAGATTGGTTCCACCAGCTTTGTTCTAAGCTTGTCCCGTCCTGTCACGCCTATAAACCTTTACTTTATAGTTAGATTTAGAATCCAGTCTCTGATTCCAAGTAATTCCTTGATTCACTGTGACGCAGTTTGAGATGAATTGGTTTTCAATGAAGACGGTGAACCTAATGATTACATCTGTTGGTGTTTTGAGATTTTTGGCGGGCGGCCATTTACATCACATGGGCAACGTCTTCTTTAACTCAGGTTTTTGTTCTCGAATAGGAATATTTCAATTAATTTAATCTATGGATTTAATATTTATACGTTCGCGCTTATATAAAAAAAACACTACAAAAAGTAATCATTTATATATACTATAACTGGATTTTCGAAATGCAAAATACTGTATCTATACCGATGGATTTCTCAATCCAAAAAATTAGACTCCGTAAATCGAAATTGAATTTATCGATTATTAAAGTTGGAATTTAAAATTGTTTTGTTTTAAAAATGTCATTAATATCGGTACAATGTCTACAAAAATTTAGTTTTATGAAAAAAGAAAAGGTAAAAATATGAAAAAAGAAAAAGGTTAGATATGAAGTAGACATAGACACAAAAGTATTTCTGCTGGGTTTGTTCGAGCAACAAAACCTAATGCAAAATCGGTTAGTAACAGAAAATATGTAGCGAAGTCGGTCCTCCGGTTTTGTCTGAAAAAAAAACATTTTCTGGACAAACAGCTGATTCCATTTTTTTTTCTTGACGGCCATACTTTATGCGGACTGATGAGGACGATGGATCGGTGTTATGTGGTAAAGGAAAAGCAACGGAGTGACTGTGACTGTGCCTAGAACTAAGAACCTTAAGTTGCGCAGTTCAATGACGCAGCAGACTGACCGGTGCTTTGGCCCCATGAACACCGAGTTCCCTGTTAGCAAAATAACGAAACCAACTGATGGAAATATATTTACGAACAAATATTGGGTTGCCCTAACGTAGACTAATAACCTTTTGTTTCGTTATTAAAACATCTTATAAAATTAGGCGTATTCAATCAATCGAATGGCAGTCGTGTAGGGACTTGAGCATTACCGGGAAATAGATTGCAACGTAAAATACTAATACAGCGTATAAGTACACTGTATTTCATGTACGTTACTTTTTGTGGCTTGTTCCAATAGAAAAATTGGGATGTTAATGTGATTAGTTGGTAGGAATTCAAATTGGTCGAAAAGTGAGTTTAACTTTAACGCGTCATGTAGGCCTACATACCAAATACATTTATCATATTGTACAATACACATTGCTTAATGTTATAGGCTAAAACAGATTTTATTTTATTGTTGTATTATAAAAGAATTGATTGTCGGCTAATAAAGACTCTATGAATGTGAATATAAATCAAGGAAGTGCCATAGCTTACCAAACGGCTTGTTAATTAACGTTCGTGACACCGGTGGAAGTTTTGATTAAGCTTTTAACTACGATGTTGCTTTGTTTAAAATTAGTCCAGCTGCAGATGAGTGACAGCGGAGGCCAGTAGTAGGCTATATAGTTCTCTCTTATTAATATCACACCTTCTCATCTCATTCACTGCCATCGCGTGGGTTGGTAACACTGTTGTCTCTGTTCACGCGTCACTCCGTATTTCATTGGCTTATCCATTACCTACAATCCTACATTAGTTTTTTGATACACGAGTGAACGCTTGATATATTGTTGTATGTTTTATCTGTAAGTGTAAATGGAACGTAAGTCTTCATTAGAATACTTGTTAGCTTGGAAACGCTAACCTTATTTTCCGGTTATGGTTAAGCCTTTGCTTGGGTCGTCGGGTAACCTAAAATAATCTCTAAAAGGTGTTCATTTGAATATTCAAAAGATCTACACATTAGCTAATTATTTTTTATTATCGTTTGCACTATATTCTCAGTTTGTTTTCGTTCTTCATCCATCCATTTTTATTACTATTCGTACTGGGCTTTCACCCCGAGGACCCAGGTTCGATTCTCGGCGAGTGCTTGGCATTTTCATACGCTATAAATCATCCCATCGTCTGCATTAGCCCAAGTGTGCACAATAGTCGGACGTTAAACACCAAAAAAAAATTATTACAATTTTATAAAATACTAGCCTATAATCTATCGTAATTTCTGCCAAGCAGTTACTATTGTTTTGTAAAGAATTACTATTGTTTTGTTTTCAGGTATATGAAGTATTTATATCCATACGAGTGTGACAAAAGACGCTTGAGCACGCCCGGAGAATTGCAAGCCGCCATTGATGGCAATAGAAGAGAAGGAAGGCGAGGTAGTTATGGAACGTACGCGGAAATGATGCAGCGAAGTCCCTCACAGATGTCGCCACTGAGCTTAGTAACAGCAACGCGTCCACAGCTGAATGGTAGCAGCGGGAACCACCATCTTTCTAACAATAACCACCTTCCTCATCATCACCAAAGTTTACTTCCGCCTGGCATTGGAGGTTCGTAGTTATTTATTAACAGTATTATTGGATAAGTATTGGATAATATTACCTTTATTTCAAAGAATAATAGATCTCAGCGTTCGTAAAATTGTTTGCCAATTTAACCAGTAACAGTATTTTTTAGAAAAATGTTACTGGACCAACGTTATTGGAAATTTTGTGCTTTTTCTCCTTGAAACGGTCACAATTATGATAGGCTTTGCCGTTCAGCCAGTATCACAGTAAATAACCAGCAACTACACTCTCAGCGGACTTGATGAATCAAAGTCCGTCATCTTGAAACGGAAGTGAGTGGGAAAAAGTCGTACACGTACATCTTTCGGGCATCTTTGAAGTCTTACCAGATTTCAAAACAATGGGTTAATATGTTTGGCCAAACATCGGCCGTCATCTTCGAACAGAAGTCTTTTTTTCGGTTTAAAACGTTCTGCGACGTCTAGCTTCAATTTCTCCTTTCATTCCACAGATATTGATCCCTTATCAATTCCTTATCTCCAACTAAGTCTAGTCGAACAGAAGTAATTTGGGAAAGATCTCACACAAGTTGTGTGGGCTTCGAACAAGATACCTTTGTATCAAATTTCAAAACAATCCGCCAATGCATTCGGCTAAAACTGAGTACACTCCTTGTCGTAAATTAGAAGCCACCGTCTTTAAACGGAAGTGAATGTGGAAAATTTGTACCGATAAGTCTGTCGTATACAAGGTGTCTCCGTACGGAAATTCAAACAAACCTCGCTTCGCCGAGTCAGTTATAAGAAAATCTTTAGTTTTCTGTTGATTTATGAAAAATACCATTTAATGTTGTGTTTTTAATCATTAATGTACTAATTCATTAACCTTCAAAAAAGTTAGTTATTAGAATATAAAGTTTTATAAAATATGTATTATTACAGTTTTATTTTTGTTTTGGAAAGTAGTCTTAAGGTATTATATTTTAATATACTACTAAGGTACTAATATAATAACCTCTGATGTTCCTCAAACTTTTGTAGCCATTATTAAGGAACTTTCTCTTGTTCACAAGGCCTTAATCCACAGTCACTCACTGACTATTGCTATTATCATGAAGTGAAAAGTAATAATTTCACTATTACATGTCTTTCAATTTTATTATACTTGCCTATAGTCTACAATAATAATGAAATACTTTTTTATTTTGTATGAAATCGATAAATAATATTTATTATTAATTTTTCAAAGAATTTAATTATAAAATCATTTTTACATGCATTTACATATTTGACAAAATAATAAACCAGTAACATTAGTATGAAGTTTTAAATAAACATTTAATTTTGTTTATTTTTTAAAATTTAATGTAAAAAATTAAATAAATAAATACATTGATTACATTTTATTGAATTATTATTTGATAAAAAATCTTGAAAAGACAAGGACACAGAAGTTGAAAATATGTTGAAATGGAATAATAAATTAATTTAATTAACTAAATTTACTGGTTAATCAAGAGTTGGGCTGTGAACTGCCTAGAGATTCGGATGTGTAAATTGTTGCTTTGTCCAATTGGACCTTTCGTAAAACATTTTCTTTGGGGTTATGTTAGGATCATAGGGTTGTATTTTTTAACGTGGCCAACCGTTTTCAATTTTCCTTTTTATGTGGATGACAATATGTAATGACAGTTTTCTGAATAACTCTCTCAAGTCATTGTTGGGATGAATGTTGTAGCTCTGTTTTAATTTACTGGATCATTGAATATAAACGGACTAGAAGTACAACCACCGTTATAAAAAACGTGCTCGATATCAGGGCCTAAAATCCAAGTACTATCTGCCGTTACAAACTGCAAGGACAGTGGCGGGGGAAGACGTTTGAAAAACGTACTATTATCTATTTAACTGCAGTGCCGTAAGATGCCACCAGCAGCAAGTGTTCACGTGTCTCCCTTAAGGATTATCATTCTAGTACTGGCTCCTTCTCAACATCCTTGCTTAGCTTACAGTAAATAATTATCTTTGGCCTTTGTGATATATTTTGAAGAATTAAAGGTTTTTGCCGTAAAATATTTAGTTTAAATTTAATAAGAATTTAAATTTTACCAATATTTAAATTTTAAATACAATTAGAAACAATATCTGAATTACACTGACAATACTAAACCATTAGAAGAAAATTTCAAAACATGCTTATCAATTAGAGAGAATCTTTCCGATCATTCAAAGATATTTAAATTTCCGCTATATATAACATTCAAGAACAAAATCATAATTTCAAAAGAAAGGATTTCAATAGAGGTTATATTAGCATTTGTTCAATAGGTTAGGCCATGATATTTCATACATGATTTCATTATTGTGTGTGCATTTAAAGTCTATTGAAGCGGTAGGCGTGATTAGCATTACAAAGATGTGGGCAGACCAAAGCGGCGACAATTTATGAGTAATTCCGAAGTCAAGATTTGAATTTGTCAACACTCTACTTCAATCCATTTCTGGGTTGCTTTTTAATGATAATTCATTCATTTGTATCTTTAAGTATGACTATTTTAGCTTCTGAAGATTAACGGAAGTTAATTGTCTGTCATTCGTCTTGCTCAATGATGAAATGAAAGCTAAACGTGACCATTTCACTAATTTTGTTGTTGGGTCGTTCAACTCTTTACCTAATTTTAAAGTTTTTCTAAAGCATACAAAAGAGAATATCATATAACACTTAAGTTGTAATTATAAATATTAAACTTTATCTTTGCTTATGTTTAGGCTATATTCCTATAGGCTTCTAGTTATTAATTAATGTAGGCCTGCATCAAGAAAATAAAAACTATACTTTTTTTTAACTTTTCTGGATATATCTTGCTAATGATTTTAATTAGTTAATAGAAAATGTTTTACTTGTAGCTTTATTAAAATTTTATATAAATTTATAATATAACTTTTATTGTATATAGAAGTAAATAAATGTTTACATACTGTTTTGAATACAGTAGGATCTGCTTAAGAACCCTGTCATAATTCTCAGTGTTTATCATAGTGGTTAATATGTATAAATTTCATAACATTTGAATAAATTTGATAATTTTATGGATATAGATGTATATTGTTATCGTTTATTGTTGTAACAATTAATATTTCATTATAGTTCATTTTTGTTTTCCTTTTAAAATAAGTACAAGAACTCTATATTGATTTTAGATATTTAAAGAACATACTTATGATCAAAATTAAAATCAACATTCATTGTTGAAGACTGCAACTGTAACCTAATGACTGCTAATTTTATCCCTTAGTTTATTGCCAAAAAATACTATAAAATGTGAGATATATGTTTACATAATTGTTATATCTGGTTGGCATGTTGTGATCTATTGTTAGACAGGTTTGGCCAGTTTCCAACAAGTTAGCTGCCAATATATAAGTCATTATACATCCCATTTCAGCTGCTTTGTTGACTGATGTTTCCTTGATTTTAATTCAGACTGCTTGTAATTGACTATAGAATTTGGAAGGGCACCAATTTAGAGCAAAAAAAATACACAATAAATAAATTTAATTAGCAATAAGCAGCTTTTTAGGATACATTTTTAAAAAAAGGTATTGACTTTTGTAGAAAACATCATGGATTAAATCATGTTCAGGCAACAAAGTATAAAATAATGTTTAGATTTAGTATTGATAAAGGGCATACAGGTTTATCGTGTTAATTCCTGTGCACTTTTATGTAATCTGTATAGGATGACACATTTTGAGTTGTATAATAGAAAATTTTGGTGTAGAACAATAACAACCATACACAGTCACTTTGTAGATTTAGCTGTAGAGCATACAACATTGCAGTTTTGTTGTTAAAGATTTTTTTTAATGAATCTGTTATCACTGTGTCATAACTTTTCTGACAATAGTTTAATGTTCGGCATAATGGATGATCCTCTAATCCAAATTAATTTCTTGTTAATTAATTGTGTTTGTACAACTGGGATCAGTTTTAAATAAAAAGTCTATATTTTCTGTCATCACTGTTCCACTTGGGAACTTTTGGCATGTCTTGTCACTTGTTGAAATGCTTCACTTAAAGTTGAAAATCCATTCCTTCAAAATTATAATTGTACAACAGCTGCATGAGTATGATTTTGACCAATACAGATTTTATAGGTTTCATTCAAGAAGCATGGATGACTATAATTTTGATTGTGAAGCGGTCATCAAACGGGGTGATATTGAGCATTGTTGCTTATTACATGCAGCTGGTTTATCTGTCTTCGCATTATTTTGCACTATGTTTGTTTCATTGTTGCAGGCCTAATGCTCATGCTGTTCAAGGTCACTCCCTTTTCCTTCGTATTTTTTGGTGTTTATATTTATAATACCGATAAATACGAAGGATTATTTTTAAAAAGTATGTCTATGTGTTTCCTTTCTACACAAAATCAAAACATTTATTGAGCCACATGAATAAAACCAAAGGAAATACTTCAAGCAAAAGGCATTGTTTCAAATAAAATGAAGGAGTGTAAACATTTCCTTCGTTCCATATGAATAATGATTACGTTTTGCTTATGAACAAATTAAAAGGATCAATTTGTCCATAACGTCAAACGTCTGGAATTAAAAGGATCAACAAAAGAAGGATTTACTTTTACTCCAAAGTAAAAGGTTTTGATTGATATTTTTATTCGTATCAGTCGAAGGGTTGCTTTAAATTTTGTGAATTAAAGCTTTTGCTTATTTTTATTCATATTGCTCAATATCAAGACTTTGTGTTCTCTTTGTTCCTAATGTACATTTTTAGAAAAGAACATTAGAGAAAACCTCCAAAACTACTTATTTTCAAATTCGCTGCAAATCTTTGTTCAGGACCTGTTGTTGGAGCACAATTTGAGGCAAGAATGGTTGAATATGTAAAACTGTTAAACAAGGAACTTCGTACATCAGTACCTACACCTCCTAATCATAGACAAAGTAAGAACTCCAGAGTCTTATCTTAAACATTGATTAATTCTAACTCATAAAATACCTGATAGAACTTCCAAAATATTAAATTTTAGCAGTTATATTGTAGCTTTTCTTTCTTGAATTAACTGAGCTGTACAAAGTTGGTTATGGTACATTTTAAAATAAACAACTTCTAAAAAAGGAAAGAAATAATTTTTTAGCTACGCTGTATTTCTGAGCTTTTTTTGGTATGTAAATAATTTAAGGAAAAAATGTGTCATTTGTCATTAACGATTGAAAATATGAACAAAAAAGTGGAAATATAAAAGGAATGTTAAATTATAATTAGCTAAGTATAAAAATTACCATAATGTTTAATGGCTCCATAATTTTTAATGGTGAAAAATTATTATTTTTTTTATTATGTTTTTTGAAGGGCTACCCAAAATCAGGGAATTTTCCACAAAAACAAAATTGCTTACTCCTAGTTTTCACCGTCTCCTTCAGAATAGTTCTCTTGGGAATAGATACAATGAGTCAGACATTTTTTCCATGATTCCATGTATCCTGGAAGTCTGCAAGTGTAAAAGTTCAATGCATGTCCTGTGATTCTGCATGGATCGCTAAACATTACCACCTAAAGCTTGCATGTAATTGCTTCATAACTTCACAAAACTTTCCATTGACAATTTGACAAGAGGGTACAAAGTCCTTGTGGATAATGCATTTAATTAATTAAAAAAAACAGTTAACATTGACTTTACGTTGCTGTGATATTAACATGTTTTTTTTGCCAAAGTGAAGAGAGCGACTTACACTGTGACGACTGCTGCTTAACCGACTTCAGGGTCATAACCGTTAACTAATTTCTCATCCTGGTTATGACATTGGAGATGAAGTTGGGGTCATATCAAGAGATACAATATTGTTTTGCATATTGTTTGACTCTTTCTTAGGGGGTTTTTCTATTTGTGGAAAAGCAAGCTGCATTTTTCAATTTAGTGCAGATTCTATGCGATAATCTTTTGGTTGCTGCCCAGCAGCCTCAGTACAAATTTTGCAGCAGTGCATCTCATGCCCAAATTATCTGACAAGATGCGTTACATGGACCCATATGATGTTCCAAAAATTGCAGAAACATCATATCCTTCCTTCATGATCTGCAACAGTTTTTCACATTTTTTCAATTTTTTACAGTGTTTTGCTCATCGTCGTTGGCAGACGTTTGTCCATCTTTGAAGTGTTTCACAAACATGTGTTGGGTTTCTGCAGCAGTTTTTTAAAAGCTTGAATCAAAATTTGATGCAGGTTCTTTGCTCCTTAAATCTGATTTTTACAAATGTAAGAAATCACTGCAACACTAAAACATAATATTATACAAACGCACAAAACTCATGGACTCTTTCCATCACAGCTGTTTGCACACTGGTTCATAAAAAGGGAGTAGTTTACCTGATGTAGGAGCAGCAGGTCATACAATAAATGGTTTGCACATAGAATTCAAATTCCCGAAACTTTTGGGTAGCACCTCTTATAATAAATTTATTTTGAATCAATATTATTATTTTGTAGACCGTGTTAATAATATTCATTATTGTACAGATGACTAAATGCAACATACACTAACAGTTATGTACACCTCAGTGCTTAGATTTTCTTAAATCAACATTTTGCCAACTTTTCTCTCTCTCTCACCCTCATTTTGTTAGCTTTTGTATCTGTGGCTAAGGGATGCGTTGTACAATCTTTTAACCTTTAAATGATGTCATATGTTCCTGCAAAAAATACCCCAAAACCTACCACCTTCCATCGGACCATCCTGACATCCCTGATCGCTGTATAATAAAGACAAAATTAGGGGCATAATCTCAGATTTTGTCCTACTGACAATCCAAAACAATAATTTTTTGTTGTTGTTATTTCAAGGTGAAAAGCACTTTGAGGCTATTATCGCCTCCCTAAATGTAAGTGTGAGTGTAAAGTGTAGTGTTCTTAGTGTAAGTGTCTGTTAGACTTGGATGTAACTTACTTGGATGTGTAAGTGTACTTCGAGGGATGTCTAAATTTCTCAATAGATTTGCAGGGTTTCCAAAACAATAAAATGGCTGGCATGAAGTAGTTACAATAATTTCTTATCTATTAAATTTTTAAAAATCAATTTCTTCTGCTTTAACCTCTGGTTCTGTTTAGTTTGTTGATTTCTTGGCAACAGCATCACTGTAAATGTTAGTGATATTAGTGGAAACTGTGAAAAAATACCCTAAGTTTTATTTTAAATATCTGCATTAGTCAGTGGCACTCAATTCTACAAACCATCTTACAAAAAACTGTTCAACACACTTTGATACTCTACCCAACATTAAATTGTATTATTTTTGTTCTATAAATAATAAAAGTTTATTAACATTTTTGGTTTTTTTATGTGTGTTACAGCATCACCACCGACATCACCACAAGAAGCTGCATTGAACTCGTTTGACATGTCACGTCTTACTTTGTGGAATCTTTACCACAACCAACCTTCACCTCCAGAACCTCAGAAAGAACCAATAAATTTGGAGAAACGTGAAGATCCAGTTGGTCCACCACCTGCTAAACGACATTTACCAGATGCTGAAGATATTAAAACAAGTGGCACACATATAAAGATCTCAAGTAGAAGTAGGTTCTTAGTTTTTCTATTTGAACCTGCATATTTTTGTAAATTTTGATGAATTGTATAACATATTTGACAAAATAGACTTATGTAGCTAAAACGTTTTGACATTGATTAACAGAGCTGATGGAATAAAAATATCCATATACAATTTTTGAAAAGTGTTCAGTTGAATTTACAGAAAAAAAGAAATTATAAGATGGTTTTGTTGTGTTTACAGTAATGTTTATTAAATTAGTTTTTTTTATTTTAAATTAATGTCGAACAATATGCCAAAAAAATATGGGTGATAGTACCCATTGTCAGTAGTAAACACATCATATCATGTTGTCTTTCCATATATTTACCATATACATACATATATATATATTTTTTCCGGCAAAAAACCGTTAAGGTTATCATCGCCGAATATATATGTATATATATATATATATATATATATATATATATATATATATATGAAAAGAAAACATGATATTATGTGTTTAAATTATACATTTTCATTCAGTAGAAACATTAATTAATTAAATTGTTATTTATCATTTAAGTAAAATGACCATATTTTCATGAACTTCATTAACTGTCGCCACATTTTCATAAACCTCTATATTTTTGTTATTAGTTCCAAAAAACATAAAAAATGAATATTTCAACATTTTTGTAAATTTTTAAATTTATTTAACACCTATGGGTACTTCTTCTCATCAGGTTTTGTGGAGCAGTTTAACTTTTTGTAGAGTAAATTATTATGTTCCGTGTGTTGTAAGTAGTAATGAAATACAATATTTTAGATAGTTTGTTCACTACAACTATTTAAAGACATGACTGTAAGAATTATCATTTTTTGATTATTTATTTAAAAAATTTATATTCAGTAATAATAATTCATTGGTAGGGCAAAAGACAGTTTCACATGCCCTGTGTAATATAGAAATGCCATATAGATTTCTTAGTTAACTACACTCAGCATTGCTAGATAATAAAATCATTTTAAATTGGTCAGACTTGTCAGATGTTACACATACTTGAACCTGAATCCTTTTGGAAGCCCACTCTTTCCTTATATTTTTTTATGACTTTCGACTAAACTTCAGTTTCAAAAACTATCAGTATCACTGCCATTACTGCATTGCATTTTTGACTTTTTTGGAATAACTTCATTTTCAAAAACTTGTCTTTGATGCCTGTGCTAGTGTTATCTTTTTGCACACTCTTCACATATTATTTTAAAATAACTTCATTTTCAAAGCTTAATAAAAGGATTTTCAATGTTGCTGCCAATCCAGTGTTTTCTTTTCACCAATTTTTTTTTTGCCATGTTTTGGAAACATTTCATTTTCAAAAACTAACAATGTTTTTGTCAATCCAGTCTTTTCATCAATCCAGTTTAATAAGTTTTAGAATTACATAATTTTCATAAACTAGAAATTTGATTATACAAAAAATTTAAATTAAACTTGAAATGTACTTTATACATTTTTGCACCATTGTTTACTGTATTTACAATAATTATTGCTATAACGTAGTATCATTTTGTGCTTAATAATGATGTATAAACAAAATAATTCTTTTTTTCAGATGATGGTCGAGGCGGAGGAGATAATTCACTCGTAGTTAGTATGGACATCAATGGTACCATGTACCAAGGTGTGTTATTTGCCCAAAACACATCACGTTTACAGTCATGAATTAAGAAATGCCAGCATTACTCCAGTTGAACCACCTCACCAGCACAAGCAATCTGCAGGCATAACTTAATTTCTGTTTAATATGTATATAAACAAGTTATGTAAGTATATTTGTGTATTTTAGTATTGTGAGCGTTTTACTATTCTGAACTTTAAAGTTGTTTCTTATTCAGTAGTATTTGCTTTACAATAAATTGCAATAAAAATTGAATTTGCAAAGTGAATATGTCTGCAATGAAAACTTGATTAATATTGTTACAATTTGTTAAATCTAAATCAAAAATAATTTATCAAACACAAACATGTACTCTGTTTCTGCCCCCCAATTTGTTATCCATTTTCTGTTATTGCAATATTATCTCTTTTTACATTTTTATTCATTATAAGTAACTGGAGAATCATTTTTTATGTAATAAAATTTATATTTTAAACACATAATGTTGTTTGTTTATTTCTTCAGTAACAACATAAGATACATAACAATGTTTTGTAGTAATATGTCTTGTTTTTGTAGCAGATGAATTTTTTCTGAATAAACTTTTATGCCATTAAAGTTTAAATTGAGTACAAGCTGGTGTTTATTAAATCAATCAGAATTGATTAAAAAAATTAATGAAAATCATAGATATTTATTATTGTTACTAATTTATTGTTCAGAATTGTAAATCAATGCCAAATTCTTGGCATTTTACTAAGGGTTTTAATTTAAATTTTACATAAGGTAAAATTTACAAGTTATTTTAAATAAAACAAATTTCAGTTTAATATAAATTATCATAACTTTATGGAAGTATAAGTGTACAAAAATATAATTAGGCAAGAATTTAGTTTATAATACTATAATAAATTAATAAATCTTTTTTAATTTTTTCAACATGACTAAATTAAAAAAATTTCTGTAAAATTTAATGACATCTGCTTTTTTACACAAACCAAAGACTGTTTTTCCAATAATTGAAACAACTTTTTTCATCCCTTAATAAACTACTGTACATATTGATGTATGTGACTTTACTGGAAATTGTATTAGTGTGTATAATGCACAATTTTTATATTTGTCTAATTATTCAGACTGTAGTACTGAATTGTTACTATTGTGTGTAACAAATCCTTTGTTAGTGTAAATATGTATTATTTTTTGTAACTTCTTTTATGTACTTGATCTAAATGTATATGTTAGTATGCCACCATGGTGGTATAGACTTGTTTGTTGTATGTTAAGCTCGGTGTATCGTGTCTGGCATCAAATTGTTGCTCCAAAGATGTTTTGTATTATATTAGGTTAAAGCACCGACACCAGTCGTTATCAATATTTATTTCTATCGTGTGTTAGTTTTTTTATAAGTTGCATAAACTGTGTATATAAATATATTTTTAATATTATTACTTTCATATTGTTTGACTGAGTAGTTAAGTAACTGTATGATTTTTTAAAAAATATTTGTATGTGTTCACGTCTATAAAGAAAAGTATAGAACATATGTTTTTTAATCTAAAATTAAAGGCATGTAAAATATTGTATTCAGTGACGTGGTATTGTTTAGTTCGATTGTTACACCACAGCCACTTGTGTCTCATTGTTGGACCAATGCGTTTTTATAATCTGTGCTTAGTTTCGATTTGTACAAAATTCCAAAATAATAAATATCACCTACGTACGAGTAGGCCACTAAAATATAAGTTGAGAATTTTGTACAAATCTAAACTAAGCACAGATCCTAAAAATTCATTGGTGCAACAAGTGGCTGTCGTGTAACAATCAAACTAAACAGTAATTTGCATACCTTTAATTTTAGATTAAAAATATACATTCTATACTGTATAGCTATAAATGTTAATTAATGTTAGGTTATTTTTACTATTGTTATTTATATCTGAGTAGGCTATGGAAGAGCTTAGTATCTTTAGCAGAGTATGTTATGCACACTTTGGTAGGCTACTGGCCCTTAAAAACAATATTCACTTTTATGTTAAGCTAAATTTCCATTAGTGTAAACATTTCAAAGTTCAGTAAATGAAATTTGTTTGTGTAAAGTTCTTTAAATTGTACAAAATACTCTACTGAATAAATGGAATTTAATTTAACAATTTCAATCAACCTTCTTCTAAATAATTTATTACATGAAATTTAATAAAGGTTTAAAATTTAGTTTTACAAATTTAAAATATAATCACTTTATTTCATATAAGAAACTCCAAAATATGTTCACAATAAAAAGTAAAATTATATTTTTTTGGGGAAACAATATATCAGTTATAAATAACATTATAAATGGGTTATATTTCAATTTTCAAGGTTTCTTAAAAGCCTATTGTTTAGTAAAAAAATGGCAAGAAATAATATATTAATTAATCAATGATGATGATGATGATTCAATTAGTTTATGACGATTTATGGTGTCTTCCAATATCAAATTTCCACTTTAATTTGTCCACCCATCTCTAATTTGTCCACTCATTCTCAATCCAACTCTTCTTTGGCAGACCTTGTTTTTTTTCAAAAAAATTGTTTGCAAGTATAACACTTAACAGCTTTAAAGTAAATTTTACTATGCGAACAAAACATAACTCTTTGGAATCACTCTTTTGATTTATTTTCATAATAAAAACTAATATATTTAATTTTTTCAAAGCTCAGGGATTCAATTTTGTAACATAGCTTTGTTTCTAAGTAAAGTTGGTAGACAGGTTTTTGTGTGGCCTGATTGGTGATCTAAAGACGTACCGTAACGTCCGTATACTTCATGTATTAACGTTACCATTGAAAACTATCTGTTTTCAGCCACATTGTATATTCTGTTCTTTAATAATTGTTTTATTAATATAATATTTTTTTCTACAGTGTTATGTAAGAATGTGTTATTGAAAATAATTTCAATATATAAATAATTTAATGTTTTATATTTATGTCAAGTTGGTATTTCTGGATACATTGTACATAAATTCCTTGCAAATAAACAACATAGAAAAGTAAATTTATTTTCAATCTTTACCTTTTTGTACTAAAATTAATTCAAACAGGAGAAAAGGACAAGGTACAATAATTCAACAGTAGTACACTGAACATTTGTTTTGTAAACAGAGTGTTGATCAAATCTGTGCTTATGTTTAGCTAAAAAAAACTAACAAGATTCTCCAGTAAGTTTTAGTGTATTGTACCTGTGACAGCTCTACCACTTTTCACGTAACCTTAGATTCATATACTATAGTTAGTAAATACTTCAATAATTGATAAAGTACAATATAATAAGATGTTAGCTCCATAGTTAACTTTAGGCACACACACACACCTTTTCTTGGTGTTCTAGACACATGTATCGATTGCAACTAAAGCATATCATTCTTTGTTTGGATGATAGACAAAAAACAAACCTTTCTTCCAATATTTCTTTGAGGTTGGGTCACAAGAAATGGAATTGAAGATCTAATAATGACTTCTAATTTAGTCTTTCACAATGTTGGGATTTTTTTTATTGTGTTTCAAAGTGCTGATTTTGTTAGTTCTTCACTAATATTTTTTGCAAAGTTTCGGTGGGATAATTTACCTTATTATGTACTTAAATCACATATGAATTAATAAGAGTATTATTAATCATCCCATAAAATATGTGAAATAGCGTTAAATGAAAATATACAATTTGAACTATTCATACACATTTGTCTGAAGGACTATGCACATACAGTAACATCATAATGGAAAACTTTCATAGTCAAGTGGCACCAAATATGCTGTTCATGTTTCTTGGAAAGTGGAATTGTCTGAAAGACAAATTTCAAACTATTTTGAAGATCCATATTTGTTTTTAAACTTATAATAGTAATAATAGGCATAACTTTTTATTTTACAAGTATATACAAGTTCTGAAACAAGATTTTGTACTACTTTACGTAAGGTACTTCTTCTAATCTGAATTTTTAAATAAATATTTTTGGTTGATTTCTCACAAATTCTGTTGTGTGTGAAAGGTTATTTTCATATCATGTGCATTCAAAAACATATTGTACAAATATAATTAGCCAGGATGTGTTGTCTTTGCCTCTTTTACCTGTTGCAAAAACTACAAATATTAATAATTCTAAAGTAATTAATGAATTTAATTTGAATAATTTTTTTTTATTTTAAGGTGAAAAGCACATTGAGTCTATTATTGCTTCCCTAAATGTAAGTGTGAGAGTAAAGTGTAAGTCATAAGTGTAGTGTGTGGTGTGTTAGACTCGCGTACAGCAAGGGACGTCTAAAATCTTCTCAATAGGTGCAGCTAGTCTGCACCCCCCGTGGGGTAATTTGAATAAAAACAGAAGACTCTGTTTTGTGTAACAGTACAATGTGATTCGTTATAAGATCATGTAAAATAAAACTTTTATTTATGTAAGTGATCCATTTTATCTATGTCGCAAGTTCTAACCATCCTAGTCTTCCCCCCAATTATAATACTAAATTTATGCCTTCGATAGTAATATAAATATATCCTAACTTATGAAAAATAAATATAACTTTTTAATTTTACAGGAGATACTTAAATCAGCAACTAAAGTTGCTATGAAAAGATCTCATAGATGGTAACAGTTCTGCATATAACAATAAGTATAGTTTCAATACTGTTCAAGTCTATTAACACTTCTGTTAAATAAAGTATATTTTAAAATATTTATTTATATTTGACGTTTTATGTAATTACTTTTATTTTTTTATTGTTATGTAAATGAATAATATAATACTCTAGTATTATATTACTAATACAAATATGGCCTTGTCTAGTGTTCCTGGAGTGGGTTCATGACCATATATGTGTGTATATATATATATATATATATATATATATAAAGGGTACTGTAAATATATAAAACTGGCAATCAGTTGAGTAGTTCAGTTTAATATTATGAAATTCAAATTAATTTTATGTGTGATAATGTAATGTTCATATCATCACAGTCACATTCTAATTCATCACAACACCGTTTATGATTGTCAGTATAAATAAGCCAATTCCTACAAGTGTTACTGAAACAAATTCAAGCAGAAATGCATTTTTGTAGTTATTGGTGAATTCTTTATTTTTGTAAACATTGCTGTAGTGAATATATGTCACTTTACCTGCCTGTAATTCTATCTTTACAAGATCAAATTAGATTTGTTTGATTTTAAAATATCCTCTATAATTTAAAGATAATGATTTTAAAGTTGGTTATTTAATGGAAAAATAGTATAGATAGATACTTTTTGTGAACAACTCAAGTTCGAAACGAGTGCTAATTACTTGCACATAGCTTTATGAATAAATTAACATAAATGGTTTTTTTTTGTGTTGTTTAACGTCCGACTATTGTGCACACTTGGGCTAATGCAGACGATGGGATGATTTATAACGTACGAAAATGTCAAGCCCTGGCCGGGAATCGAAATCGGGTCCTCGGTGGTAATTTAAGTAAAAATATTTTATTTACTTGATTTTTACCGTTTATCTTTCATCTGTTGAAAAGAGCAGTGGGGGTGGGTGCTAAGTCCCCGCTTCCTTCATGACATTGTTACAATATTTTGTGGTTGTGAATAGCCCTAAATGTTAATTATTTCTGAAAATAGGTGATACAACTACATAGGGGACAGAGCCAGTTTTGAACAAGCTTTACTTAAAACTAGCATGCTAGTCAACTCTAGGCTAATGTAGACCTTGAACTATTCCGATTTGACTGTAATGTTACTTACACCTTAGAGTTTGCAGTTTCTTCTATGCAAGAAACAAATACAATCTTAAAATTTATACTTTATTTCGGTCATGAAAACCGAGAAAATATATAAATTTTGGTATTAGTATTTTATTAAGCCACAAACTTTTGTAAGTTTAAAGTTTCAAGCAGTTTACAGTGGTGTCTGATAAAAAATATAATTAAGCGTGTGAATGATTAACACTACTTTTTATGAGTAACTAACGCTGCACATAATTGTTTGAAAGGGAGAAGGGCTACGATGAAAACTTGCCTTGAAAACCTTAGCACCACTACTGTGAAAAATTTGTGTTCAACAGGCTACGATTGCCATGACCATAATAAAAAATAGAACATATAGCTTGTCAAAGTAAACATACGAACGTCTAATTACAGAAAGTTCTAAACAACAACACCCAATCTATACATGAGGGGTGTTCAGAAAGTAACTTCTGTTAAAGCATAGTGCTAATGGATTACTTGATTTGGTGTTTGCCATGGAAAAAGAAAATAAAGTTAGTTTCAAAATGACTTTTCATATGATGCTTTGAAAATATTTGGGTATGATTATTACTTTTTTCAAACCACCTGTTTTTTATATATATTTGACTATACATTAAAAAAAATTTCTTTGTGATTTTTAATAATACAAAGAAATACTACCATTAACAAATTGGTGAACTCCGATGCAGTACGCTTCCAACCGAAGCAGTGTCTTATTCTTTCTCCAGTTCGTTTTGTTAAAATCTCAAAACATGATTGTTGCGATAGAAAATTCCGCCAAATGCAAGATGCGTGCTGTTATAAGATTTTTTTGTACACAAAAAGTTTCAGCAATAGATAGTCCCTATCAGTTGTGTACTGTGTATGGCCCAAATGTTATGAGTGAAGGTGTAATCTTGCAATGAGTGGAATTTTTTTGTAATGGAAAGACAAACATTCATAATGAAGAAAGGCATGGTAGGCCTTCAGTGTTAGTTCGCAAAATTGACAAAAAAGTGTGAAAATCGAAGATTCACCATCTCTGAACTTTACGAATATTCCACAAATTTCTCAAACTGTTTAGTATGAAGCTCTACATTATACTTTCTTTTGCTGTACAACACAGAAGTTAAAAATTTTTTTTAAAGAGAACCGTAACTGGGGACGAAACTTGGGTGGCATACATGAACAAAACAGTCAATGGTGATATCAGTTCTTAATGCAAACCTGGCAGACTTTGTCAGCGAGGAAGGTTATGGTTATTACATGCATTGTTACTTTACAGTTACTCAAAATATTATTTTAATCATTCAATATGTGTTGTAAAATAAAAAAAGGCATCTGTTATTTGTAATTTTAATAAAATTTAAACTTTTTTACATCCGGGAATGTATAGGAAAATAAGGATGAATGACACCCCTGACTAGAATAAAAGACAAATGTCTACAAAATATTGCAAGCAAATTAAATGTGAATATTATCAAAATAATCAGAATGAATATCAAAGAAAGAAGAAAAGAAAATTCACTCACACAATGATTGGTGATTTAATTACAAATAAAAACAACTACCATATAATTTATTGAAACAAATTATTTACAATTTATCATATTTTATTTTTCTTTAAACTCTCTGCTTATAAGGAATTCCGCCACTTCTTCAGCTTCCCTCCTTTTCCTATGCGTAACAAGTGGTACATACAAGTACTTATTTCCATTGTATAAGCAAATAGTAATTGCAATGCCTGCCATCACAAATCCAATGGGTGTCCTTACAGCTGCCGACAAGGTCTTCCTCAATCCTTTATTTTGAGTACTCATCTTTCCTAAACAAATTTATAGCAATTTAATTACACTGGTTGGTTAATTACAGTAGCGTAGCTACCTAAGTACTCAGCTACTGTAAAAGCCTTGGAGCAAGAAGTTGAATGAACTTACTTCAAAAATATTAACACTTAACTATGTATTATACGAGGACTATTCAGAAAGTAGATTACGTTTTTGGATAAAAAAAAAACTAAGTACAGGAAAAAAATTTTATTATATACATTTGAAAGAGGAACTAAAATACTATTTTTCGACATAATCGCCAAACAAATTTAGACATTTGTCATATCGGTGAACTAGCTTTGAAATTCCCGTGTCGTAGAATTCCGCCGCCTGTGACGCCAGCCAGTCAGTCACGCCCGCGCGAGATCTGCGTCGTCATCAGCGCTGTGTTGCAAGCCAAGTCTTCATCTTCGGAATAAGTGAAAATCACTAGGTGCCAGGTCTGGACTGTAGGGTGGATGAGGGAAAATCTCCCACTTGAAGGCCGTCAAGACGCGTCTTTTGTTCGATTTGCCGTGTGAGGGCGGGCATTGTCGTGCAAAAACAACACTTTTGCACTCAGTTTCCTCTCCGCTTGTTCTGGATAGCTCGCCTTAAGTTTCGTAATGTTTGGCAATACCTTTCTGAGTTTATGGTTGCTCCACGTTCTAGGAAGTCAACCAGAAGAACACCTTTCCTGTCCCTCACGGGCGTGACTGACTGGCTGGCGTCACAGGCGGCGGAATTCTACGACACGGGAATTTCAAAGCTAGTTCACCGATATGACAAATGTCTAAATTTGTTTGGCGATTATGTCGAAAAGTAGTATTTTAGTTCCTCTTTCAAATGTATATAATAAAATTTTTTTCCTGTACTTAGTTTTTTTTTTATCCAAAAACGTAATCTACTTTCTGAATAGCCCTCGTATAAAAAAATAATGTATAAACTCGCTGAACTCTCCTAATACCCTCCACCATCCCTTACTGAACTGTTAAGTCAGTCTTCAATCTATACATTTCTCATTATGGACACTTATGATGTAATGAAACAAAGACATAGCTTTATAGTTAGAAGTTGAATCATGTATATGAAAACAGCAGTTTAAATCAGGGCTGGCTTGAGGTGTGTACAACCAGTGTGGCTGAGAAAGGGCAAAAGTAGAAAATGTAAAAAAAATCATAAGAATGAAAAATCGTGAGAAAGTGAGACACAAAGTGCAAAAAGTAAGAGTGTCAAAATAAGATAAGTTAACAAAACCATGTGTTGACAATACAAATTATTGTTAAAAACAAAATTAAATGTGAACAAACCCATGTGAAAATGTCACATTTTACGTTGCGACAGCAACATTAACTATTTTCATAGAAATTAGTCAACACTTGTTCCAACTTTTTTCTAATATAAATTCAACTGTACATCGAATCTGTGTACAAGTTGGTAATGTTGTAGAATAAAATTTAGTGAACTGGCTCCTATTTTAACTACTGAGCTATGAGTAAGGAAAAGTACTTGTAATTTGACTAAAATGTAATCTAACAGGCACATTATAGAACAGAGTCTGTGTATTAATTTAAGGATATCAAATCTTTTACTACTGCAACATTTGGAGAATATGACACAGTACCCTCTTCTATTCAGATGTTTTTTATCTGATTTGCTGCCCTGAATACAGTAAAAGCCCTCTAATCTCACCCCTTTAGTCCAGAACTTTCTATAATCCAGTATCATTCGTAGGCTTTTTTTTAAAAAAAACATTTACGACTAGTATATGTACTGTACTGGACACTTGTGACGCCATCGGCAGAGTACGAGGAAATCAGATGTGATTGATAGAGTTCAGACGCCATTATTAGTGATGACGCACCACCTGAATGAATTTTTAAAGAAAAAACATGATTTGAAAAAACAAAAAGATATTAGATCTTATTTTAAGTCAACGCAGTAAAATTAAGTTATTCCAAAATAAAAAATCTTAGAATTTTATTATAGAATGTAAGCACTAAAGTGTTTTTTTGTTGTTATTCTCTAAGTAAAATGTTCTTTAACTTCCACCTTGCCCTCCGTTCACTGCTTTTTTCGACGACCCTCAATAATCTGGCATTTCCGGTAATCCGCCACTGTCAAAGTCCCGAAGGTGCCAGATTTGCGAGCTTTTACTGTATAAGGTTTGCAGTATACTATAAACCATGTTAAATCTACAAAAACAAAATTACCAACTTATAACTGCTTTTCCTATCAGTGCAAAATATATATTCTATAAACAGCCACCGAATACTACCAAAGAAAAATGGCTGTAACATAACGCAGTTATGCTTTATCAAATACAATTAAATTATATCACACCATATAGTTCATAACTAGCTCAATCCATTTATCTCAGATAAACAATCTATTAATGATATACTAGTGTAACGTCTAAAGATCTTGTACAAACGTATACAACGTGTAACATCAGTATGTTTACTTGAAGACAACATGAATACTGTTGTAGAATATAACATTATTATTAGTTATTAATTGCTACATCAATTAATAATTCAGACCTTATCGAATCTGATTTAGTTCTGATCAGATACCAACTACATAATCTTTATTCCAGGTGATTTCTACAGTAGATAAACTGTATTGGCACAGTAATGGTTTTATGTGTGGGACACAGTTACAGTATACAGTTGGTTTTTAATACAGAAAAGACATAAACATACTTTGTTTATCTCTCGTTCCTGCCAAAAAATTGTTTAATACAAAAAATTTGTAAATTCCCAGTAATTTAAGTTTACTTTGGCATTTAGGTCATTAAAATGTATCTAACATTATTAATTATAAATGAATTAAAAAAAAACTAGCAATAATCTTTTTTCATTGTGAAAAATGTGTTTACAAAATCTAAAATCAAACCTGAACTTACTTGATGTTTTAATAATCATCAAACTACCGTAAGCATGGTAAATGCACCGTATTTGTAAATGATAAGTGCATAATCGTTTACATTACAGTTTTGCAAGCGCATAACAATGTTATTACAGTTTATTATGATAATAGCATCTTATTTTATTTCAAAATGTAGGCTATGAGGCCTTCTAAAATGCCAAACAGAAAAAAAAAGAAACAGAACGAAACAAAACACATCTTACTGAAAGTTTTATAACGGCTGAAATGATCATGAAAATAAAATAAACAAACTTGTAATTTCTCTTTTAACTTAACAATTCTGTTTGATTTTTTTTTTGCCAAGCTCTGGCTACCATGCTTTAAATTTTCTTGCTCTATGTTTAATGTGACACTGTAGTATTTGTGTAAACTTAAATAAGAGTTATTAAAGAAGAAAGAGCTTTGTAAGTTAGTAGGATTTTTTTTTTATAGGCGAAAAGTACATTAAGGCTATTATCACCTAAACACAACTACTAATGAAACAAAAAGGACGATAAAACTTAACACTACTTAAAACTAGATAATATTTATAACAAGAATAAATAATTTAAAATCAAAACAATATAACGGTGGACTGTAATGTGGTCCTAATCAAACAGAAAGATAATAAATATTATAAAACAATAATATTACCTAAAACTAGTTAACAAGAATATAAACTATATAAAACATATATATATATATATATATATATATATATATATATATATATATATATATAAATACTAAGAAAAAAATAAAATAAAATATATTGCAAGCGCTTTAGGAAGGCCAAAACACCATCAATGATTGATGAATCGTCCCCCAAGATCGCCTGCATACAGTTTCCTAAATCCATATATTTTACGCATGTTTCTCAAATAACCAAAGTCTAAGAGAAAGTATTTGACTGTGATAGTTTCTCCAGAGAATTGGCATGTAGGTGGCTCCCAGCATCCCGTTAGAAAACCATGTGTCAGTAACGAATGACCAATGTGGAGGCGTGTAACAACAACCTCTTCCCTATGACTTATTCTTAAGACCCCCAAGGACGAACATATGTTTAATTATCCTTAATTTGTTATTATCCAAAGCTGTCCATTCATCTTCCCAATGCAATCAAATTAGTTGTTTTACTTTGCAAAGGTAATCTGAACAAAATACACGCTGCGTGCTTGGCAGCAGCAAAGTTGCTTCCTTTGCTGCAATATCCGCTCTAGTGTTTCCAATTAACCTGCAGTGGCAGGTATCCAGCAAAATTTTACTCCAACACCTCATAGTTCAAGGCTGCGAATACAGCACAAAATGTCTTGACCTAGAGGATTTACCGAATACATATTCTTTATAGCCTAGAGTGCACTTTTCAAATCGGAACACACATGATAATGAGCAGAATTGGATACAACGGTGTTCAAAGCCTTCAAGATAGAAAACAGTTTAGCAGTAAAGACACTACAAATTGAGGGTAATCCATACTTACATGTTTGCCCTAATGTGTAAAATGTACAACCGACTTAATCCTCAAGTTTTTAACCATCTGTAAAAATAATTTCACTAGATGGGTTAGAATGAAGAATATGAAGGAACTCACGATACACTATGTCAGGGGTGTTGTATTTATGTAAGACGATAGTGATAAATTGACTGTTGGCACGGTAATAGTTCATGGAGGAATAAAACATTGGCAGCTTACAAACATTGAAGGCAGTTCAATATCTAAGTCGTCTAAAACACGGGAAGTTCTAATACCAAGCAGAGCAGTAGCATTCGGTCGAGTTTCATACTGTCGCAGCAATTGATTTTTGAAAATTGTATTAAAAGCAGGGTGCCATGGTTTAGATGACAAATTGCTTACATAAGTTAACTGTAGTTTCTGTATCCGTCGAGAGAGTGAAGGTTCCCCAGCCTCGGCTAGAATGCTCACAATGGGACTAGAACGGAAGGCTCCAGAAACAAGTCATATTGCAGAGTGATGGACTGGGTATAATTTCTTTAATATGGATTGTCATGCAGACAAATATACAATGCTGCCATAATCAATTCACAAATGAATTACCACATGGTAAAACATCAGCATACAAGTTCTATCAGCGTCCCATCGAGAACCACTAAGGACCCTCAACATATCGAGAATTTTGTTACATCGTAACTTTAAATCACACAAATGAGGGTTCCAAGAAAGTCTTTGGTCAAATATTAATGCCAAAAATTGAACAGATGGAGTGGTCCGAAGCTCTGTACCATCGAGACATATTGAAGGAGTTTGGATCTGTTGACGGCGACTGAAGGCAATACACTGAGTTTTAGCAGCAGAAAATTTAAATCCAGTAGAATTCGTCCATGATTGCAATCTATTTACTGCAAGCTGAAGTGTTCTTTCAGCTGTTGCCAAACTTCTAGCATCCACATAAATTATAAAGTCATCCACAAATAGAGAACAGCGAACAGGAGACCGTACATTAGTAGTTATGCTACTGATAGCAACTGCAAAGAAGGTAGCATCTCTAAGTACACTTCTCTGCGGGACGCCATTCTCTGACCGAAAACGATCTGACAATGTTGATCCAAGGCACACTCTGAAATACCTGTTTGAAAGTTTTTAATAAAAGCAAGTATATTACCTTGTATACCCTATGATTTTAATGTATTTAATATTCCTCTTCTCCAAGCCATATCATATATATGGCTTCCCTAGATCAAAGAATATTGCAACAAGAATTTGACGCAACAGAATGGCATTTTAGATTGCAGATTATAATAAAACTAACTGATCAATGGAAGATCGTCCTTGCCTAAAACCGCACTGGTCCTTAGAGAGTAAATTATTATTTTCTAAATACCAAACAAGATGGTGATTTACCATTTTCTCCACCAGTTGGCATAACACACTGGTAAGAGAAATAGGACGGTAGCTGTTTGGATTAGTTTTATCTTTACCTGGCTTAAGAATAGGAATCACTTTCAACCAGGCTTCAGGGAAAGAGTTTTCCTCAAACATACGATTGTATATGTTCAGGAGGGAAATCCTCCCTGATGGTGGAAGAGTTTTAATCATGGAATATACAAGGTTAACAGGGCCGGGTGCTGAATCTGAATAGGATGACAATGCAGACTCCAGCTCTTCTACTCAGAACGGCATGTTCAAAGGAGAAACAGACGTACCAACGATGAATGGCATTGCTTCTTGGGTATTTTTTAAAAGACAAAAACAATTAATATAGGAAGTAGAAGAAGAAGAATCTGTGAAATATAAACCCAATATATTAACAATATCTCGAGGATCAAAACTTGTTACTCCATTCTGTTGTTTGATGTACATCAAGGGAGCTGATGGAGATGAACCAGAAACGGAACGGAGTTTCTTCCCAACAGTTGATACTGGTGTTGCTTTTGATATTGTGTTAATATACTGGGTCCATGAATTCTTTCTGCTTCGTCTAAATATTCTACGAGCTCTAGCTCAGAGAATTTTATACCTCTAAAGTTTTTCATTCATCGGTCGTCTGTTGAAACTTCTTAGAGCTTGTCTACGTAAAAGCAAGGGATGCTTACAGAACTCATTCCACCAAGGAACGGGCAAACGAGAATGAAGAGTCAAGATTTGAGGAATAATTTTATGCGCTACATCTAAAATATTTTCACTTAAAGTGTGTACTATTTCATTAATGGAGTTAAAATTTTCAGTTTCAGGTGATACAAATTGCTCTGTGAAATCCACCCATTGTGCCTTTTGTAGAATCCACCAAGGAAGGAGTTGATTCAGACGGTGGAATGTACAAAATGAAACATTAATCGGAGTATGATCGCTGTCGTAAAGATCAGACCATTCGAACCTCGTTGCCAAAATTGGACTGCAAAAGGTCAAATCAACGACTGTTTAACCACCTGTAGAAGATGATAAGTGTGTTGGAGAACCATTATTTCAAAGGCATAGATCTAATGTAGTCTTTATATTGTCAATTCGGTTTGCTCATTAGTTACGGGTAGTAGAGCCCCACGATGTGTGGTGAGCATTAAAATCACCCATCAATAGAAAGGGGACTGGTAATTGAATTAATAAATTAACTAAGTCATTTTGGAAGGCATAGCTAGGCTAGGCGGTAAATAAATGCAATATATGGATATGGTAAGTTTAAATGGTATGGTAGTCTGAACTGCGACAGCTTGTAAAGGAGTTATTATGTCTACAGGAACCGCATCAATAGTCATGAGCGAGTATGGCTACCCCACATTTAGCTCGTTCTTCCATTATGAAATCAGCCCTGACAACAGAATACCCTTTTAAATTGAAAGTGTGTCTCTTGAAGGCAAATGAATAATGGAAACATATCTCACACAAGAAATTTTTAAATCTTCAATTTGACTTTTGGCTCCGTTAATGGTTAACTATATTATGTTGTTGTAAATAGAAGGTGTTGACACTGAAAATTAATAATTTAATATATGATAAGATTCATATTTTCAATAGAACACAGTTTAGATTGGTCAGAATCAACAGACACAGAGTCACTACGGTGAGTAATGTAAGACATTCATGATTTTTTGGTTTTGTTTACAGGTTTGTTTACTGTAACAGAATTTTTATTTTTAGGTCCAACTATCAGTGGACAAGTGTTTGACTTTTCACACAAGATGATATTTTTGGATTGGATGTGATAGCTGCAAATGTTTTTCCATTCAGAACAGACAAAAAGCTTTTGTGAATTTTCTTAGCTTCGGAGAAGGAAACCTTATCTTTGGCCGTTACAAATAAAATTGATTTTTCTTCTTGCAACTTGGGGCAGTTTGGAGATCGGGCAGGATGATCACCACCACAGTTCACACAATGCGGGCAAATCTGACAACCTTCACCACTATGACCCACAATACCGCAAACCTTGGACTTCAACTCATATGACCGAAACCTTGACATCTAAAACAACGCATTGGGTTCAGAACATAAGGCCTGACCTTTTATATATCAAATGCCTTTGGTATCTGGCATAGATATATTCAGGTATAGTGGATTTTTCAAATGTAAGGCTCAAGGAGGCTGTGGGAACTTTTTGCCCCTTATCTACTCGCACTACTTGGTTTACGTCAATTACTCCTTCAGCTCTGTCTTTATTTCATGTAATTCAATGTGAAGAAGATCTTTGCATGTTATGACACCTTTTGCAAAATTCAAGGTTCTGTGGGGTTTCATAGATACCCTGATGTTTTCAAACAATGAAATCATTTTTAGCAGTGACTGCGTATGCTTGTCGCTGTGAGTTTGCACAAATAAAGTCCCATTTTGTGGTTTCTTGATTGAAACTACAGGACCTGCTTTTCCAAAGATGGCCTTATTAATTACAAAAGATGAGACTTTTGCAAGATCAGCTCTTTCGATTGAATTTTTAAAGACTAGATATCTTGGAGAAGGTAACATAAAGCTACTTCCTTCTTGTATGTTCAGATTATTAGATACATCTCCAACATTGTTTATACTAATGTCACTACAGACTCGTTTGACACAGTCACATGAAGCCTCTTTAAACTCACTTTGGAGTTTTGGTTTTTGGTATCCCTAGTGTTATTTTCTGAGCGATTCAAGAAAGAAGATTTTTCGAACAAATGGCGGGGGGTGCACCCAAGCATAACCAGTAGCCCAGAAGATTCGAACTAAAGCAAGAATCCTCAATGGGGTCCAATATCCTGGAGACGAAATACATGTCTTCAGCACTTCAGAATACTTAGGAATGGATTCCGGTACAAAGTTACGGTTCCCCAAACCCAAATACTACAGGCATCCGCCATCCATGTACTCATAGATTGTAACCACGTGTTTCGATAGATTCAGCTATGGGCTCCGACACCTGTAACTCAACATTCAGGTGTTTGCCAGGCACTATAGGCTGCTCGGTCCCAGAACTTGTCCCATCAGAGGTCCTCGGCAGTGCTAGGCACACATCAGGTTCCACATACTTGGCTCCGTCAAAGAAAACCAAGCAGTATTGCCACTCCCAGACATAACAGAACGAGAACAGCAAATCCCTAAATGTAAATGTAAGTGTAGAGTATTAAAGTCGTAAGTGTAAGTGTGTGTTAGAACCAAGGGTGCCGAGAGGTTAGTCTAAACCCTCTCAATAGGTGCAGCTAGCCTGCACTCCCTGCGTGTGTGTGTGTATATTGAGTAGATGAGTAAGAATAGTATGAGCTAAAGGTATGGTGGGATCGCTGTTCACTTCAGCTGCCTCTGCCGGCTAAGTTAGTAGGAAGTGAGTTAATATAATTCACTGTGTCAGTTGTGTCTCAGCAACTCGGGAACTTTAATTTGGTTTGTAATAAGACATATAAATTATAGCAAATTTTACATACTTTTTACTCTTCAAGTACCATTTATAAATTGACAAAATATTTCAGAATTAATATTTTTTAAATACTGTTATAATAATTGTAATGTCTTCAGCCTTAAACAAACTGTACCACCTTCTAAATTTGCAACACTTGTCTTTTTCCCTCCACAAATCTTCTGGTACATTTGTCTCTTGTTCAATCACATGCCTTCACCTTTTCAATGGTGTTTTTACCCATTTCCCTTGTGGAGCCAATGCATTACTACTTATTTTCAATACCTTTTCATATCATTACACACTGATCAATATTATACAGAAACCAATATTTAAGATTAGTGCAAATAAACAAAAATGTGTAACATTGTAAACAAATATGTTTCCCGACCAATATTATACACAAACCAATATTTAAGATTAGTACAAATAAACTAAAATGTGTAACATTGTAAACAAATATGTTTTCCATTTTTTAATATTGTATGAATATTTGATACTTAAAATTTACAACAGTTTTAAACAAAAACTTACCTATAGATACCTTACCTGACTTTTCCTTCAAAAGTAGGTATACTTGTTTGTTGACATCAAGTATACCAATAGGCAAGCAAAAATAAACTACTTTTGCTGTTTAAAAAATGCACATGAACAGCCTAAAAAATTAGCTTTTTAAATAATACTTTGTAAACCAAAAAATTTTTTATTAAAATTATTAATGTTAAGGTGAGTAAAGTTACTTGTCGCCAACAGAACATGTATTCTGTTACTTTTACCAGAATCCTATCAGCTCTAAAACGGTAGGCAAATAGTTTTATACCATATTTATGTTTTGTTGGTTATGTTCTGACATTGTTATTATACAATGATAACAGAAAAAGTAGTTTGATAAATGCACCTTATTCACATAAATCATAGTATCATAATATTTGCCTTTGAAAATATTTACGTAAAATTCTAGAACAACATGACTAATGATGTACATTTTATTTTTACCTAAACAAAATGGTAAAATAATATTAAATCATACTCTTAAAGACTGATATAGCAATTTTTTTGAACAATTAAACTTTTTATTTAATTAGATTACAACTTTGCATAAACTTACTTTTATTTATGAACAAATAAAAAGTTTAAAATTAAAAGCAACATAAAACAAATATTTAGTAAGTGTATTAAAATTACCATACTCGTAATTAGTATGGTACATAAAACTTTTTTAACTTCTTACAGGCCTACTCAACCCAACATGTAGTAACTGAGCATCTCAGGATATAGAAAGATGGACTAAACAGATCTACAAAAGTCACAGAGCAATAGTTGCTTTAGAAATACAGTGGTACCTCGCTATACGATCTTGATCCGTTCCTGGACCGGGATCGTATCGTAAAAAAATCGTATCTTGAAGATCGCTGATTTGCATCGCCTCCAATGCCTTCAAGTCGTCAGTGTTGAGCTCCTCCTTGTGCTCGTCAAGTAGGTTGTCAATGTCAGCCTCATCGACAACAAGCCCCAAAGACTTTGACAGAGAAATAATCTCCTCCAATGGAGTAGGATTATCCACAGCTTCTTCTTCAGTAGGGATTTCGAAACCCTCAAAGTCTCGTTCTGCAACCACAGCTGCCCAGAATTTCCTCCATGCTGAGTTCAAGGTGCGCCTTGAGACCTCACCCCATGCCTTTTCTATGATTTTTAAGCAATGTTTCAATGTTTTCCATTATTTATAGTTTAATGGATTTTTGTTACAGGGACATTTTGACGGTTCAAGTGAGCTGGGATGGAATCCGACATGACACACATTCTTCCATCATCAAGAGAACTTGATCTTATCGTGGAATATAGTGTAGCTGGTGCCAGAGCCAGATCGCTTCTGGTAGGCTGTGATGCTAACTCACATCATCAGACATGATAGGGAAGCAAGGGTACAAACCAGAGGTGAGTCATTACTCTGTTTCCTTATGTCAAATAATTTATATGTATTAAATGTGGGAAATAAACCAAATTTTAAAACTAGTATAAGAGAGGAAGTTATTGATGTAACCTTCAGTTCCAAGAATATGGTACTATTGGTTAAGGAGTGGCATGTCTTAGAAGAACCCTCCCTATCAGATCACAGGTATGTTCAATTTCAATTGGAAGCAGACCTAGTTTTAAAGTCCTTTAGGAATCCATATTTAGGACTGATTGGACTCAAATGCAATGACCTTGCTAGCCAGATGGAGTTGCTGGACAAGGTAAGACCTTTTTCAGATCTAGAAATTGTAGCGTCACAGACTGGAGATACCACAACAGACTGTTGTCAAGATAACTGCCCAATCAGCATCAAGAAAGTGAAAGGTAGAATAAAATGGTGGAATAAAGATCTCCAGTGCATGCTTCGGCAGACTTAAAAACATCTTTTTAATTTAGCAAAATGTAGCCGTAAGTAGAAGGCATGTCAATAGCCCTCATAGACTATGGGAAAGCTATTAGGAAGGCAAAACAGGTTTTCTGGAGAGGGTTCATAAAAAAAAAAATGACAGGCTGACAATTTGGGAAGTGTAGCAAGACTGTAACAAGTTTCAGCTGCCTGTCCTGTGAATCCTGTGAGCACTCTAATTATGTTCTCAGGGCAGTATATGAAAACGGTAAATGAAATGCTGGGTCTTATTTTAGAGACTAATTTTCCTAACTGTAATATTAAATGAGCTGTGCAATGATTCAGCCAATTTAAATCACCTGGAGGGGATAGGATCATCTCTGCCTTGTTGCAGAGGGGACCAAATCTCTTTTTATCCTACGTCTTCAGGGATAGCATATGATTATATGCTAGTTGTATGGTCCGCATGCCAGTTGTAGTGGACCAGATTGGAGTTTCAGAGATGGTGAAATCAGGATGTGATTCTGGACGTGAAATGCCATTATGGACCACGAAATTTTAAAGACAAAATTGTAATTGATGGAGATGAGGCGTCTTATTGGATATAAATGGAAACTAAAGCCAAGTGTTACCCTTTGGATATGCATGGTTATTGTCAGGCCTCAACTGATATATCCTTCCCTGGTATGGTGGCCAAAACCATCACAGGCTTCAGCAGGCAGCAAATTGGTAAGCTTGCAGTGGTTTGGAAGCATGTTTCACCTATGACCTCGACATATTCACGTTGGAAGCTAGACAGACTGCCAATAGGCTTCACAACCATGGTGGCGGAGCATCCTTGAGGTAGGGAAATCTGAGAAAGAAAGTTCTAAAAGACTCAGTTTAGACATGCTATCTGATAGCATGCATACCCAGTTTGTCTTTATTTGACCTTTCACAGTTCTTCTCCATTCATGAACGCATTGGGAAGGCAGCAAGTGACTGGTTCACAGACGGATCATTGCATGATCGACAATCTGGATATGGAGGATACTGCAAAACTACTGGAGCTGTATTTAATGCTAGCCCAGGAAGGTTTTGCACAGTATTCCAAGCTGAGATTTGCACCAACTCGGCAAGTGTTCATCAAGTATTAGAGGAAGAACTTATAGGTAAGGACATTCTAATACTCAGATAGCCAAGCGGCAATAATGGCTCTCAGCTCATCCACTCCCTCAGTGTCCTGTCAAATGGTGGAACTAGGATGGGTATCTGGACATTGCAGGGAACAAGAGATCTGATGGCCAAAAGAGGAGCTGCTGATCGACTTGTGGGACCAGAACCTACATGCGTGATTATTTGTACAACTGTGAGAGGTGCAGTCAGGAAATGAACTGAGGAAGAGCACATTAAGCAATTGAAGCAATTCACTGGCCAATGATTGGGGAAACACCTTCTCTCAGGATCAGACAAGGACACTCCTTCAGTTTAACAGGAGGTTACTCTATGCAATGTAAACAGCAGTGATGTCACAATATAGTTTCGTTAAAAAAGGCTTAAAATCGTAAGTTATGATAATAAATTTAATCATCCGTGGATGAATATGTGTTACTGTATTAATAAAGTTCATAATAAAACAAAAGAAATATTGAAATCACTACTTAAGCATGAAGCCAGAAAGTGCAGAAATACCATTGTATGGAATTCAGTAGGTGCTATTAAAATTGTTTTCTTTGTATAAAATAATAGTTTTATCACTGAAATGCAAAAATAAAATACAAATCTAGATGATGCAAAAGCACTTTATAGTGAAAAATAAATTACAAAATATTTATTAAAAAGAAACTATTTTAAGAAATAATACCTTCAACAACAACAAATTCAATAACAAATATTCAAATGTTTGTAATAAGAGTGTTGTGTAGTGTATGTATAGAAAGTGCAAGCTGGTTACTAAAATTAAGAAGTTTGAATAAAAACTATTTTACAGAGCAGTTTCTTTTTGCTTAGCTTGAACACAGAAAGGTTATTATTAAAAAAAATTGCTACTAAAATTTTGTTTGCAAAGAAATGTTTTGCAAATACTGCTGTTTTTCATTTTTTCTCCAAAATTCTTTGTTTTATGCCCATAAGTAATAATCAAAAATACAAAAAACAGGAAAGGACAAAAGATGAAAAACAAAAGGAAAAATAACTTTAATAAGTTAACCAATACAACTGTATAACTATATTAAGTGACAGTTTGTTAAGTTCACAAATAGTGGCTGCTATATTTCCATTTAATGGTATCAAGTTATTACTATAAGAACTAGCAACATTTATAATGTGAACACAGATTAATACTACTTCAGTAACCTTGGCATAAGAAATCCAGCACCTTTCAAGGGGGTGCTGACTAGCTGCACCTATTAAGAGGATTTATACATCCCTCGCAGTACCCGAGTCTGATACACACTTACACTTACGATTTTAACACTTTACACGCACATTTATATTTAGAGAAGCAATAATAGCCTTAATGTGCTTTTCGCCTTAAAAAAAAAAAAAGAAATCCTGCATCCTCTATGCAGTGTAGATGCCAATAACATCACAAAATAGTTGTGTTAGGAACTACATAACTTATTATAACAAAATAACCTTATGCTGTTTAGTATCATTTAATTTAATAATAAAATAGAACAAAAAATATGGTAAAATGCATTTTGGCGTAATTTTTACACCAAAACATTTTATTTTATGCCTACTAGTAATGATACAAAATATAAAAGTGTGGAAAGTACAGCAAGCTGGAAAAAATTACATGCATAACCTAATTAGCATTATTTCACAAAAGTAACTAATGTGTTTTTCATTATAAAAATTATTTATTTAATGTGTATACTTAATAATAAAATCATAAACACTGAAAAAAAAATACTTTATGAACCTAACTTAATACAGTTTTATATCCTGAAAGTTACTAACCTTGTCATGACTATTACGGCAGATATAAAGTAGTTACTGCTTTATAAAAATGGTTAATTATTTGCTTTTAGGTTATTTAATATTATTAACAATAATTGCTTCTCAGTATAATTAATAATGAAAACAATATAATTTTTTTTATTACATTAAAAACCTATCTAATATTGTTTCGCATGAAAGTAGTATTGCGTGAAAGTTACTAATCTTAAAATAAGTGTAATGACACAATGCTTCATGCAGTTAATACTACCTGGGGGGGTGACATTGGCATAGTAAATCTAGCATGCTGCATGCATGCAATATAAGTAGCAATAACATTACAATATAGTTCTGTTAAAAACTGCATGAAATCCATTAGAAATGTTATCTTCCACAGGTGGATATCTCTTAACTAAATAATAGAGTATATAATAAAAAAAATGTATTTAACAATCATAAATTTTATAACAAGTAAAGCAGCATAACAAATGAAAAATGTATGCCTTCTGCAGCATACAGAAAAATATAGGCAGCAATGAAAACATTTTGAAATATATTCCTTATTTACAGAAAATACCTAACCTACCATATTTTCGGTCATGTTGTTCTTAATATAGTCTTCCTTTTTAACAAAATTAGTAAGTTTAGGTTTTGAAAAAAAATGTTAGTGTCAATAGTTATTTTTTGATAAAACGCTGCTTCGATTTTAAATACTTACCAGGTTAAATAGTTTATAATTTAAAAACCTACTCAGATTTTAAAATATCTTCCGATGTTTTTTCAGAAAGGTTTCTTTCTGAAGCGTGTTGTTGTAAAGGTTTTTTCCAAATATAGGTACCACTAGCAAGACCTAAAATTGTTCCGAGTATTATATTTACTGTGGTTAATCCACGAGGTTTTCTTATGTACATATCTTATCACTTTTTAGTTGGTATTTTTTAACATTTCCACCACTTTGTATACTACTTTGTTCTATTTTTCTTGTGAGTTTAACAAAAACTAACCTAAATTTCAAAGTGTAAGTTTAAAACATGAGCTGATCTATGCATAAACATATGTTTGTTAACAGCTGATCTTGTCTATGCTACATTAATTCATTTTCTGAATTAAATACGTACACATACTGTAGTATTTAATTACCAAATTTACACTAAATATATATTACACTTTTTTTAATACTAGTTTTTATGTAAAATAAAATAATATTTTGTTTTAGCTGCTAAATTTAATTAACTTACTTGAGGTGTGAATCATTAATAAATTCATTGTAAAGAATAATATTTTTTTTAGAAAAAAAAATGTTCTTCAATTACATTTGAAACATTGGCTTTTTGATCTAAATGTAGCCATATTCATATATATATATATATATATATATATATATATATATATATATATAAATTATAAAAGTTTATATCCAATAATTTACATTACATAATATTGTTTTATCATTGCAATGTTTTAAATATTTTTATTAATGTGTAATTTTATAATTTATTACGTATGATTCTTAGTAATGTTTGTATTGTAATGTCATTCTTTTCTCTTAGTTTTAGAATATTTCAACAGCAACATGAAGTAAGGTGTAATTCATTTTGTCGTACATAATTTCATACAAAGAATTTAATAATTCTTTAAAACTTTATATCTAATTAATATTTCCTAAACATTTTGCATAAATATTTAATAAAAAAACATTTTTAGGTATTTGATTGTGGAATTTAGTTGGTTTTTTTAAATAAATAATAAGCTTTCAAACATTGGCACCACTGTGTTATTTTTTAGCTATGTAAATTGAAAACTCTTATCAAGGTCATTCCATGCCTACGGTTATGAAGGTTGGTGATCAATGATGTCATAATGACATCATCTTAAGTTAGTTGTGTATTTAACAACATGGCGTTTTGTTTTATCAACTGACAAGTGATTGCATGAATGGGCTTTTGTTAAACCGGTAATAATAGGCAGTAGGGTAGACTATGTTTGTTATCAGTGATTTGAGTTCACTTTTTTAAAGCTGAGAGTTGTGTCCGTTCACAAGGTTACAGGCCTCAGTGACAACCTGTGACGTCAAAGGAAGTGTACTTTTGTAGGCTTGTTGCTTGGTCGTGTTCTTTAAGATCAACAGACGGAATAAACATATCAGGTATTTATTTACTTTTATGAAAACAGTATTCGTTAATTCGTACCAAGTACTTTTTTATGCCTTACTGATTTGTCTCTTTTCTTCAAGTTGAAAGTTGCTAATTCAATCCTCATTTACATACTTTGTGAAAATTGGAGGCCAAGTTATAAGATCCTACTGTCTTTGATTAAATAGTAAAGAACTTAGTTTAAATCAGAACACATTAACTCTATTAATTTTTACGACAATAAACTGATGTCCATTATTGAACAGATAAATGTTGAAGGGCTTTTTTTTTTTTTTTTTTTTTTTGGAGAAACAAATATCAACAGGTTGTAGGCTTAAAGGCTATCTTTAATTAGATAAGGAGAAAAGAGTTAATGCTTTTATCATTTCTATATTGTATGTTATTCATATGTACATTTCAATAGAGATCATAATATATAACATTTAATTGAGAAAAAATGTATAAAATTTGAAAGCTCAAAATTAATAGACTAAAATTTGTTTAAAATTTAGGAGTAATGTAGGTAAAACTACATGTTGGCAAATTAGAATCAGTGATTTGTTATTAATTAAAAAAATGCTAAAGTGATCTCTACTTTAAAAAGTAGTAGGCCTAGGGTAAGTTTAAAGCAGCATAAGGAATGGAAAATATAAACTTGATTTCACATGTTATTGTAGGTTTTCGGTTGACATATTGTAGGCATACAGTAATTATTAATTATGATAGTATTCTAGAGTAGTGTGACTTCATGGTAAAATATTGCCTTTAGTGTTTCCTGAAGTACTAATTTTTCTTATTAACATGATAAATTTGTTGACACTCTCAAATGCTGATAGAGTAAGCAAGTTCTTTTTTAAAAATTAGTGATTATATTTTATTAGATAAGCACAATGAAAGTTGCTTGGTTTGCATGAAACAATAGTGCTCAGTGTTTGATGTCACTAAGACACTGCATCTCTGAACTGTGGATCCCAAGGTCATGGGTTTGAGACACAGTTACTAATGTTGCTTTATTGTTACCATTAACAAAATACTCTCATTCTCATTAGTCTAACTGGTGTAAAGTATGAACATTAGGTGAAAAATAATATGAAATAATATTTTTATTTTAAATAAAACATAATTTTAATCACTCAACTTCACAGGTAATACACTTTAGCACAAATCTTTTGTTTCGTAATGGTTATTGTTAGCTTTGAAAAATTTGATTAAAAAAATTATTATGGCATCAATTTTTGAGAGCACCAAACATTTGATTCAAAAAAAATTTATTTCCTAGGAAAAATAAGTAAATGAAACTAACTTATGTATTAAAACTTTTTTAAAACACACTTTTTAATTTAAAGAAATAAGAATCCAAAATATTATTTATTTTTTGGAAATTATTGGAAGATTGAATAAAAGAAAAACCTGAAATGACCTAACCAGTACGATTGGTTAGCATTTGAATGTCAGATACAATGCAGCTACTGTTTCGAACTGACTATTTACTAATTTTCAGAATAATATTTTTCTATTTAATTTCCATTAAAATTTGCATAAAGTTGTAACAATTAATTTTCTGTAGATTATAATAGGCAATAGAACAGAATTGTAGTAGGCCTATACCTATTTGATAATAAGTGAAGACCATTTATTATACAAATATATATATATTGGATAACATTGGTCACACTAAGTTAAGCTGGTCTTTTATTATTTCAATTATTATTATTCAATTATTGTTTTTTTTCTTAAATACATAAAGGTTTATATATAAATACATTTTGTTTGTCAAGTTAAAGGTACCAACCTGTCAGGTTAGGTTAAAAACAGGTGTTTATATAATTTTAAATTTATTTTATTTACATTAAGGAAGAATAGCATTTTTTGCCCACAAACAAAAAAATTAACTTTTGATATGTTAAAAAAATATCTACAGGACTAAAGACTAGAGTCTTTGTACTGTAACATCATTCAACTTGACAAAATGTGAAGTTGAGGTTATAACTAAATGTGCTGTTTTAAATAAATTTTTTAATGTTATATTATTGAAAAAGTGTTCATTGAAAAAAGTCTGTTTTAAGATTAGGATTGTTTATGGAATGTTGTTAAAAAATAAAATTGAAAAAAAAGCAGTGGTCAGTAATGCACTATGTAAGCTAATGTTGTCTGTATAATCATATAGTGAACTTATTCTCTCTTGGTGTTTAGTCTGTACATATTGTTTCTTGATATTTGTCTATACAGTATTTTTTATGTAACAGAAAGGTAACAGTTTTATATAAGCCTGAGGCCAATTTGTTTTTTATTATATCTTATTGGCTACTTAGAAGAATATTTATGTTCAACTGTTAACATAATCTTTTTAAATGCTTGTTTTTATATTCAAAATAAGATATTTATGCAGTGTAGGTTGTTTTTAAAATAGTCATTTTTGAATATTTTGTATTCTATTTTATACCTTATTATCTAATTAACACAAATTTACTCGCAGGAAATTATTTTTTTTCAAAGATTACTTACGATTGTAGGCTTTTTTTTTTTATGGAACTATATTGTACTGTCATTGCTGTTTATACTGCATTAAACATATTACATTCCATATATGGATTTACCGATCATGCATGTTACACATTCTGCTAGCCAGTACTGAATGTTAAGGCTTATTGCTTTTTACGTTGGTTTGTTCTTATATGAAAACATTGTTTAAGTGGCATCCGTTATTTGTGAATAATGTAATTTGCCTCCTTTGGTGTTAGGTTCATTACCCAACAACTGTGTCAGTTTATTGAGTATTATTATTTAAAAAAATAAAGTTTTTTTATCATTTTAACAGTCAAAAACACGTTACCCACTTTTGTGTAATATCAATTTTGAGGTAATGCAGGTCACTTTTATTTTTGATTTTTATCGTACTTCCCATGCTTTCTTCACTTTTGTATTTTGGAATATTGCTTTGGGCATGTAATAAAGCTTTTAAAAAAAAAAAAAAAATACCGAAACATCAAAAACAACCTACACTGCATATTTACCAAAAATAATGTAGCCACTTTATTTAAGTTAATATTTGTTATCTTCTTTTTTTAATCATCAATATATATATATATATATATATATATATATATATATATATATATTTTTTTTTTTAAGTTTTGTGATAAAAGTTATCTAACCTGTTCTAAATATTTACTTGAATTGGGATACTGTATCGGGAGTAAACTGATATTAGTGTTGAATTTTGGTGGTGCTAGGTTTTAGTTTTTTTCAGTTCGGTATGGAATTAAAAGAAAACACTGGGTAATTTAATTGCTTGTGTTAGTCTACTATATTATAATTACTAATGACCAGCAGGCTTAATAATAGAATAATAATAGGCTTCTTGCTTCAGTGAAGGAACTTCAGAAAATATGTTTTGGTACCTATCAAACATAGACTACCAGTAGGAATATTTAGAGTATGAACTCTACTCTAAAATCAGTTTCACAGCTGAAATGTTTAAAACTGAAATCTGAGTTAAACAAATCTATCTTCAATCTTCTTAGGCTAAATTTAAACAGTCAACCAGAGCTTTTAAATTTTAGTACCATAAATTAATTACACTGATTTGAAAATACAAAAATATTTACATAGGATAGTTGCATTTTTTCTGCATGTTTACAGTACTGTAGTCCTATTTTTTAAGTTTGTATTAGGCTAGTTAACTGCGGTTTTTATAAGAACCTATAGAGTCAAGTTTACAACATGGATTAAACACTGGTTTCCATCAAAAAAATGAAATCATTGCTAGTAGTATATGCTGAGGATGTCATCTCAATACAATACTAATGTAATTTCACTTCTAACTACAGTAGTTTAAATATTTATTTTCATAAAACAGAGAAAATACTGTATCAGATTTTGCATAAAAATAAAATTAGGACTGGTTATGTCCTAAAATAAATTTTTAGTATGCCTGCATAAAACTTTTAAATGAAAAAATGCACATTTGTCATTTTTTGCAATTCTTGTAACTTTATACTAAAAAATAAAATCATGACCCCCAAGTTTGTCATGGTTCCATAAAAATCTGAGCCTTTCTAAGCAGTTGTTCTATTATTTATTCTAGTTTTATGTAGCCTACTTCTGATAAAGTTATAAATGCTGAGTGTAAATGTCAAAGATCTTTAATGAAAGGGTAATTGTGGAGGATAGCATGACTACTGTCATCATAGATTAACAATTTTATTTATTTATTTATTTTTTTTTGAAAAGATACATTGTTTTGAATATTATGATAACAAATTTTGAGGGGATAAAAAATTTTTGCCGTAGTAATTTTTTTAAAATTGCTAATTATATGGAATAAAATAATGATTCCGAAAATTGCTTTCCTTTCCATGAAATATTAGATTTATATTAGACAAAATGTAAAATTTATACTGAATAATACAAATATTATATAAACTATACTTTTGGTAAATATGCAGTGTTAACAACTTTTATTAAACATTTTTTAGTTTTGTTAAACATTATTTTTATTTTATTAAAATTTGTAATACCTTTTTTTCATTTTGAGGTGTGTTTACGATTTATTTCGGAGGCCATCTTAATTGCGGAAGCCATTCACAATTCATTCCTTGGGATGGCAGACTGGTTCCTTGCTTCTTAATTAGTAAATTTTCAGTGAAAACAGTAGAAACATTTTTTTTTTAAATGACAGGAACCTAACCAACATGATCTTATAAGAAAGTAATATGTGAAAAACTAACTAACACGGTTTCGTATGAAAGTAGTATTTTGTGAAAGTTACTAAAGGAATCTTTAAAATTAAAAAAAAACTAAAATATGTAATAGGAAAACATGATTTCCAGTTGAGATTGTGTGGTGCTTGCTGTGGTGTCAATCATACTAACTGCTCTGCATTAAATATTTAATAGTTTTAGTGATGTAACAGGATCTAGAGTGGAAACATTCCACTATATTTTAACACAGTTGTTGGTTAAAAATATTTGTGTAAAATATTTTTTTTAAATATTGCTAATTAGTGTTATAAAACGTCACTATAGAAATGCTAAAATACATTTTTTATAATATGTGTATTATCCAGTAAAAAGTATTATGTTTTATCTGTTATAAAACTATTATTTAACACATAGGAAGCAATTATTATTTTATTCCATACAACTAGCATTTTAAAAAAAGTTGCTATGGTAACAATTTTGAGCAAAAAAAAAAAAAAAATTGCATAACAATGGTCCTAAATTGTACTATTCTCCTTTAGTACCCTTAAAAGTTATTTTATAAACGGGACATATTTTATTAAACATTTCTATATAATGTTTCTTTTATAAAATATTAAATGTTGGATCACAGATATTTTACAGAGAAATATGATAACATAATGTACACGTTTTTGGAAATATGATTAGCTGAACATAATCAGTATTAAAATATGTATAAATTAGCATTTAAAATTTGAAATTACATTGGAATACTAATTTATCTATCTAAATATATATCACAGCTGTCAGTAAAATTGTCTTTATACAAAATATAATAGGCCTATTGGTATCACTGTCATGGTAAATCTATTTGTAGTCCTGGCAAATGTTAAGTATGGATAGATACTTAATTTAATTTAGGCTAAGTGTAAAACACAATGCATATCTGATAAATTTCTATATTTATGAGTAAAGTTAAAAATGTGTTTTATTAAGCAAAAGGAGTGTTATTTTTTTGCCAAACAGCCATCAGTACAGTAATGGCTAATAAAAAAAGGTTTTTTTGTTTTCAAGCTCTAAAAAATCAAAGTACTGTCTACTTTGTCATATCTTAAATTCAGATCAGTATTACAACTGTTCTAGATTTGTAGTGTTCTCTATTTTAAATTTCAGGTTCCAGTTGTAACAGACTAGGGAAACGATTAAAATTTTGGTTTGTAAAAACATTCAAATTGTTAGATGTAGTAACACAAATCCCTGTGTAGTCAGGCTTAATTTTATTCATAATGTCAACTTTATTCAACAACATTTGATAGACTCAGCCGTTTTATTTGGCTATTTCTTAGTTTAAAAAGCTATTAGTCTTATCTACAACCAATTATATTCTACTTGATAATCAGGCAGTGATAACAAGATGACATATATTTAGCAATACTCTTATGCAAGAGTTTTAAAATATAACTAATGAATAAATTTAGATTTAGCTAGTGAATTCAGTTTTCTTGCTTTAGAATTTTATCTTCTTTTTCCTTAAGTAGCTAAATATTGTCACTTGTGTAAGTACATTAAAAAAAGCTAATTTCAAATGGTTCATATATCATCCCAATACAAAGTAGTGCTTAATAATTGGGTGGTACTGTTTGTATACAGTTGTCTTTTTGTTGCAATCTATCATCCAACCATAAAAATAAATAAAATAAAGATGGGCAAAGGTAGGTAGGGCCTACTTATTTGACATAGAGAACCAACTGTAAAATATCATACTATTACAAGTAACAATTTATTGGTGTTTATAGGTTAGGCTGATTTGTAAACAAAATACATTTAATGATTGAATTGATTAACTTTTATTTATTCTTCAACATAAACTTTTATCAGTAAAATATTAGTACATTAGTCAAAATTGATAAAATGTGTGTCTGTAAATGAATTACAATAGACCAATTTATGAATTCAAATGATTAAAAGTGTTAACTTATTATAACAGTACTTGAACAAATTGGTTTGGTTTTGTTTCATGTTGTAGGCCTTATTTTTCTACAAAAGCTTTACTTTTAAGCATGAGGCATTATTATTATTATTGTTTTAATTATTGGATTTTAGAAAAATCTTCTACAAATAATGCTACTGCATATATTTTGTTTAAGCATTTGGCAGTCACAATTCTTCGATGAAAGTTAGACGCGGTTAGGTACGCAAAGAAACAACAGTATTTTTAAAATCTTGTTTACATGTTTTAGGATTTTTGATTTTACATTAATTTTGTTTGTATTCTAAGGCGTCAGGGAACTTTATTTTCAACCGTATGCCCGTATTGCTTGTTTTTTGTTGTTTACCACTATCAGTAGTTCTTATATTTCAAATGTTGTTCTTTAGAAATCACTTTTTTTGATCATAGTGTAGGTTATACTGTACTTACAAAGAATTATTAACTTTTTACAGTTAGTAGTTAGGCTTATCTACTTCTGTGATAAGTAAAAGATTCTTGATTTGATCCTGTAAATGCCTGGCCATAATGAATGAATTTATAATTATTTTTCACCTGAAAACAATCAGAATTTTACAATTTTAACATTAAGTTGAATTCAGTTTTTTGTTTTGTTTGTATGTTGTTTCATCATGTTTTGAATTGTTTTATTGAAAGACTTAATTTTTATATATATATATATATATATATATATATATATATATATATATATATATATATATGCATATAGTTCAATATGTAGCCTGAAGATATCTTCAGTATTCAGTGGATGAGATAATAGGCCAAAGAGAGGTTGAACTTTACAACCAATTGAGCCTGCTATATGTTGCATCATGTTTGTAAAACTAGAGGCTATGTCCATTTTGATCTTTATTTCTGAAATACATGCCAACCATTTGACAGGGCTTTAATATAGTAGAATGACAAAAACGTGATGTCTCCAGTAGCTGTGTTTGCGCCTTAAAAATATTTCGCTTTGCTTAATTAGCAGCTGGTGAATCCAATAGAGCTGGAGTTTATTAACCAATTAATTAATACTTCACTGTGTAAGAATTTTTTTTTAGAGATTTTTATAATTTTGCCTTAAACTTAATTGTACCATTATTTTAATATTCAGACATAATAGTATTGACATTGTTTTGTTGGCATATTTAATTTTTTCCATATATAAGAGACCTTAAATAATGATAAAAGACTACGTACTTCATAGGTGATTGTTACCATTTAATTGTTGCTTAATAGGTCAATTAATCGCAGTGCCTGGGGTTGTAATATCCCTTCTTGTAGTCTTAATCTGATCTACCATTTAATTTATTTTTGTAGCGGTCTCTAGGCTGAATCTCTAAGGAATTAGGTTTTTGTTAACCAAAAAGTATGGTAATCAATCAATTACATTTCTTAAAACTAACATTATTTTATCTTCACTTGTAGTTTTAAAATTTATGATGAGTTTACTTAGTTTTGGTTTAAAATTTATATAATTTTTTTATGCAGTTATATAAATTTGAATTAGGAAAACCAAGAACTAATAACGCAAGTAGTTTGAATTTGGTGTACAAAATTAATTTGACTACATAGTTTTGGTATGCCGGGATTGATTAAGCAGTTGCTTTTTTGGATTCCAATCAAGTGAGTTTTCTTAACATTTTTTTGCATCATAAGATATTAATTTCACATTAGTTAACATCATTTTAGTCAACAAAATTGGACAAATAAGTACAAATTTAACATTCCTCAGTAATCTGTAAAATTATAACTACAGTTTAGTTGTTGAAGTTCCGCCTACAGTTAATAGCTAAGGCCTACAGTAGTTCTCGTTTTAAGTGTAGCTTTTCTATCTAAACAGCGTCATTAAAATATATTTCTACGGAATAAAAAAGGATTTTGTAGTGCTTTTGAAATTATTTTAAATATTGGCTGTAATATGTTGAATTGAGAATTAAGATTTAATTTAATTAAAACATAAAAAGAATTAAGATTTGTAAGATTTAATAAAAATTTTAAACATTTAAATCCCACGTTTTTAAACTGTGATTTTAGTAATGTAGTCCGCCTGAATATTTGCTTATGTTTGTAGCCTATTTTAAAGTTTAAAGTTTTTGAAAAATGACCTTGACCGCTTTTGCCATATCTACAACGAAATTCGAAAATGTAAAATAATTATGAAGATTAATTTTAACGCCGATTATTATTGTGAAATCAATTTAAAAAATGTATGTAAAACAAAAAAGCTAAGAATTTTACAGCATTAAATGTTTGTGATTGATATTAAATTTTGTTACTTTTTAAAAAATTGTCTTTCATTACGTCAGCGAGACAGCTGCGTGCAGCAATTATTGTACTTATCGTCTCTCCAATTTATTTCTTATTAAAAATGCTATTGATGTATATTGTAAATAATTGTTAGAATCAATTAACACAAAAATTTAGCATCTTTTTTAGGCATATTCTGTGATTATTTATTTGCACACAAGTTTAATGCACCTTGCCATTTTAATTATTATTTTTCCGCTCGTACAGTTTTTAAATTTTTTTCCACTTGAACTCGATTTTTTAAATTTCAAATGAAATTAGCAGAAACTAGAATATGAAGTCCAAATTAGTCTTGTAATTTTAACAGATACTACGTATCCTAAGTTTCATCTGTGCGTCACAGAGATTTATGAAATGTTAACTGGCAGATTGCAGTACGGTAGTTGGAGATCCGTCGCCTATCGGCACGTTGCCGGAAGTCTCGCGCTGTCCCGCGTTGGTTTGTCAGAGAAGCGGCAAAGCTGAAGCTCAAGGTGTTTTGAAGGTCAATATCATAAGATCTATATCATCCTCGTTGTACTTTTGCCACGTTCATTATAATTAGTCGCCATTGATATGGCAACAAAGATGGCGTCCATCCACGCACGTACCTTGAGTGATTAACAAGAAACGGCTTCTAGAGCTACACCGCGAAGCTTTTGTCGGCATCTCGGCAACGGCATTATTTTATTATTAAACTATCGTACTGTATTTAATCGATTTTTAAATCTCGTTTAATGTTCTTACAAGTGTTGTTTCATCGAAGTGCTTCATTGGCCTATCAGTAAACGACGAATCTATAGCGTGGACATAATTTATAGTGTGGTTTAACATGTGTAGGACAGAATTGTAACGAAATATCAGTTCTCATGAGGCTGAGGTACTGCCTGAAATACGTGGTGAATTGCATGAACTTTCTTATTTGTTGGCTAATTTCTGTATAACTAAAGGTATTGAGAAAAATATTGAAAAATCAATCTGGTTGTTAAAAGAAATTAATAGATAACATATAAAGATTTATAATTAAAGTCAGTGGATTTATTTCGAATTATGAAACATTTAAAGTTTTAGAGGAAATCTGAACCCGATAACGGTTGGAATTGATTTTCGCTTTTTCCGTTTTACTCCTACATCGTAATTTTTTATTTAAATTTTGTACACATACTATATACACGCGCGCGCTCACTCTAAACAAACTAAGAAAAAATTACTTCGAAATTTTGCAGTTTTCCGTTTTTTTTTTTAGAATAGCTGAAAAATCTAAATTTTTAGTAACTTATGCTGTAGGCCTAGGTTTTATTTAGATACTTACCGAACATTTTCCTCGTAGCTTATTCTGATGAACATTTTCTGCTCCCCATTAAGTGTCGTTTCAAACTTAGTACAACGACAAAAAAATGAATGGTCGTCATATTTTAACAAATTTTTATGTGGCGTTTTTGAGAAATTTTGCCGATTAAATTAAATTTTGTCGATAGGAAATTTTTGAACTAAAATGTATTACTTATCGTTGTGAAATATTTGGGATTTTGGTTAAAATACATTCTTAGATAAGAGGCAATTTTGTAATGAATTAAGTTTTTCAAGGTGTACTAAAAAAAAAATCTAAACCGTTTTTTGTAGGTCTATTTGGGTTTTCGAATTGTCTGATTTACAGTTTTAATTTTCCAGAATGGTTCGCCTGTGTTTTGACTATAAAAACATATTACAGAAATACCAAAAATGTTCACTGTTGTTTATTCTCTTATCAGATTCGCGTTTTTAATTGTTAAATATTATATATTTTCGGTTGTAATTCAAAAATTAAAGAAAAATAACGTATAGCAGTACATTTTAAACGCATTTATAATAAATTTATTTTTCTTCCAGATGTTAGCTTTTGATTCGCACCCTATAAACAAATTTGTTTGTAAATAAGTTTTCACTATTTGTCTCGGTTTTGTCCACGATAAGAGATTGTTCCCGCTCAAAACTGATATTTTTGACTTCTGCACAGATCGGTTCTTCGCGAAAATATCTAGAGAGTGTATTTTATAATTTATTGATAATGTGTTATCTACGTGGTGTTATCTCGCGCGAAAACAACATTCTTGCATATTGCCTGTTCAGTGGAAGAAGTAATCGAACGAGAAAAGTGGCCTAGAGAGCTGGTAGCACTTTCATTTTATATTTCTATGCGCAAATCCATTGTTTGTCCAAATTTGTTCAAGAAATTCACTTTCTACTAAAGCCCTTTATAACAGTAGGTTTATGTTTATAGTGATGTACATAGAATTAAAATCGTACTAATATAAAGATTTATATATTTATGTGATATTACTAATAAAATAATAGTGATTTTATTAAATATTATTAATAATAAGAATAATTAATAATTAATTATTAATTAATTAATATTAATAGGTGTGCGAATGACTCAGATTTCAGGCTAAGTAACATCAAATACAGCATTGGTTTTTATATCCAAATAGCGGGCTGTTAGATAAGCTTTTCTGTTTTTGTGCTTATTTGGTAAAGATATCAACGATAACAAGATAGTTTATCTGTAATTGTTTGTTAACATGTGTACTGAGAATCAGTGTGCGTCTTGCTTCAAAGTACACCAAAATGCATTAGTCATAAGTATTATTAGGCCTATTTTAATTATTACAATAACTTACATAACCAAATATAAACAAAAATGGATCAGCAGTGTCGTCTGTACGCCCGCGACGCGGATTAGACCGCTCCAATCTGTCGCTTGGACTGTACTGCTTATAGCGTACGACTAAAGTGCTCATTTAAATACGTATTTAAAGCCCAAACATACAAATAGCTTCATTCTTATTATGCTTACTGTTACCTACAGTTTGGAAGGTCGAGCGGCAAAAATTTCACTAAGATACTTAGTCCTGATTTTGGGCTTTAATGATTTATTATGCTTAACACAATGTCACGTACAATCTAAAACATTTTCATTCGTCTTCAGTTTATTTGACTGAGCGAAGCGAGAGCTGTGTTTCAACTGGAGTGGTGTGTGTGTGTGTGTGTGTGTGTGTGTGTGTGTGTGTGTGTGTGTGTGTGTGTGTGTGTGTGTGTGTGTGTGTGTGTGTGTGTGTGTGTGTGTGTGTGTGTGTGTGTGTGTGTGTGTGTTGTTTTACTCAGTTTTGGCCAGATGCTTGGACCGATTGTTTTGAAATTTGTTACGACGATACGTTGCGTAAAGCCCTTACGATGTATGTGTAAGATTTCTTCCAATTCACTTCTGTTTTAAAATGGCGGCCTCTGATTTTCACTGACGAGTGCACGCAGTTTTTACCAAACGCATTAACTGATTGTTTTGAAATTTGATATTAATTCACCTTGTTTAAGCCCGAACGTCGTATGCGTTAATTTTTTTTCATTTACTACCGTTTTAAGATGGCGGACTCTGATTAAACTTTGGAAGTGTAGTTGTTGGTTATTTCCTGTAATACTGGCTGAACGGTAAAACCTGTCGGTGTTCGACCGCTTCATGGGGGAAGAGAATAAAATTTCCGATAAAGTTGGTGCAATAATATTTTTCGTAATATAACGGTGACCAGTTAATTTGTCGGTTAAGTTGTCTTATAGCGTTGTGTACATTAATTAAGAATATGCTGCGAGGTGTACTGTTCTTTGAACTCCTATTAGAATTTTTGTAATACATAGTACGAGCTGAGTTCGTTACGTCTTTGTAAAGTTCTTTTTATAACTTTTCTTACGTTTGTTTAGATATCACTACCAAATCACTGCTGTTAGTTGTCAATAAGTAATTTTGAGAGACATTATTTTCGGCGACTGTCGGTAGCCACTGTCAAAATTTACTTTAAAAATAATAATAATACATTCGTTAATATAATACAAGATTTCTGTTAATTTTTTCTTAATACTAAATAATGCTGTAACCATTTTAAAACATTTTGTAGTTCCCAAGGTATTGGTAGTGTTTATTTAAATTCTGCATATAAACTACTGTTTTTATCAGAATAGTCGATTTTAAAAAAATTACTTTGCATTACTGTGTTCGGTATTTGATATTGGTTGAAATTATCAAATCGTCAGTGAGATACCATATCGGCATTCGAAAAACTTTTTTTTTCCTACAAGACGGATCCTAGAAATTTCTAGAAACATTATCAAAATTAAGTTGGCTAGCGAATCCCTGGAGGTTAGGAAACTATTTGAAGAAATTTAGAAAAAAATTGTGTTATTTATTGAACACACAGTAGGGTGCTTGGTGAAACTCATGATGTCCAGGAAAATTAGAACACTTAGCCTGACAAAAGTTCTTTTTATTCCGTGAAATATGTTTTTCCGTGAGGCATCATCGGACGTAGTGAAGTTAAAAATTATAAAGTGTGTTTATGTATTAATACAGTTGGTATGAAAACTGGAAGGGAGAAGGTAAGGAAAGGTAGAATTGAGTGTAAGAAGGTCAGTGAGCAGCAGGTTGGGAAACCCCTAAACAATAGGCTTGAGTAAGGGAGAGTAAGGAAGTGTGTTCACTTAAATTAAAAGTAGGGTTTTTGCAAATAGATCTATATATTTTAAAAATTTTAAAATTATCTAGTGTATACCTTTTTGGTTTTTATGGATTGCACTGATATTGTTCAAAATAAAGGATACTAGATTATGTTTCGTAAAATTTGAGTAATTTTTCTTTTGTAAATCCAACAAAGTGTTCTTCAATTCGAGTTCCAGATTGTCGTGTATCAATTTCTACACAACTTTCTATACACCACTTACTGTTGACAATGAGTGGTACACATTTCGATGTACACTGTAAAGCTGGCTTATAATTCCTTACCCCTTCCAGTTTTAACATCAACTGTATTACTGTACAAGCACACATGTCCCAATGTCTCAAGATACCTCACTGCGAAACATATGTCATGGAATTATAAAGGTTTTTGTGAAATTGTTAAGTGTTTAATTTTTGTGATAAAAAAAAGTGTGGCGTAATATTTTAAAGCAGAATATAGTTAGCTTCATCTTCTTCTTCAAGTGCCATCTCCATCTCAAAGTTTGACAACCGTAATCACTTTTCGTATCGATAAAACATTTTAACAGATACGATATACAGACGTTGAAAACAATTTCAAATTTCGTTACCAATAAATTCGCCTCTTTTCGACACTCCTGCCTGCCTGAAATTTACGTCTTTTGTTTCTTATTCACCGTTCCAAGACTTCAATATTTGTCACTTATCCTACCCACAGTTTTTGGGTAGTATACCCTTCTATATACAGCCAAAATCTCTCTATAACGGCATCGAAGGGAACGTTACTTGTTCGTTGATTTAAAGAGATTTCCGCTTCGGAAAGAACTCAACCAAAACGTGTATAAAATGTGTTTTGTAAAACGTGTTGTACACTATTTTTAATTTGAAGTATTGAATGCAAAGTTTATTGAAATAAAACTCTATAATGTACAGTCTTTAAAAAACAATATGTATTAATTAATTAATACTGTCATTGTTAGAAAAAGGCAATGTTTTTCCGAAACTACTGCAGAACCGCTTCATTATAGGCCTTCTTGATTTTATTTTATTTTTCATTATCGTGCCAACAGAAAAGAACTAGCTAAATTAAAATTTCTGCAAACACCTACTTGCTTCACACCTTTCTTTAATTCACGCAAAACTCTAACCTTTACATCTAACGATAACATTTTCCCTTTAGACGCCATTACACTAATCTAAAAAAAATATAAAAAAGTAAAAATAAAAAAAATAAAATAAAAAAAAGTAAAAAAAATTGTAGCAATATAAAAAAGTAATGCACTACTGTAGTAAAATGTGTTATAAAACATTCGATTCATTTGTCGCACTCCGCACTACTTTTAACACTCGAATTATGCCTTGGGGAGAACAGTAGGAAGTGTGCACGTGTTTCGCCACTATTGAGGGATTCCTGAAATTTTATTGAAGTAGAGATAGTTGCAGTAGGCCTACATGTGTTTACTGTAGTAATGGGAAGGAACAAACACATTTTGCCGTTATAGAGAGATTTGCGCTGTAAAGAGATTCGCAATAGAGAGATTTTATTGTATTTGTTTTGATTAGACTTGATTGAAGAAGCATAGAAGTAAAACACGGAAATAACATTTTGATATTTTATTGATTGACTATAGGAAATAATTTGTTTTCGTTGATATCGGTTTACTTGAACGTAGCCTATCATCATTTTTAACGAATTTCCATTGAAAAAATAAGCGGCTATGGTAAAATCCGGATCCGAGACCTTAAATTTTTTTTTATTTTAAGGCGAAATAAGCACATTGATGCTATTATCACCTCCTTAAATGTAAAGTGTTAAAGTCGTAAATATAGTGTTGTAAGTGCAGGTGTGTGTTAGACTCGGGTACCGCGAGGGACGTCTAAATCCTCTCAATAGGTGCAGCTAGTCTGCATCCCCCTGCGGGGCCGAGAACTTAAAATAAACGCGGATCCTGGCCGTGCTAGATCATTTTTTAAAGATAAAAATTTTGTCTAGCCTACGCAATTTTGGTCCGATTTAATTCAAACTTAGCCCAGAAGTCGGTTTGTGTTATTACAGCTTGGAAAATTTGTTCTCGGCAATAATGTCATCGTAATCATCGATGAGAAATCAGCGTTAAGTAGGACTTTAAAATTTCAAAATCCACTGAAGTTACAAATATGAATATGACGGCGGTCAGAGTTTTACATGTAGGCCCTAATCTGAGTTTTTACAAAAAAATATCTGGTATCATAGTTGTAAGCTTCGAACAACTTGGAGAGTGATAATTTTTAATACGGAATTCAAAATTCAACCATTCACCAAATCAGACAATATTTGTATATTTTACTAAGGTAAATTTAATAATTATTAATCACGGATAGACAATCCCATTACAACTGCCACTTTTTTACCTAACGTGTTTAGAACATTTTCAATCATATGTATTATTTCTCAATTCACCATACTTGAGAACATAATACAACTTATACACCTTGTTTTATAATCAGTGAAAATTACAGTTGCCTAAGACCATAAATTCATTATTTAATTTTGTTAAGTCATCCATAAATCACCTCAGTCATTTCACACGCACATCACCTGTTTAGTTATTAAGTAAACTGAAATATTGTTAGCTAAGTCTTTAAAATTTATTTGTACCGTACGATTTATTTGTACCAATCGTCGGTAAGGTAGTAGGTATTTAATAAAACCAAAGGGCCGGTGCGAAATTTCGCACTATGAAAGTCTTACGTAAACACGGCCTTTTGTATAAGAGTAGTCGTTGGGGTGAGGGCGGTAGTTGGAAAGAAGAGAGAACATGTTTAAAAAAATAAATCAAAAAACGATCGATAAATGCACGATGGAAGTAGAAATCACAAATATATTTGTGTAAAAGCAATGTCCAAAACGTTTTTGTTATTGGAAATGCTAATCCCGGCTTATACGACGGACAGGGATAGGGGACTGTCAGTAGGGCCACATAACGTATAAGTTTAAAGACTTTTAAGTAAATATTGAAATTGTTCTAAGCACGCTAGGATTGTCTATTCGTGATTAGGAAGTTATTCGTCGACAAAATATTGTCTGATTTGTGATACCGCGCATGCGCATCCATGATGCCGTTTTGCCTATGACATTTAAAAGTGTCTTTTACGTTAAAATTTTCCACAAACCGCAAGTTTTAGCGCAAAATTATTTTACAAAATCGTGAATAATATGTGCTGAGAAAAAGGGATGTTGACTCGAGAAATAATATATATGATTGAAAATGTTCTAAGCACATTATGTAAAAAAGTGGCAGTTGGTAATGGGATTGTCTATCCGTGATTAATAAGTTAGCTTCGTAAAATATACAAAATATTGTCTGATTTGTGATGCCGCGCATGCGCATCCATGTCAGTAACTGTTTTGCCTATAACAGTTAAAATTGGCTTTTATGTTATAGTTTTCCACAAACAGTAAGTTTTAGAGCAAAACGGCGCAAAATCGTTTTGCAGTGTCACAAGCGGGTTAAATTTTTTTCCAAAGATGCTACTACATTTAAGCCTGTGCTGAGAAAAAGGGATGTTGACTCGAGAAATAATATATACGCGGGTCAGGTGGACTGGTCTGAATATGCGAAGCGTAGAATGGGATTGATAACGGTTTAATTAAATACGATCTGTGTTTATCCAATAAACCGATTCGCCAGTTAATTAATAGTTACACGGAATACGCCAGATCGTGCGCACAGCCGCAGGCCTCGTACCCGGATGGGATAATTGATCCGCTATCAATCGGAATATGAGATAGGTCACTGGGAGAAAGTTGATTCATACAGGCTAGGTTGGGGTTATCAGGGGGACGATTAAAAAATCGTTAAAACAGACGGATTCTCCGATTTATTTGGCCTGATTGGTGTGTGACTGTGACATCGTATCGTAACAGCTTTGTTCCGATAAAATATTGGAAGCTTTTTAATTTCAAAACGTGTTTAGGCTGTTTTACGTCGATCGATATTTAAAGAAATGGCGCTCAAATTTTGGCGTGACAAAATTTCTATTATTGAACTAAAAATAAAAAACCATATATAATGTTTTCTCTTCCTTTTTTTAATTTTAATTACAATAATTTGTCCGACAACACGACAAAATAACATAGTTTTTAACAACGTAACCTGAAACTTATTATAGCCTATTAGCTGTTCAATGAAATCAGCTGATCTTTGCGAATTAATATAAAACACCTGTTCTTTTAATAAAACTACCGAAATTAAATTAACGATTCATTTCATATACTTAAATCGGTCAAGCGTCTTCGTTGTTTCCGTAGTGTAGTGGTTATCGCGTGTGCCTCACACGCGCAAAGGTCCCCGGTTCGATGCCGGGCGGTAACATGATAATATTTAATTATAATTAATTTAAAACTTGCGAAGCGCAAAGTATATTAAATCGGTCAAACGTCTTCGTTGTTTGTAGTGTAGTGGTTATTGCCTCGATCTCGGAGGAAACAGATATTTGTAATTATAATTAATTTAATATGAGACTTGCGACGAGCAAAATATACTATTATATATCTATAATAGTATCACGCGTCTATAATAGTATCTATAATAGTATGGACATCACGCGTCCCGCAAAGTCCAACACCAAAACCAGCCCTAGAACATGATTGTTACACGTGAAAATAAACCAGACGGCGGTCAGCAGGATTTTTTCGTTTTTAATGACGTCGGAACCATATTATTTTTTTTCAAATTTGCTACACTGACGATTTACAAATCTACCACAATTTAAGCAAAATGTGATGTCCCGATTTTGAGATTGTTTATGGCTCGGGAATAAATGGAAAAACGAAAATAAACTTTGTAAAACTGTCGTTTTTTTCCCGATTTACTGTTGGAAAAGTTAATTATTTTTAGGTGTGAACAATGTACTCTCTTTGTTTATAGATTTCCAAAATATAATCAGAGTTGAGCAAAATCTGATGAACGGTAATCGGTTTGTTGATGGGTTGCGAACCGAATTTATTGTTTTTGCATCATTTTGTTCCCGAATTTAACTATATCTACACCAAATTTATTTGTTGTAGACCTGTTGTTTTTGCATAATTTTGTTACCGAATTCAACTATAACTACACCAAATTTATTTGTTGTAGACATGTTGTTTTTGCATAATTTTGTTACCGAATTCAACTATAACTACACCAAATTTATTTGTTGTAGACATGTTGTTTTTGCATAATTTTGTTACCGAATTCAACTATAACTACACCAAATTTATTTGTTGTAGACATGTTGTTTTTGCATAATTTTGTTACCGAATTCAACTATAACTACACCAAATTTATTTGTTGTAGACATGTTGTTTTTGCATCATTTTGTTCCCGAATTCAACTATAACTACACCAAATTTATTTGTTGTAGACATGTTGTTTTTGCATCATTTTGTTCCCGAATTCAACTATAACTACACCGAATTTATTTGTTGTAGACATGTTGTTTTTGCATAATTTTGTTCCCGAATTCAACTATAACTACACCAAATTTATTTGTTGTAGACCTGTTGTTTTTGCATCATTTTGTTCCCGAATTCAATTATAACTACACCGAATTTATTTGTTGTAGACATGTTGTTTTTGCATCATTTTGTTCCCGAATTCAACTATAACTACACCGAATTTATTTGTTGTAGACATGTTGTTTTTGCATCATTTTGTTCCCGAATTCAACTATAACTACACCGAATTTATTTGTTGTAGACCTGTTGTTTTTGCATCATTTTGTTCCCGAATTCAATTATAACTACACCGAATTTATTTGTTGTAGACATGTTGTTTTTGCATCATTTTGTTCCCGAATTCAACTATAACTACACCGAATTTATTTGTTGTAGACATGTTGTTTTTGCATCATTTTGTTCCCGAATTCAACTATAACTACACCGAATTTATTTGTTGTAGACCTGTTGTTTTTGCATCATTTTGTTCCCGAATTCAACTATAACTACACCGAATTTATTTGTTGTAGACCTGTTGTTTTTGCATCATTTTGTTCCCGAATTCAATTATGACTACACAGAGAGAACACCTGGCGGAACGAAAAATCAGAGCAAATTGTTGGTAATTGTAAAATAACAGAGAAAGATAACAGGAGAGAGTAGGCTTGACCATTCATTGGCTGCTGCCATGAGTTATACGGCTATTAGAGGGTATGACGTCACCGGGTTCATTTGTGCAAGTACATACTGAGGTACAGTACAGTGCAGTAACTGCTGAGTAGCACGACAGATGAACTCGGTGAAGGTCGAGTTGGCCTAGCCCCTTGCTGCACGATCGATACACGATACACGATATACTACTTCATCTTATTGTCAATAAGTATCACGTGTTGGTTCGGTACAAAATCATAGACATATCACATTAACTTACAGTGGTTTGAAAATCTAATTGTAATATTTCCGTCACTAGCGTAGGTTTTATTTAAAATTTTACTCCTGTTCAGAAAAATTAATTAAAAAAATAGGTACACTGACTGAGTTTTGATTATAATCGATTGTTTAACAGATTTAAAGAAATTGTTCCTTTTCCAGATCGATTTTTGGGTACTCAAAAGCTGGTTTTCTATTGAATTTTATAAAAATCGTTAGGTGGGTTTGAGAATATCCGGTTATTATTAATTTTCTATCAGTTTCTAGGTTTGAAAACTAAAATTTCCAAACTACTAAAAACTATCCCGAGATAAAGGAAACACATTGTGGTGAAAAATCAGTTTAAAGAATTCAGCAGTGATCCTGAGAATGGTTAGTCCTACATTTACTAAAGTTGGAAAATCGAAGTTTGGTTTGACCACTTGCTTTGTATGTTTAGTGTAGTGAAAACGAAACAGTTTCATCTTCTTTAGCATTACTTAGGTTAATAAAGTATTTTAAGATGTTTGATTAAAAATAAAATTTGGTTAAATATTTTGTCAACGTTTTTTTAGTGAAAACAGACCATTTTTATCACTGTGGTAGCTTGTCATAAAATACGTAAGTTTTATAAAGGTTCAATTTAATATGGCAGTTATTGCTTCGTATCGGTCTTTAAATTCAATTATTTTCAGTCCGTAGAGGCCTATTAGTTTATAGAAAATTAAAAAAATTACGTAACTTATGTACAGCTAATAGATAATATTATTAACGTGTACCATGTTCTAGGGCTGGTTGTGATGTTGGATTTTGCGCATTGAATGCTATTGCATATATAAAAATGTAATTATGATTCCTTTTAAACAGCTGATTTTGCACAACAGCTGTTGCTTCAATATAATTTCAATTGAGGTTATGTTAAAACAAATAGACTATGTTTTAAATGAAGAACAAAGATTTTAAAAAAATGAACGAGAAAGACTACGACGATTAGAAAATAAACTAAAACGAAAAGAATGAAATTAACGATGTAAATATTACAATTAATAAAAGAGTTATGATTGAATAGCAGCTTCAAGTAATTAATAACAAAAATGAGAAATCGAGAAAAAACATATGACTTATATTTTTAGTTCGGTAACGCAAATTCTGTTTTGTTTTATTACTACTTTATAATAATCAGTATGTGTAGAAAGGCCGTTAAGACATCAAATAATGAATATATACATATATGTACTGTGTATTCATTTATCTGTGGTATTAGCGTTCGTTACGCAGTGAAATCCGTTCATCTGTTCAAAAATGGCGACTAATCAAAATCTGACCAAATTAATGACATGCTCGAACTTTTCATGTTTCGTATTTTCATTTTAATTTGCCCTGGTTACAAAAGTGATACCAAACTTGTACGATAAATAAACTGTAATGATTTTGTTTGGCCGCATTTAATAACGGATAAATGAATTTCGCTGGGTTACTGGGTTACCCGTAATAAGTTCCAAAGTTGGTAATTTGTGGAAATTCGTTTCTATCACATGAGCGAGATAGTTATTTAATTGTCTGGATACTGTAACAGATTGAAATTTGTGTACTGATCGGCCGAACATCGACAGGAAATGAAGAAAATAAACATTCACATTCGTGTTAGTTTACACGTTCTTCAAACTTATCTCTAATAGTTTTCTGTTTAATGTAATTTGTTTACTGTGTAATATGTGCATTAAAAATACAGTAAGTTATGATATTTTTACAGTAAACGTTTTTAGTTTACTGTAAAACACAACAACGCAAGTGTGCGTGTGCTTGCGTGCGTTACGCAGTACAGTTGCAGTAAAAAAGCGTGTCCATAAGATCAGACGGAGTCGGTTGTTGATAAAATTGTAATCTTGTGATGACTCAATGCCTCGTATAGTCTGTAGAACAGATAAGATTTTTTTAATGTTAAAATGCCCGTTAAATCTCAGAAAGTAACAGTGGAAAAGTACTGGTTTTCTGATAATGACCGCGTTTTTTGGTTTTTCTCTCATCACCTTGACAATTTATATCATCTCTCTCTCTCTCTCTCTCTTTTTCTCCTCAAGAAATAACTATATATTGGGTGTCATTCTGTAAGGTGACATAATGTTGGTAAAAGAACATTGAATTAGTTTCCATTATATGTTTAATTGAAAGCTGCCTTGAAAAATAACATTGCGTTTTGAACAGAAATATTTAATTTTAAGTTAAATTTGTGAAAACTTCAATTTAACGATAAGTATTTCATTGCAAAAAAATAATGTTTAACTTTAAGGCCACAATTCGTATTATTGCATAAATTAGTCGCATTAGCGGCATTGCTCGGCGAAAAGGGAACGGGTTGTGTTTGATTTGGTTTACGCACGCTTCTTAAAATTATTTTATTTTAAATTTGCTGTCACTACTTTGAGTTATGTACGATTTTCCAGTGTTTTGTCGGTTGCCCCATAACTGGAATTTTGGGGAGTAGTAAACACGTACGGGTACTTTAAGGACTACTGGTACATTTGAGCAAATTTTGATGCACATCGTTAATGCTGATTTTGATAAAATTTTTTATAATTTTTTTTAACAGATTTTTGGCACAACAAATTCTTGGAAGCAAAAATTATTGAAACATTCAAAAATCGTCCCCAGAAATGGTCGAAGTGTAAATATATGGCATATTTCGTCGAACCGGTCAGTTCGTTATTAAAATTTTCTAATCGAAAAGAAAATAAATACCTCAAAACCCCATTTCGCTACCCCAGTCAAAACTGTTATGGAATGGCAAAGTATTACTTAAAATATGTAGCCGTGTATTATTTCGTTGAAATGTTTTTGTAAAATGTATTTAGTGATGCAATGACGGCACAGTGACACAATGGCACGATTGTCACATGCATAGGCCTATCCTCCGCCTCCGCCTCCGCCGCCGCCGCCCTAATAGTGTTCTGTCTTTAATTGTCAATTAACAGTGATTTACGTTAATATAATATAATAAGATTTCACTGTAGACTATTGCTATTGTGTAGTGGTAATACGATGTAATAATTCCAAGTAACGCGTGGATTACTTTGTGTGTGTGTGTGTGTGTGTGTGTGTGTGTGTGTGTGTGTGTGTGTGTGTGTGTGTGTGTGTGTGTGTGTGTGTGTGTGTGTGTGTGTGTGTGTGTGTGTGTGTGTGTGCGCGTGCGTGTGCGCGAGAGAGAGCGCGCATACACACCCACGCCTTATTGAAATGTTATAAAAATCAAAATACTTAAATCGTAATACAGTATATTATTTTTCTTTCCGACTGTCTTGGTCTTCCTCTTTTATTGCGACCATGTGGTTGCCATTTTAAAATCTGTTTGGGAAGTCGATTTTCATCCATCCTTTGGACATCCCAAACCATCGAAGATGTTTTGTCTCGATGTCGTGTGCTTCACATCCATTTCACGGATTCTTACATTTTTTATCTTTTTCCGTTTGGATAAATCGGCGGCTCTTCGCAATAATCCATTTCTGTAACCTAAAAACGTGTTTCAGATGTAAATTAATTTACATCTATTTAACCTACATTAGCAATTTCATTCGTTGATGTTTCTAAATTTTTCTTTTATGTTATCTGAAGATGTAACATACTATACCGTTTTGCAGAAATCGTAGCAAGCTGATCCAATCTTAAATTAGTTCAAAAAGCTTATTTTTTTTACCTTCTAACGAAATCGTTGTTGTCAAGCGATAGTATGACTTCCGCATGAATATGCTGGTTCTCTTACTTCCTGACTTCCTCAGTTACCACAGGAATGCCTAGGTCTCGATGGATATCCTGATTACACACATAGTAAAAATAAAATTTACTTTATTTTAAAAAAATCTTATCCTGAAAAGTTTGAAATTTTCTTACCTTAAAGTTGTATACTGTAAAGCCATATTGGATTAATTGTACATCATATTATTATTTTGTATTACTAATTTGGAATTCCTTCCTAATAACCAATAGTGTTGTCTGTAAGTCCCAGTTCTGCTCTTTTCTTATGTATATACTCCTTCCATCAGAGTCTGTGGAATGAAGAGTGATTACGAAATATTTGGCCGTATTTTCACAGGACACTACATTGCCATGTGTTGGAAGATGTAATATTTTAGTAGTTAACATGCCCGTATTTAAACTCGTTCAGTTTAATTTTCCAAATTGTTGTCCATTTGTACTATATACATTGCTTTTTGTAGGTTATTAGAAGCAATACAAACAGTCTGTCCTATCGCTATCGGAGCAGTATCAGTTACCACAGTCACCCTAACCATCTCTGGCAAATCACTAGTGTATAATAAATAGAGCACCGGGCCCAGCACACTTCCTTATGGTCTCTTCTTTGAGTTCTGAATACTCATCTTCGTGTTTAATTATGAATAATCTATCAGAGATATACGAATATATCTCGTTACACTGTTAATTTGTTATTTAATTTGTGAATTACGCTTTCGTGCTAAACTTTATGAAAGGTTTGTTGCCACGTCAAGAAAGATGGTCGAATAAATTTACTTTTCTTCCAAAGCACTTTTTATTGTCAGTTCTACTATTCGCCTGGTCTGTTATGGAATGTCTGCCTAAGTACAAATTTTTTGCAACTTCACGCACTTTATAGTTCATGTACGTAAAACTTCATTCTATTTCTTATTCGTCTTCTTTGTATCTTCATTTATTTTCTGTTTTATTTCTTTGACAACTTTCATGCACTTTATAATTCATGTCCTTAATATTTGCCATGCATATGCATAATATTTGCAACTGTTCGTAGTTCATGTCCGTAACAACAACTTCATTCTCTTTCTTGTTTGTCTTCTTTGTATCTTCATTTATTTTCTGTTTTATTTCTTTGACAACTTTCATGCACTTTATAATTCATGTCCTTAATATTTGCCATGCATATGCATAATATTTGCAACTGTTCGTAGTTCATGTCCGTAACAACAACTTCATTCTCTTTCTTGTTTGTCTTCTTTGTATCTTCATTTATTTTCTGTTTTATTTCTTTGACAACTTTCATGCACTTTATAATTCATGTCCTTAATATTTGCCATGCATATGCATAATATTTGCAACTGTTCACAGTTCATGTCCGTAACAACAACTTCATTCTATTTCTTGTTTGTCTTCTCTGTATCTTCATTTATTTTCTGTTTTATTTCTTTGACAACTCCATGCACTTTTTAATTCATATCCTTAACTTCAATCTGGTTCTTTTTCGTCTCCTGTATATCTTCATTTATTTTCTATTTAATTTTTTGACAGCTTCAGGCATTTTGTAATTCATGTCCTTAACATTTGACAACTTATACACTTTGTTCTCTGTACCTTCATTTATTGTCTACTTCATTTCTTTCACGACTTCCATGCACTTTTATAGTTCATGTCCTCAATTTCATTCTCTTTCTTTTTCGTCTCCTCTATATCTTCATTTATTTTCTATTTTATTTCTTCGACAGCTTCATGCACTTTTTAATTCATGTCCTTAACATCTTCATTCTCTTCCTGTTTCATCTCTTCAATAACTTCGTACACCTTCAGTTCGTATTATAAATAACTGAATACGGGTATTTCAAGTTATTGTTAGAATAATAAGAGACAAATAATACATCGCTTAAAATAACACTTGCTAACTATATTTCAGTATAGGCTGCTTCAAATTTACGAAAACTTTTAACTTGAATTGTTTTAACTTGTAGATGCTAATTCATTGTAACTATCATAATTTCCTGTTGGTTCTTTGTAAGACGCAATGATAGTGATGTTGGCGCATTCAAACTGCAGGAGCGCGCCAGTCGCATGACCGAACGACATTTTCGTGAAAATATGAATAAACAGATTTTTTACTTTAGTCTCTCAATTGTGTCATCGTTTTCGAATTCTTTAACTATCTATGCACAATGCAAGATTATAAATTTATTTTTACAGTGTGTAGGAATGCTATAAACTAATACGTATCTGCCCAGTATTATGTTGTATACATTATTTATATAATAAAGCTGTGCTGTTTAAAAACAGAATTTGCAGTAGCGCTTTGCCGTAAATTTATATAATAGCATTGCTTTGAGAACGCAAGACATATGTTGGAGAGGTTAGTGGTCAATGAATGGTTGCATCATTAAATTAAATGTTCTTGGAATTCTTAATACGTAACTGTATACTATACTGTAAACTACAGTGAATTTATATCACTTATGCATTAGTATATACTGATGAAGCAGTCGTAATTAAATATATATATATATATATATATATATCAAACATTATAATATTGTTCAAAATTAAACGGTTTAATTTGGTTTTTCTTGTTTTATTTGCACACATCTTGCTTTCATTCGTTGCAATATTTTGTTTCTCGGTGTCATTTCGTAAAGTAATGTGGTCCATGTCCAAAACTTGACAAAAGCTTCAACGGATTTTGTGAAAACTGAAGAGGTTATATTATTGCTAAAAACTAAATATTGTGAGAGATGTTATAGCAGCTATATATATGTATATTTTCAGTTACGTTCTGGGGGGGCGCCCTCTTGATATTGTTACGTTGTACGTTTTCATCGCGTTTTGATTTGAAAATTAATACGATTATCTAAAATTGAGTGCTCCGTTATTTATTTGATACATACAGCTTATAAATTGAAATTATTAATGCTTTAAGTAAATAAGATATTTGGAATATTTCGCCACTCGGATATCGCGTGTGTATTTGAACAGAAATTTGAAAAAAAATCAAGTCTAGGTACGGAAAGTACACTTCAGACAGACAGAGACAGACAGGACAGGGTTTTCTACCTCAAAGAATAAAAAATCGATACGCATACGATTAGTGAGTGTTGTTTTTGTTTAATTTCATTTGTGAAATTATTAGGAATGCATTACAGCCATGTAGTATTTCAATTTGTAGGTCGAGCAGTAAAAGTTTTAATACCGTTAAACACTTTAGTAGTCTTGTATAGAATCTAGCAAACAGAAATGTCTGCGATTCGGTTTATTGTATGAACCGCAGTCGGATTTATTGTTGTACTTTCAATTAAATTGATGATTTTAACGTTGAAACAATATTTCGAGGGAAAAATTTAGGAATTTCAAAATTTATTATCGCCGTTTAAAATGATCGATGAACGGATTTCACCAGGTCAAACAACTCGCGTTACATTTCACGCACGAATTGACTAATTGACTAAGGCTGAGTGCAGTAACGTGCGACGTGAATGAAGGAGACACCGTGTAGCGTACAGCAGTATTTATTGGCAGAGCGAATTGTTTTTATCTTTAATTGCAGATTACCTTTATCAACGCCTACCATGACTTTGTAACATTGACACATTCTTAGCAGCTGTTTTATCTGTGACTCGACCTTTAATTTGTTATTGTACTATTATCTACTTTACGTTTGGTTTTATTCGTGCGCAAAGCAGAAAACGAATTCGGTGTACATGTAAGTAGTTGCAAGGTTATCGGCGTGTTGTACGTTTTCCGTTGGGAATTAGTTATTATTTTGTTATTCGTTTGATGTAATATATAAGAGCTGAAGAGTCCGATCATTCGTAATTGTCATTCCCAAAGTTGTACACCCTTTGATCTGTGAGCCGTGTTCCAATAGAAAATCCCTGCTTTGCCCTCCGATGCACAAGTATTCCGTTTTATGTTTACCTCAAATCCCCAAATATCATATTCCTCTATTAATTCCCTACTCGTATATTTTAGATCCTCATAACCCTGCGCTATAATTACTTAGGAAAAAATTAATAACTTCATAATAACACATTTTCAGTTATATTCAGGACATTACAGGTAACAGTCGCTGCAAAAGAATTTTTTATTCCAACAATTCTCGAAATAGCAAAAATGCAACGAAAATGTGTTTTTTAAACACATTATTCTAAAAAAAAATGATATGTGTGTAATTGTTCAATATAAAACAATTACGGTAACCGTGTAATTAAGTTATTTTTCGTTTGCTTGTAACATCGTGTATAATAAAAAATCCGATATTATCTGCGACATCGAACCATCACATATCAGCCTATGCGGTTAATCACTGGATAAAAACTATTGTTTTAAATTTAAAAAAACAGCTTTTCTGTTAGAAAGCGTCACTTTCAAAATATCGGTTATTCCTTAAGTTTATAGATCCTAACTTTGGTAGTACTAGATCATTTCACATTATTGTAATCAATCCTTTTTTCAGTGGTATCTTAAAGTGTAAATGTTTGTGTTTGTTAAATTTTTTAAAAAACAGGGGGTGCATGCTAAATTTTGCACTTCGAAAGTTTTAAGTAAACCCAGCCTTTTGCATAATAGTAGTCGTTGGCGTGAGGGCGGTAGTTGGAAGGAAGGGAAACCATGTTTAAAAAAATAAATCGAAAAGCAATCGATTAACAATAGATAAACGCACGACGGAAGGAGAAATCACAAATGTATTGTAGAAACAGTGTCCAAAACGTGTGTGGTATTCGAAATGCTTGTACGACGGGCAGGGATAGGGATAGGGCATAACCTATAAATAAATTTAATGACTTTAAGTAAATATTGAAATTGTTCTAAGCACGTTATGCAAAAAAGTGGCATTTGTAATGGGATTATAAGTTCGTATTAATAAGTGTTCGTGATTAATAAGTTAGTTTCGTAAAATTTACAAAGTATTGTCTGATTTGTGATGCCACGCATGCGCCTGCGAGTTGCGGATCCATGTTGCCGTTTTTTCTGTGACAGTTAAAAGTGTCTTTGTGAAAATTTTCCACAAACAGCAAATTTTTAGCGCAAAATCGTTTTGCTTTATCAGAAGCCGGTTAAAAAACCTTTCTAAAGATACCTCATATATACCTGTACGAATAGTATGTGCTGAGAAAAAGGGACGCTGACTCGAGAAATAATATATGTGATGAATCTTTTATTTGCTGTAATTTTTCTGCAAAACTCTTTTTAGTTGCTCTGAAGAGCAATAGCAATCTGTATCTGAATTTATCGGACCAGAGCCGGCTTTAGTGATTTCTCTGTAGTTGGCTCAGTCTGCTATTAATAGATGGATTAAGAAGCAACACCAGGAAAGATTGGATAACCTTCATGGGCATTCGTATAGCAAGAGCCTCTTAAGCGAAGTTTCTTATGGAGGGCTTAAAGGAATGGCAGACGTCTTAGGCAGAGCACAACTCGGGAAGATCGTGGGGCTTATTACAGGACGCTGTGGTCTGAGGGTGCATATGGGCAGGATAGCTTATGTACTTCATAGGTGTGTAGGTTGTGCATGAAGAAGGAGGAAACTGCAGGACATATAATTCATGATTGTGAGGCTCTTGCATCAGGTTTTTTGTTTCTACTAGGGATCTTCAGCAGAATATGCTAGTCAGTGGATTTTGGAACACTACTAAGGGCACCAGTCTGCCGAACCGGTATTCAAGTAGTTTAGTTGAACAATAGGTCAGTCGATCGCAGTGCCTAGGGTTGTTTGAAGGATCCTATCCTCAGTTTGAATATAATTCTCTGTATTATTAAAAAAAAAAAATATGGACATCAGTCATATCGACTGAGACGGTTACTTTACGCTGCATATATCGACTGGTTTTAGTAACATCCAGTCGGCATATAACTATGAAAATATTTAATCAGGAACGAGAAACAAACAGTTACAGTATAGGCAGTACCTTGTTTCTACTTTACGTGTGTATTTGATTCACGTACGAGTATATAGATACAATGTAACCAGTGACGTATTTATTTGTAAGGAACGGCAGTAGTTAATCACTTTATGTGACTGATGTTAGTAGACTGGAATAAAAATAAATTACTCCCAGCTTCTAATTTTACTTGTCCGTTATCTGGTTTCTTATTATTAGACTGCAGATAATTTGTCTGCTGCTTTTTAATTACACTCCGTTAATAATAGTAATGTTAATAATAAAACCTCTTGTTCTATTTTTAGATTTGATTAGTCACGTGGTTAACGTTCGCGGAAGATTGTGTTGTATAATAGAAAACAAGCTGCGCGGTGCTGTACAGCGTTTGTTTTGTTTTTGATTTTTAAATCTTCGCATTCGTTAACAGTTCATCGAAATCGTGCGAACTGTTTTTGATTATTTAGATCGTTATTTGAAAACCGTGATTAAGTATAATTTTGTGCTTTATTTTGTTTTTGTATGGTTTAGGAACGTGACTACAGTCTGCGAATCAAACTGCGATAGACTTACGGCTGTTCACTACGCTCGCAGATGTAAATTTCTTCATCTATGCGACACTGAACAATAGTCTCAGTTAACTATATTAACACAATTGTGTTATAATAAGATAAGCGATATACATTTTGTATAGGTTATTTAAAAAAAAAAAAAGTTGTTTAGGTACAGCTGATAGTGCAGTGGTCTTCGTTAGTTTACCGTCATTGTTTACAGAATACTGTACGTAAATTCGGGTAATATTAAACAGTCTTTAATAAAATCAAATGCAGTTATGTTTTTCTACGTTATATGAAAATTAGTCTACATTTCGGTAATAATTATACCAGGTCTTTCAAAAATAAGTTATAGATTTACGTGACTGAGACTTATTTATAAAACGCAGAACGAGATAAGGCAGTTTGTTAAACGGGATTCATTAAAAAAATATTACAGGTTTTCGAAGTGGCTGTGAAATTATTAGGCAATGTTATGTCCTATGAACTATGTGCACAGTTCAGTTATACAGTGTTATTTAGGGAAAACATTTGTTTCATTCAAGACTTGGGCAACAACAATTTAATTACTCGCCCTTGAAGGTCTTCCTGATCGTTTGATGTCTCTAACGGACTCGATAGTTTAAAGTTTATTGACTGTTTCTCAAACCCCTGTGGGTTCCAGGCTTTCTTAACCCGGATGATAAACTCAGTTTCGTATTATCTGTGCGTCAGTGCGATGCGTGTTTGTAAAGGTAAGGAATAAAAAAAAGTATCACTTTATCACCTATTCCTAGAAGTTTGCACTAATCTGTATAGATGTTTGTATTAAACATTTGTGTTTGAAATGAGGCAACGATGTGAAAATTCGTTGCTAACACAACAAAAATTAATATTTTGTAGCTCTTTATAACCCGATTATATCTGCATAAAATCAACTTTTTCTTTCGGTTAGGACCTATATCACAACCTCTGTTAAAGTCGATTTTTAAACATCTGTAATTAAAAAAAAAACCGTGATTCTTAAAAACGAATTGTACGCTTAGAAAGACGACTTTCTGTCTCATTAAAAATACATACTGCATAGGCCGGGCGGCCACCAAGTGCTGAGCGGAGCCGACTACGCATTCAAGACCTAACCTATTGTTTTTTAAAGTAAGTGCGGCCAGTGAAAGCGTTACGGAGCTAAGCGGAGTCAAACTGCGTCGCTGATAGCTCCGCTCCGCATAGTTTCGACTGTCAAGTTTGGTTTTGAAGCTGACTCGCTTCCTCCTCCATACGCTGACCACGCCTCAAAACTTATTACTTATGGTTACCTAGGTTACGGGTTTTAAACATATTAGTTTTATATAATCTGTTACAGTAGGTCTAAATATTTAGATTTAATAGATACACACGCGTTCTTTAAACTGACTTACCGGTTGCCGTTCATCTTCATTCTGCTCGGCTCAAATTCGCTCCGTATTTGGTAGCTGCCCGGTCGTAAAAGATACAAACGCGTTTTTAAGCTCGCCGAACTCCACACTTTCGGTTGCCGCCCATCTTCATTCTGCTCCGCTCCGCTCCGCATTTGGCCACCCGGCCTTCTGTAGTCCTCGCTGTGCAAGTTTCTGCAAAGTTTACTGTGTTTGCTTAAGTTCTATGTTCTTAAGTTAATTTGAATAGGCTATTGAATTGTGAAAATATATTTCAAATCATAAAGTGGGTTTTAACACTTTTTTTAATGAGGTCAGAAGTTTTTTTTTAGCATGTCATGTTTTAGTGTGATTTAAAGAGTTAGACTCCATTATGCTAACAGTATTCCATTTTGATTTTCAGTAAAATTCAATTCGACAGTGATAGGACGAGAAGTTAAAAATTGTGTTCTCGCTTTAGTTTGTCTACTAAATATTGAAAACAAACCCAGTTTTTAAGTGACTCAAGTATTTTGTCTTTTTAATGCATACATTTTTTTCGAAACTTTCAGAAATCACAGGCCTATATATATATATATATATATATATATATATATATATATATATATATATATATATATATATATATATATATATATATATATATGTATATATATATATATATATATGTGTATAAAATATATATAAATAAAAATATTGGAATTAAAAAAATCAATAAAATCACATTGCACAAGCGATTCTGTTTCTTGTCGTTCTCTGTTGTGAATAGGTGAACTGTCATACTTGATATGAGAAAATATTTAAAATCAGGTCGCTTCATAGGCTACGTATGAAATTTCAGTCTACTGCTTACTTAAGCGGCCAACAATTGACTATGTACCCGACCGGAAGAGGGAGAGAGACGAGGCGTATTGGAAGGCACGCCTTGGAAACCTGCTCCTTGTCGCCCACAGAGGCCGCGGGCCGGACAAATAAACCACCGTATCTAGTTACACTGCTTTATACTTACTTAATTATCTCGTCCATTGTATTACAACCGCTTTAGCAGGGTGACGCGGTGCTGTGCGCTCTCGCAGTTCCTTATTTCGCTGCAATTCAGTCCTTGGTACTGTATTTTTTGCGTTTTATATACTCGTATTTTGTCCACATTTGGAAAACAATTCCCAAAGCTAAAAATCACTACCTACTCGCAAAATTAAAGTTTGGTCTGTGCATTATTCTTTCTAGCACGCACTGAATATGTTTAAGTTTCGTTCGTTTTGAAGGATTAGAAACAATTTTCAGAAATATTCCTGTCTGTCTGTCGTAGAATTTGTCCCATCATCATTGAAACTTGGATAGAATTTGTTGGAACTTTTACAGTACTTTGAAATTTAACGAACGCCAAACGCTAATAAAGTGAAAATGTTAAATGGATGCATTGAATATAAACGTACTAGAATGATAACCCTTATGAGAGATATGTGAGCTGCTGGTGGCAACTCGCGGCAGAGTGTTCAACTGCAGTTAAAATATTGTCTATTTTCGAAAACGTCTTTCCTCTGTTCTTGCAGCTTGCAGTGTTCTTAGCGGCAAATAGTCCAATTACTTAGACTTTAGCTTCTGATATCGAGTACGTTTTTTATAACGGTGGTTGTACTTCTAGTCCGTTAGAAAAGTGCGGGCTGATTGATTCCTCTCTCTCAAACCTTCATCAAACAACTCATGTCATTAACATTTATAAGCCTACTTTTTTGGTAAGGACAAAATGTTGGCGAATTTGTTGGTTTTATTCATTTGTTGACGTGTTATTACGTACAAATCTGCAATCTCGTAACTGTGAGAAAGTATTTTATCCATAAATATTGTACGACGTAAAAAAATATGTTACAGTTTTAGACTAGAATACTTCTGTGGAACAGTGGTGTTTCATTTTGTATGCACTTCGAAATTTTTAATATCAAAAGTATTCCTTTTTAAATAGAATTTGAAATTTTTAATTGGAAATCTCGAGAAAACCACAGTAATTAAGCAGTCGTTCCATACAGTTGTATCAGAACTAAATGCTCAGATAAGTTCAAGGTCACCAGAAAAAATACCTACCGTAACATCTACTCCGCCATGGCTAGGATCTCACTGTTGCAATAGATGTACCAGGAGTTAATAAAAACAAAGATACTACAGCGAACATCCTGGCAACAACTGTGAAATTTATTTTCAACTAGTATAAGGATCAAACCTTAATTTTTACCGACTTTGACAGACAGGAAGGAAAACTTTGGAAATGCAGGTGCTGTGTATTACTACCAGGATTGGAAAACCAGTATCAATTCCTATGTTTAGCGACCTCAGCTTTCAGCGGATACCGGGTCACTGCGGTATGTGTGGAAACGAAGAAGAGGATAAGTTGGCTAATTGCGGCCTGGTTTACCAGTTAAACAGTCCATACATAGCTGCGTCTATTGCGCACGGAAAGAGAGAGCGCTTTAATATGAAATCCCTACCTTTGCGTCCTCAGCAAGAGCAGGACACTTACTGCTCAGTCCTCCTGACCGCGAGAAGGAAGAGGAGACCACCAAGCATATTTTGCTCTACTGATGTGATGCTGTCACACGGCCTGTAGGAAGTACCGGGCACTAGCGGAGGCAACTTACGACAGACATCGAGCCTAAGGAAACACTCTGGATGCTCGCTTATATTAATAATTAAATTGAATTTTATAAATAATTAGGCATTCACACCCTGCTGCTGTTTTTTTGAAAGTGTTTTATTATTTGGTACAAAAAAGTAATTTTTTTTTACGAGTAGGGACAAATTCAATTACGCTGTGATAAATTCCAGACCATAAATTAGCTATATTAGCAGACTGTATTATCATTTAACATTTCAAAAATTTAATTCAAACCAGAAAATTGAATCGGCGAGTAGAGTTTTGTTTTCCTTATTTATTTTTTTGTAGTAGAGTTATTTCGACTCTACTACTCGTTTGTTTTCGAGTAGAGTTATTTTGAATGGTCCAGCTATTTTAAAATGGATGGACGGATTTTGTTGGTTCAAGGTCGTGTCCGAGCTATTTTTAGTTTTTGTACCGTTTTGATTTTCGCTTATCAGTTAAATGTTATTCAGTGTTGTTAGTGTTTGGAAAATAGCTTCCTTCACATCTGCGGCCTTTCCGCAATTATATTCTATGCAATAAATTCTGTTAGCAGATATTTTGCTGAAAAAATGAGACGAAAATAGACTTGAAAAATACACGCGGTCGGTCAATTGAAAACGTTATATTTTCATTAACTCGTGTAAGTTTCTTAGCTTTGATACCAACTTGAAGGAACACTGTTAATTTTGAAGAAATAATTATTTTATATTAAAATTACGAAAACTTCTATTTAAAAATCATTAGAGTCAAGTCGGTTGGTATTCATATAATGTTTCGGTCAATGTATTAGCTTATTTTATCAACTACTCTTCAATCAGCTGTTTTTTCGTTACTATGAGGATATCTCTGCTCCCTCACTACGCTGCTTGCGGTCACTTTTTTCTATCTGCTCGATAAGATTATCGTTATTGTAGTGTTTTTTTGTTAGTTTCCATCATGACATTATTTCCGTTTTGATATTAATTTTTCTGAAATATGTTTCGACCGAAAGACATGTTGTAGCCAAATTATAAAAGTGTCACGTGCGCATCACTTAAAGTTCGGTTAATGTTGGGTACAAACAATCGCAGAAATATTACAATATACATTTTAATTAATGTATTGACAACAATATCGGTTATGTAGGAATAAATTAACACAATACAGCCGGAATAATAGTCTTTAGAACTGAAATTTATCTTCGACAGGGACGACCTCTAGCTTGTTGGTTATCAACTAACTGATAGCAGCTGGCAGTGCATTAATCGGGTTTCTGTAGTTTATAACTGAAGCGAACATTGTGCTAAGAAAGTGCGTAATTTTGGGAAATACAGAGCCTACCAAGGGTTAGTTTCCGAGCCTTGACTGTAGAATAAGTTTTGTAATTAAATTGCTTTTGGTATTTTGTACTATTAAGACCGTTAAAAAAATATCTATTCCAATATTTTGTGAAAAGCAAGTAAAAAGCAAAAAAAAAGTATAGGCCTACTTGTAGAACTCATGGAGTTACCGAAAGAAGCGAAGCTTTTGTTAATGATATCTTTGCTGAATATATAATTAGTTTGAAGATATGTTTACAAATATCTTGTTTTGTTTAAATAAATAAATACGCGAACATAGCTTAGATATTATCTACCGAAGTTATAGTAAAAAATCACTTGTTTTATATTAAATCATAGCGATCAGCTGATTTCATTGAATAGCTGTTAGGGTATAATGAGTTTCAGGTTATGTTGTTAAAAACTATCAATATTAACAACAATTATAATAAACGTTTATATTAATTTCGAATGTATTATAAACGGTTACAACGTGCACGTGTCCTTCAGTTAAGGAAAAATACCGAAACTTTCAAAACAACACATCGTTTTCATATAGGCCTAATAAGCGTGTACTGTTATAGAAAAGGAGGTAGAAAAAGAGAGACAGAAATACAGAGACGAAATTCGTTTGCTCGTTCGTTCCATATTTCCGTTCTTCTCGCCAAAGCTAACATTAAAAACTTCGCTTCAAAAAAATAATTGTTGCTTTGAAGTAATTAAGCTAATTGAAAATTTCAGTGGGGGGGAATAAAAAATAGGTATCCATGCCAGCTCCTTGGATTAATTCACTTTGATGATGTGTAAAATTATTATCAGTAGTTGAATAGTTGACAGTGTTTATGTAACAGTTCTGTTCTTAGTCTTTTTAAATGGAGATTTTAGTGATTTTAATTTTAAAGTGCTCCCGTAATAAATTTATGTATTCAAATAAATATGTAGTTCTCTTTCACGTTAATATCCAAGTTTAATATTGACACATCACGTGGGTTTTTTCGGTTACTGTTTTCTTCAAAAAACAGTACTTTTATTTAGGCTACAATAAACTGCAGTAAAGTGTTTGATCTCGACGATAAGAGAACATGTTACGAATGTTGGCGTTCCTCTTGGCGTATCGTGGTAACACTCAATGGTGATGGTGAAATCAGATTTTCAAAAAAGCTTAAAATTAAAAATATACAAAGGGAAATTCGCTTCAGTCGACACAGAACCATAAAGTGTGCACTGAATAAAGAAATGCTTGGACTTTCACGTGTACCTAAATACTTCAAAAATCCATTTTTAATTAAAAACACTGTAGAAAAGCACAGTATTCAGATAGCTTACCTATATTTCTTTCTTTATCATGTTCTGTTTTGCTCTGTCTATGGTAAACTGGTTAATGTTGCTGTTATCAATATGGCAGACTATATACATTTGTACGGTATTTACAGCGGTGAAATTATATATTAACAAAAATGTAAGAATAAAAGTTAATGGCCGCCATTTTTCGCTACGTTTGATAGGGAACACGCGCATTTAAAACTTCTTAAGTAGTTCATAGTTTTTGTAAAATCGCTTCCATCACATCTGAGAGGCAGCTGCGTGCTTTGATTATTATTATCAATTTTAGTTTTTTTATTTAATCTAACTGAATGTGTTTTTTGTTCTGCTATTCAGCAAAAGTTTTCAATTTTATGTCTCTTAGGTGTGTATGCTTTCTAAAACTATAACAGTTAATTATTTTTATAGACGTCTGTATTTATTAAAAACGGTCATTTGTTTCTTATTGTCAAATAGCGTTTCTTCCTTATTTCAGCCTGAACAGTTTGTACTATATGTGTGTGTGTGTGTGTGTGTGTGTGTGTGTGTGTGTGTGTGTGTGTGTGTGTGTGTGTGTGTGTGTGTGTGTGTGTGTGTGTGTGTGTGTGTGTGTGTGTGTGTGTGTGTGTGTGTGTGTGTGTGCGTGCGTGCGTGCGTGTGTGTGTGTGTGTGTGTAAAACCGTTAACAGGGTGTCTACTAGTCCCGGATATCCTCGATGTCCCGGAAAAGACACGGATTTTATCAAGTGGTCCCGGATGTAACGGATAATATCGGAATTTAGAATTAAAGTCTCCTTTTTTCCTAGAAAATAATAATTTCCTTTCCTTCTCAATGATTTTGTAAATTGCGATACGAAATTCCGATAAATAAGCCTTGATACGGAAAAAGGAAAGAAGTTAACGAATAATTTATCAAAAATGACCCGTGTAGTTTTATAAACAAGAACGATTAGTAATAGATGCCAGGTAACAGTTTCTTGCAATAGTACCTAAATAAATAACCGGTACCAGCCTTGTATAGTAGTAGTACGTAGCTGTTATTTTTGATATACCTTACCGTCCGACTACGCTATTGGTTATCAGTTCCTTTATGTTGTTCAATTACATCCCAGTGTGATGTGCAACGCGTCTGTTTTAGGTATGTATTGGTATTAGGATCGATGGTTCCAGTCGTTTGTTACTATCGACATGCTGATAAAATCGTGCCAGCAACTTCATGTTTTTTTATGAGGAAATGTGAAAACAAGTCCATGCATTAATGTATTAAATCATCAAATTGATAATGGGTTGAAATGTCAATGTTAAATTAATTACAGTATATGTAAAAATTAATATTGAACTTATAAAGTGGTATAAACTTTGTGACAAGATTTAGCTCTAATATATCCTTTACAGACTAAAGGATACTAGGCAGAAGTGGTGGGGAGATAAGAAGTACGGAGTATCGTTAAGTATCATTATCATATAGAACGCATGCGCATTTTCATCCACAGACAGAATTCAAACGGTTCGCATCTAGTATTCAGTATACCTAGTATTTCAAGTTATCGTACTCTCTATAGACTACACTGGAAAGTACCTAGTACAAATACCTTTTTCGGTATATCCTCATAATACAACAAAATGGCGGCTGACTATTTTGATAAAAATATTAGTGTCAGTTAGCCTATATTTCGTAGATGAATTGTTTTAATTTTATTCTCGATTTAGATACTTTTTACATGAGGGGTAAATATGCATTGTAGGTTGTTTTAGATTTCTCGGTTATTTTTTCAAAGCTCTTTATTTATTACAAGCCCCAAAGCAATAATCAAAAATTTCAAAGCACGGAAAGTACGTTAAGAATCGAAAATAAAAGCTACCCGCATTACCTCAAAATTGCTACCGCGCGAAAGTCGGTAACGTGTTTTTGATTGCTGAAACAATAAAAAAGTACTTAATAACCTAACTGACACGGTTTTTAGGTGGTGAATCTAACACAGTTGTTGCGTGATGAAAACACTTTTATTAAAAAATAATAATAATGTTCGACAATCGAACTGACATGGCCTCGGGTGAAAAATCTAATTGAACTAATTATCCTGTAGTAACATGTTTTGATCACAAAAATGGTAAAAAAAACTTTATTAAAAAAACTGAAGGACCTAACTGACACGGTTAGTAGGGGGGGATCTAACACAAGAGAGACAAATCGCGAAGTTCATAAATAACGGATGCCATTGTTTTAACAATGTTTTTATTACGAAAATGAACCAACGAAAAAAGAAATACGGCGATAATAGCCTTCATGTGCTTCTCGCCTATTAAAAAAAAAAAAAAAAAAAAAAAAAAAAAAAAATGTGTAACGCGCATGAGCAGTAAGAACATGTAACTACATGTTAATAATAATGCGCACGACCGGTAAATCCGTGTATGAAATTAATCTTTACAAAAAGTATTTTTCGTGGATGAATATATGTGTTAATTAGATAATGTGATATACAATAAAACAAAAAAATATTAAAACATCACTATTAAAAAAAACCCCTACACTGTATAAAGAGGACCTACCTCATGAAGTGTCAAGTGAACAGTGCCTAAGCATAGTAGATGTAAATGTCGTTTCCAAGATTCATGGATTGAAAATGATTTCTAAATATGAAGTGTTGGTTACGGACTTGTAAAGACGCCGTTTTTTCAGCATTTCGTATTTTATGCAAAACAACAATGACATTTCACACCTGTCATGAAAAAGTTAGAAATCATTTACAATTTGAAAATAACGAACAGAGGAAAACAACTCAACTAACCATATATTGTGTTACCGGTAAAACCTATCTGGTCGGACCTACGCCAAGCTTACTGTTAGTGGTTGTAGTGATGGTCGGTCTGACTCTGGACCTCTGGGCCTAGTACTAGCAGTATAAATATTTTGTATTTCAGCTGGTGATAAAATTATGTATGTCTAGCTTCTTAGTTAGTGATAGTATGACTAAATACAGCCAAAATTTTATTGCTCTGTTATTATGTGACTTCTCACACAACATTACGCTGTGGGGGACAGATGTTCAGAAAGTCATCTCTAGAAGAAAGGATGATCTGAAGAGAAAAAAAAGAAAGTGAAGTTGAAAAATTAAAAGAAAGCTTTTACATAAATAAATAAATTAGAAGTGAGAGAAGAAATTGAAAAAAGTTAAAAAATATGTACAGTATTTTAAAAAAGTAGACTTTTTGTAGAAAATGTAAATAGTATACATATCTAGAGTTTATTAATTGTGTTCTCGTTTATAAATATAAGGTATGTTTATAACTTATTTCTACATTTAATGTACAGAATAACCTAGTAAAGGAAAATAATTAAAGTAGGCCTATTACTAACTGGTGGGCATACTGCTGTGCAGCACAGCTGAACTGCTTACTGCACAATGTAACATTTGAACTAAGTTAACTTGACTAGGCTGTTCCATTAAGTTTTGTGCCTCTATTAGCCAAAAATTCAAGTAGGCTTCCAAAAAACTTACTTTAAGATTATTGTATTCAATCGAGTGTATTTAATATAGGAAATATATATTATGTACAATGCCGCTGTTGTCGAAGAAATTCAAGGTCCCATATTTTTGTAATTTATATCCCCAAAAGTCCGTGATTTTTTGCTTAAGGGAGCTGGTAGACCCTGGTTAAGTTTCAATTTGTGAGAAAAACACGTGGGTCACGGAGACCGAATTTTCATTCGAAAACTAGTTATTGAAGCGGCCTTCATAGTAAGACCCAGATCTCCGAGGGAGTCGTTAATGGTTTAATAAAATATAGGTCTGTATTCAGTGTAGCGTTAGCAATTTTATGCGATTTAATTCAGACTTATAAAAAACCGAGTTTTTGTGGACAACATTTTTTTTTTAATAAGCAAAATCCGTTCAACTATTTCAAAAATGGAGGCCAATACAAATCTTTTTTTGAAAATTTAATTTCATCATCAAAATCAGCGTTAAAATGTACATAAATTGGCATATAAAATTTTAAAATTCATTTGGAAATGCGTAAATGGATCCGACGGTGGTCAAGGTTCGTTTACGTATTTTCAGTATATTTTAATATTTTAACCTGCTTACTTATGTAGATTTAACAATGATTATGATAATCAAAACTGATTTTCAAAAAGTCTAACATGAAAAAAATAATAAAAATCGTGACAAGCAGCTGTGTCGTGAAGTGTAATTTTCAAAAGTATGTACAAAAACGAGTCCTGACCGCAGTCGAATTGAAATTTTTATTTTCAGTTGTAAAAATTCAAAATTCCACTTTATACAGTTGACGTAGATTACGATGGTAAAAAATATTTTTAAGACAAAAAGTGTGATTTTTAAGATTGTAAATGATCGCCATTTTGAAACTGTTAAAACACAATTTGCTGGTTAACGAACTGTTTACTAAAATCTGTTTTTATGCCAAGTTTGAATAAAATCGGACTAAAGTTGCGCACTCATTGTCGAAGTCCGGGTCTTACGCTCCAAGCTCATTTTCCAACCAAAATTCGCTAATACACTAATGTTGTTATTAGGTTTTGTGAAGACGTCTGCGTGCCTTTATCTTCGTAGTGGCGCATACAGTATAGGCCTAGGCTATGTTTCTTGTGTAAGAGAACGACATTGCACAATGATTACACAGCCTATCTAAAAGTGTTTTAATTTAACACCGGTCTTGATTAATTAACGTAGACCTAACTGGGTCATTAAATAAACTTAACCCATTCAAATCTTACGTAATCTCCTTAATCGTTTCGCACAAAACATAATTAAATGTAGGTATTATCGTACATCCTATGCAGTATTATCGTACTGTAGTCTATTTGAGGGGTCCCAGGTCTAGTTAGAGGAGAGTGATAATTGTGGCAGTAGTGTCTATAATGTTATATACTGTCCCTATTTGGAAGGATATACTGAAAAAAATACAAGAAAATGTTATTGGTGTTATAGAGGAGAATGTCATTTCGGATCATTTAGTACATACAGCATTGTTAGCACAGATACGATGCTGGTGCTTCCAGGACACCACCAATAGATCTAGGAGCGGAGGAAAGGCGTAAAGGTAAAGAAGAGGAATTCATTTGTAAGTCCGTCAAAAAGGCAATGGAAATCTGGGAAGGTAAGATTGAATCGTTTCGGTCAAGGTGCTTGGACAAGATGACTGATACCAGAGGTACAAGTACGGATTGTAAGAATAAGGTGGTTGAGGTTAAGGAAGAGGCAGACCGACTGCCTGGACTCGGGATTTAAGCCGGCTTTAAGCTCTGTCTGTTATAAATTAACGAACAACACCAGGCAAGATGGGTAACCTTCATGGGCATTCCCGTAGCAAGCGCCTCTTGGATAATGTTCCTCATGAAGTATTTAGAGGGGCGGCAGACGTCGTGGGCAGAGCACAGCTCAGGAAAATCGTGTGGCTCATTACAGGGCACTGTGATCTGTGGATGCACATGAACAGGATAGATATATACCATGGAGAAATTGTGTGTAGGTTATGCAGTAAAGATGAGGAAACTGCAGGACACGTAATTTATGATTGTGAGGCTTTTGCTAGCAGGAGGTTAAACGTTTTTGGTTTCAAGGACTCTAGGGACCTCCAGCAGGATGAACTAGTTAATTGATTGTGACTTACTAAGGGCACGCACAGTAGGTCCGTCGATATAATCCCTTCCTCTAGTATGTAGTCTAATGGATAGCAAGGAAACTTAGGGAGACAAATTATTTCCTCACACAGTTGTTGACATCAGGGGGAATTTGAGGCATATCTCCATAGTGTAAGAGTTAGAGGTACCTCTCACTCATGTCTCACAATGTCTCAAACATGTAGACATTGTGACAGAGAACAAGCGTGAGTGGAACAAGCGTTTCTTGCTTGCCGAAGATTGGGAGGCGATTAAAAGAAGGTTACGTATTTGATTGATAAGGTGCGAGACTGCAAGGAGATGCTGAAAGGGAAGATACAGTCTGAGAACATGTGGTATATGGACACCAAATATGCAGAAAGAGTTGGGGTACAGAAGCAACAAGAAAGCAGAATTTAAGGATTGAATAGTATACTGATGGTCAGCACTCATCTTGAAGTAGTTTTTCAGCGGTTTCGATAAGAGTGATGAGAGGTCCTCTTTAGAAACGTGGAGTTTGATAAGTAACTCTTGAGCATAACACCTGCTTTTAAGCTTCGTGTACGTACAGAAGGCAGGGAGTCTGACACTCACGCAGCTACCGGGTTTTGTGGTTAAAGCTTTATCCACGGTTTTTCGGAAAAAGCCTTCTGTATTAGTTCAGAATTAAACACTAAGATTTTACCAGACCAAGAGTTTTGGGGATAAAGAAATAAGTTGCAGCCATTGTTACCAGTAGTGTCCTAAATATTTTATACAGAGTTATTAATTTTGTTTCTGATATAATGCGATTCCGCTTGTAATAATAATATTAATAAAATGATATTTACATGTACATAATCGCCGTGGTATCATTAGTATAAATATTTCACCAAAGAAAACACTGAACAGTTATTTAAATTGTTATTGACAATTGATAATTTATAAAAGATAGGCAATGAAGGTACAGTCTGGGCCCAACAACAGTGGATACGTACAGTGTGGACTTGTAAAACGATTGGCGTCGGACTTAACACAGTCTTAGTGTAAAGTGTTTTTATTTTCAAAAAATCCAGTTAAGTAATTTTTGAGGGTATTTTTCTGACTGAAAGGTTTTGAAATTTAAAGATGGTTCGAGTTATATGAACAAACCATGTATAACTACGCAATGGGTAGATTCGTCTAACCTCTTAACATTGTGTAAACACACAAAGACGGACGGACAAACATCCAAGGGAAATCACTTTTTCGAACTCTCATAACCAATATATTCGTTAAAATTTTAAATTCCATTGATTCTAGATCGATTTTTGTGACTAAAAAATCGATTATGCGAGATGACTAAGAAGGTTGTATAAGATCTGAATGGGTTAAGTTTGTTTAATGACCCAGTTAATTGTGTTGGTACTAAATTAATTAATATCGCCATATTTTCTACAAATTTCGTATAATCAAAAAATAAAATATGTCGTTGCAAAATAACTGCAGTACAGTATTATCATTGGATAACCCTTACGAGAACTTTGTGAACGATCACTGCTGGTGGAATTTTGCGGCAGTGTTCAACTACAATTACATAGATAATAGTACTGTCTATTTTCTCAAACGTCTCCACTCCTTGTCCTTACAGTTGGCAGCGTTCATAGCGGCAGATAATTCAATTACTTGGACTTTAGTCTTTGATATCGAGCACGCCTATTATAATGGTGGCTGTACTTCTAGGTCGTTTTTATCAGTGGTATTATTAAAATACACTGATTCTTTTCATCGTGTCTATTAAAAATTTAAAATTACTTTTGTTAACGTTCCATAAAACTGTTTCATGGGATTATTTTAATTTTGACGCTATGTCCGTTACCGACAAACGGAAATTAATAGTTTATTACAATTTAGTAAGACGTATTCAGTGGTGTTTGTTTTTTAAACATATTTTTTTGTAAGTTTCGTTTCAAGGCACGAGAGGAAGCGTTATGCCTATATTATTAGCGGCTGTTTGTTCGCACTGTATTCCTCCCGTACCTTGTTCAGGGTATCAGAAGGTTATCATTGCCGCCTTCGTTATGCAACGCTGTACTTTTTGATGATAACACAGTTTTATCTTTCTGATTCCGACGCAATTAGACAAGGTTAGGTTATCTATCAAGTAATAATTATTTACTGTGTGTACTGTAAAGTAAAAGCGAGTACAATATATATATATATATATATATATATATATATATATATATATGTGTGTGTGTGTGTGTGTGTGTGTGTGTGTGTGTGTGTGTGTGTGTGTGTGTGTGTGTGTGTGTGTGTGTGTGTGTGTGTGTGTGTGTGTGTGTGTGTGTGTGTGTGTGTCGCGCGCAAGAGAACCAAACACCGACAATGCAGCTAGTCTCAAAGACAAATGTTTGTTGGTAGTCGCGCGCGAAGTGAGTAAAGTAAATATTGAAAGAAAACGAAGAAAAACCCTAAATACATAGCTGAGATCCGTTTGTAATTGAAGCAACTGCTATCGTTGTGGCCTACTGCAGTGTTTTTGAAAAAAATATAAAATGTTATTTGTTTACAAAGTTTTACAGTTATCAGCTAATGTAGGTTATAGCTGATAATCGATTGAGTTAGCATATCGCTTCCTTAGTGCCATATCCGTATAAGTAAAAAATTTGAATTCTCGGAGAAATATGTCAAATTGTTTTTCGAAAAGTAGCATTGACACCGTTTTAGGTAAAATGCGTCCTTAGAAGATCTTATATTTTTTACCTACAAATATAAATTGTGTGATAGGTGAAAAATGGAACTAAAACGTGTGTTCCCAAAGTGATAATTTATGTTTAATGTTTTTTTGAAATTTTATTCAAGTATCGTGTCTGAGTAGTGGGGCAAAACATGTGGTTACATTTTACAGATTTGCAATCCAGTGGGTGTTGGAAGATTATGAGAGTAAAGAATATTAGGGTCTGGGGGAATTAGGGACCTGGGATAGCGAGAGAACCCCTGTAGTAAAGCCATAACGGCTGATGTGGTATCAGGACATGTAAAGCGTAGAGTGAGAGAGAACGTGCGTGCGTGTATTATTTATGAACAGAAGAAAGGAAAGAGGAGAACAGAAAAAGGTAGTTGATTATAGGATAAGAAGATCTGAAGGAAATATGGACACGATAATTGTTTGTTGAATATATTGAAATGGAAACAACTTTGTTAAAAACGGCAGAGAAAATAACACAATATTGTTAGAGTTATTTTTGTACTACAGTATTTTTATAAACGAGTTGTTTCGATGAGTGTCTTTATCTCGAGTTGTTACTTCCTCCGTCACGACCCAGTATCTACTAACGTAAATTGTTGTGTTCACATGAAAGTGTTTTTTTCTCAACAAATGTTATGTTGATAAATGGTGATGCGTGCGGGTAATTAAAATTAAGCAATAAAGCAGCGACAGAGTTTGAAACAATGAGGCAAGTTTTCAGCATATCTTATCGGAGCCGTCTCGCCTTTGTCGGCCTTTAATGCCAGAACCAGATAACAGGCGTCGCTTTGCAATGTAGGGCATATACTGGGCCGCTTGCACAGTGGTCATTTCATTCAAATTTGGCACGAAACTCCAAATGTTTTGATATATTGCGGTGAAGATTACTTTTAAGGCAAAAAAAATCTAAATCTTCCTCGAGGTTTCTTATCATCTGTATCACGAGCGATGAAAGAAGTGATTTCTTTTTTTAAAAAAAAGTTTCTTAGTTAAAATTACTGGACACGTTTTCTGAAGATGAAATAACAGTAATAAATACTATATTCACAGTAGTAAATATTTTTATCGTAAGGGTAAAAATAACTGAAGTTCGTTGGCCTAAAATTGCGACTACTGTACTTAAATCACCGTAAAAATACTTATTTATTTATCGTGTTAAAACCAGTATCCCTCTTTCTGATGTGTAATATTAAAAAACAACTTTTAAGTGCATGGCACTCGACAAACCACTGAGCCATGTTCAGTACATTATAGTACAGTATAGTCTACTATGTTGGTTTATGGCGTAATTTAATAGTGTTTATCACCATAGCAACTGGACACTACATAAATCAGATCCATTAGTTTATTCTGCACAACATCGTATAAAATGGGGATGACGAGGCCAGAGTAGGAGCCGACAGCTCAGGATCTCAGGATCTTACACTCTAGTGACCAGACATGCCTCCCAGTGGGTTTCTAGAAAACACCAAAAGTTTTAACAGATAACTGTCGTGTGCAGTGAAAGAGTATGCTTGCAGGATCTACGGAGAGTGGCGGGATTTCTGATGGGCCACTGGAGACTCTACACAAAATGGGTTTGCACGTGACAAATCTTTTGTGTAGGAAATGTGGTACAGCTGAGCAAACCGTTCAGCACACTTTTTGACAGTCCGGATTTGAATCCCTAGGCACTGTCTTGAATGGGGGACAGTTGATTGAACAGGGCATCATCATCCGAAGCATCTTATGGTTCTCTGAAAGACCTGAGGTTGGATTTTGGGTTGAATTTTTTTGTTTTGTTTTGTTTTTTTTTTTTTTGTTGTATAACGTCCGACTATTGTGCACACTTGGGCTAATGCAGACAATGGGATGATTTGTAGCGTATGAAAATGCAAAGCCTTGGCCGGGACTCGAACCCGGGTCCTCGGGGTGAAAGCCCAGTACGCTATCAACTGGGCCACCGAGACGGCTAGGGCGCACAGTAATGTAAATAGCTGAGTGGCAAAACCAAGGTCCTGGCCGTCTAGTGAAAAATAGACGTATAAATCTAAGAAGAGAGCTATGTGAGGTTGAATGAGTCGCATACACTTCCTAAAAATAATAATTAGATTATATTAGTTGAAATTTGTTAAAGTAAATCCCATAAACCCAGTTTGGTTTTTATCTCCCCAAAAATTCCGATTTGGGAACTATCGACAGTAACACTTATTAACGGCGATAGGAAAATTCCAAGAATCCTGATACTAGAAAAAGGAAATCTCAAAATCCCGAGATATGCACTATTTTGCATGACGAATTTCATCGAAATCGATCAGTACGTTTAGTCTCAAATTGTACACGTAAACATACAAGTAAATCTAAGTTTTTGAAGTGACTACTTCTTATCGCGGGTGTATGTTTTACACGGGGGAAAAATCAGTCTGCCGTCACGCTCTACCGTCACGGAACGCTTTAACACATCCATACTCACTCTAGTGAACATTATTTTTTCCACTTGAGATGTACATACTTAAGTTTTAAGTTGTTTTGCATTGTTTTGCCCACATTAATTTTTAAGTTCGGTGTGTTTTAAGAAATGAATTTAGAACCAAGTTTGTTTATCTGTAAGCTTCTATAGGACACAAGTCTGAAATGATTTTACTGAATTTCATGTTGAGGCAACCGGTCCGATTAAAATTTATGTGATACTGTTGTGACTAGAATAGGTTTTTTCGCGGTTTTGCCATAGTGTTTTATAAATAATAAACTATTGTAAAAAGTCGCGAAATGTAGTTAAGAATTATGATGTTATATAAAATTCACCGCTTGAGACCCATTAGTAATAAAAAAAAATAAAAATGAAAATTAGCGCAACCATAAAAAAGATGAACCTATTTATGTGTTTCAGTGTTATCTAAGATGTTTTTGTTTGTTTAGTGATTAATAAAATGTATTTTTGAAGTGAAAACTTGTATGGTCGCGGTTGACAAAACATTGGTATAAACATTTGCTTCCGCGTCACGCTTGAATCCGTAATGCATACCCCACAGCATATATTGTTCTTGAATATATCTAGACTGGAAGTGACTACTTCTAAACAGCTGATATTGCACAGTAGCTTCAATATCATTTGAATTGAGGTTATGTTTATTGTTCTTGTTAACTTTAAAAATGTTTATTTTCTAAATTTGTGTAGTTAAATTATTTGATGTATATGACCTGTACCAATTTTTGAATGCCAAAATCGCAAATATTATACTTAGTATAACTGTCATAAGTAGGGTTATAAACTGATTAGTTGTTAGTCCTTTGTATAGCCTAAGATATTCAAATTCATAGTCGTGACAGTTTCAGTAAATTTTTAAGTTGTGAACCTACACACACGCGAAATTTAATACGAAACTAATTTTTAAGAGTTGCCCTTTCCTGAATGCATCTAAATTTTTATAAAAAATAATTAAATCAGAATAGTGAAAAAATATACAGTCAGGCATGCCAAAAGTAGTCACTTCTATCGGCCAGTCCCACACTGCCTAAATTTTTTTTACAGTCCGGTAAACTGAAAACGAATAATATCAGTACAAATTGAACTTTCGCACGATCACAGTATTTTGTAAAGTACACTTTTTATTGAATGTAAATATTCATTACTTTGAATTGTTTTCCTGTATATTAATAATCATTGGTAGTGTTATTTGAATGAATTGTTAATCTTTTTACCGTATTACTTTTCATTGTACAGTTTTGGATTGGCTATTTGATTGTTTCACTCGTGTAAAAACCTTCACGTAAGGAAAGTAGGCTTACATTGTGTTGTAATGTCACCTTGTTGTCCTCATAACTAAGCGCAGTGCCGGGAACATTATTGTTATGTGCCTCAATCATACCATATCTGTTTGTATTTATTATTGCTGGACTTTTTAATGTGTTCTGTTCCGTTGTACTTGCCCAGGAAATCTGGAGGCTTAATGAAATTACTTTTAGAATCTCTGACTAACCAGCGATTGTAACATACAACATATTTTGCTTAAATAAAATTAGTTAGCTACATAATTTTGAATTTCTAGTTTCAGTACTATTTTAACAATACATTCCAAGACTGTTATTACTAAAACTATGTGGGGGTTTGTATTGATAGCGACAATACTTGTTGAATTAGTAATTGTAAATAAATTTCTGACTGGGAGCTTCGATTCATTACTATAAAAATGTTATTTAAAACGTATGCGTACGTAGTTTTAAAATAACGGCCTTGAAATAAAAACGTGCACAATTTTACTGATTGTTACAATAAAAATCTTCCAGTAACGTAATAAAAGTTTTAAATTGAAACGTACAAAATGCAACTACCAAAGTGTTTGCCATGATCTTTAACCATTAAAAAACAGTTTAATTCTAAAAATAAAAAAATCTAATTTGTTTAATGCATCTGTGTACAGTTTTCTTGTCGATATAATTTTGTTCGCTTCTGTGATTCGCGTTCTGTTATTTAGACCAGTCTGTAATATAAATGCGATAGCCTTGTACCACCACTCATTTACTTATTGCTAAATCTTCTAAAGTGTTTAAATTTAGTTAAATTTAAAGAAACCACACTAAATTAATTATGTGAAATGGTAGAACTGCTAACACTGTCACTGTGAAATTTGGAACAGTTGTTCATCAGCAGCTAAATAGGAATAGGTACTTATTACGTTTGTATAAATTATATTTATTGAACGAAAAGTTGGTAACTACTTTCAACAATATACTAAAATTAGTTTTAACAAATTTTATAAATTACTAACATTTCATAAGCTGAAAAGAATTTTGACATAATAAATATCGAGTTTTGTAATTTTTAATTGATAGAAGGGTAAATACGTAGTTTTCTTTGCTCTTATATTTTAGAAAAATAATATAAGTACGAAACGTTTAGCCGTTATCGCTTATTGGTGTAAAATGGTGATTGAACCGGAAAACACCCGCACTGCTTCCCACATTAGTACATAAGAAAGATACGCAAGGGGATCCAGTCTCAGTGTACCACAGCTTACCGGTATAATAAACATTTTATTAATAAGATGTTCCGAACTGGAGGAACAAAGTCGTTCTTAGAAGTGACTACACAAAATCACCTTTCCCGTCGATTGCTCTGTCATTGTTATTACATTGACCAAGGAAGAACAATGTTCATGTGTAGTCCATAAGTGTAGAAAATCCGAAAATACCCGATCCGCATCAGAACGTTCGGCTGGGTGGATACAGTATAGCGGTGGGCTAAAGAGTGTTTTCCTGTTAGCAATGAATAGTAACAGTGATTTAATCACAGTCTAGAGAACAGCCTACGTGCTAACTCCTCACTGCTCTCTGATGTTTATTACGCTAGTAAATTTTTAATGAAAAATACTTGTTAAAAATTTGTAAAATGAAAATAGATGTATATTATGAAATTAGTAAAATAAGTGCAGACAAAAATATATATAAAATAATTTATAAGTAAAAAATACAAAAATTTAACAAATATGAGCCTTCGAATCCGTAAAATAAGGAATATAAATAATAATTTGTTTGATTTTTTAAAAATTATTAGTTAAGCACGTGGAATTATGAGCAGTTAATAAAATATAAATACGCTTTTCATATATTTGATTAAAAGGAAATGAAACAACTAGGCCTTCATTATTTGGTGTATAATAAGATAAAATAAACATGATCAGTTAGTAAAATAGGCTAACTTTTATTTGACTTAATTTTCAGTATTCTTTTATTATTGCTTTGCGTGCGTAAATTCCTTATAAAACAAAGAGCAGAGATCAGGGTAGTTGAAGAGCAGTCACAGCTGCTCACTGCTCAGTGCTGAGAACAGTGTTACACAGCTCTATAACACGACGACTGACAAATTTTCTCTCGGCTCATTTCGATTCCTATTCATTCATGTGTAACGGCGTAGCCACTTGTATTTAAAGTAAATGAAAAATTGTGTTCCTTTCCATTCTGCATATGTGGAGCACACGTTATTCAGTGGTAACTACATAGAGTCCGTGAGATTCGGCGGAGGCAGCTGAAATGAACAGCTGATGAGTTTACCGATCCAATCGTATCTTTATAGCTCATACTATTCAAGACACGTGTATAGCCTACACATTCACTACTCTCCTTAACCTGACCGACTCTGTAAAGTATAAAGCCACCCGTGCTGCTGGAGTGTATGACACCGGCCTAATGGTGTATCCCACCACAGGTTACCTGGCAACATCCCAGTGTACCTTAGTCTTACTCTGTGGGCGGAGATAATTTCCCTAGCTGCTCGAATAAAGAAAAAACTAACCAAATGGGGTACATCCTCCGTGATAAGGGTCAAAATAAGGGGGAGAAATTGAAAGGTAATTAGCACAGCAAGCATCTGCAAATATCTCAATAATTCCAGTTAGAAGTGGGGGAGTTACCCAACTTGAATTCTCTCCAAACCTTAGATTTCATGAAGAGACTAGGACTGGAGCATCTCCGCCGTAACTGATCATCTCAGGCGTATAGAAAGTGGGCACAAGGTCGCAGTACAGCAGTAACCCTAGGAAGTCATTCATTCATTCACAGTCCGTCAGAGGTGGTATTCACTTTTCTTCATATTTTTGAATAAGGACGTTTATCGTACTAAATATGTAGTTGCTGCAAATCGGAATGCACAAAACAAGGGTGCTTCCATTTGTCCAAACGTTTGCAATGATTATAATATACTAATAGACTGTACATTATCTATAAGTACTGTAGTGTAGCTAGTTATGGCTAACAGTTTGTTGTGTTGTGTTGCAGGTAACGAGTCCTTATGAATGGTTGTCTGCAATTTAGTAAGTTTAACAAGTGTTATTTAGTAATAGCAGTTGGTACAGTAATTACTTTCACGCGATGCATTCCTGTTTGCGCACCTTTCCGTGCGTTACGCAAGTTAATTAGACAAGACGCGGATCGTTTTAGTGGTGAGCCTCAGAGCACACCTGAAGCGTGTTATAAGACGTAAGTAAAACTGGGCATGTTGTCGTGCGTCTGTGCTATGAGTTTACTTCAACAGATATACAGACTTTTTTATATTGTACTAAACTTTCTTAATTAAAAAATGCGTTCACTAAAAATACCGGACAATCAGCCTGATTTATCAAAATCGGTTCTTTACTTGGTTCAAAAGAGCTTACTAAATTTTGGTGATATGTTAAGATTTAAGGTGGGTTTTCTGTTGTGCTGGTGTCGTGCAGGCTTAGTGCTATTTGGTTTGACCAGCAGGGCTATTCCATTCGACACTGCACCAGCACAGCACTAAATAGAGGTGGGTAAGAAAACACCAAACTGTTTTTCTATATACGAAAAACAAACTGCTTTTCCACAAACGGAAACAAGCAGTTTGAATTGGACTGGATCGTGATTTGTTAAACAAGGAACAGCAGTTTGGACTTCCCCACCACCTACGTTCTATTCGAACGTTGCCGCAAACGCTAAAACTTTTTTCCTGCTATTTTTCTGCTAACTGTTTTCCTGCAAACACCTTTTCTTTAACCTGCTATACTTTTTCCCTCTATTTCAAAGTTTCTTGTTGCAACGTAGTGAAGTAAAAACTGTTTGGGCGTTGTCAAAGTTTATCTCTATTTTGTTGCGAGTTGTTTGAAAGTTTTAAATGTAAAATTTGTTGTTCAAACATTTTTTAAACTGTAAAAACAGCCATAATTGTGTTTTATATTAGTTTTTCTCCGTAGTTTACTTTGTGTTTAGAAATTTAAAAATATTTAGTGGACAATTTTGAAAGTTTTCTTTTACTTTTTTTATGTTTTTAGAATTAAATGCATAGATTTTAATTATTTATTGGTTGTGTGGACTTTTTAAAATTCACAATATCAACTCTTTTATATATCCTGAAAAATTTTAGTACTTTTTCTAAAATTTTCTTTAAAAACATTTGTTTTGTTAAATATGTTATTACAATGAAGTTTATATTTTTTCTGTGTTGAAAAATGGAAAACTTATTTTTTTGCTAATGCTAATGTTAATAACTTATCATTAACCTATAATAACCTAATGTTAATAACCTATAATTTTGTAACTATATAGAGCTAATTTTATTTAACACATTTGGCCCATGTTCTTATTACTTTTTATTGTACTTATTAAGGTTACTTTTTCAGTGTTGAAAAGTGAAAACCTACTTTCTCCCAAATAAAAATATGACAGTAACATCTCACATTTTGTAAATACATAACATTTTATTTAAATGTATTTTTTATATTTATTATCAATCATCAATATTTTTTAATCAACTAAAAATATTCTAAATTGTTTGCATTTCAGTAAATATGCTAAGGACTGTTTAATTTTTAAGCAAGAATAAAAGAATGCTTCTATTAGAAATTCATTGCATTTTGTAAATATAAAATTGCATACATATATATTACGTTTTGAGAATGTAATTTAATATTTAATTATTACTAGACTTATAAGGATTACTTTCTTCTAAATGCTTTACACCCAAAAACAGTTAAGGACATGGTGGTAATGGGAATGAAAAAGTAGTCTTAGAAAACTGAACGTTTGTGCTTATGTTTTAGCTGCTAATACAACTTCCAGTTTCATTTTTCTAAACCTGTTTTTTTCCAACTGTTTTTCCAAACAGTTTTTATTTCAACAAACTATTCGTTGATATTTTGTAAAAATAGCATAAATGCCCATCCCTAGTACTAAATGCAGCCTAACGCGTCTTGTCGTTTACACTACTTCGTGTAGTTCCGTCATAGTTCGAGTTTATTCGTCATTAGCTACAGCGAACAGCTTCTTTCACCATTGCATATAAATTCTGACTAGGTGTGGCAAAAAAATTTTAAATTCCGATGTACCTATGTATCATGTAAAGAACATTGATGACTTTAAAATATCGGGACGAAAATTTTATTTTAGGATTTTTAAAATAAGACTATTAAACTTCTAAATAAAATCATTTATGTAACCACGAAACGTAGAAATCATAGTTATGATATACCCTTATATATTTAAATCTAGATAAATACTTTTAAAACTTCCTCTATCCAAAACTCACTCCACTAACCAAGACAGTCCATTCGTACGAGTTAGAAGGCAACAGTTGTAGACAGTAGAAAATAAAGCATTGCACGTTGATGTCGGGAATCTAGATCCAGACCGCAAAAATGCAACTTGTCATTGTCGTCTGAAGTGATAAGCTGATAACAGATGCAAAATGTGTTCCAGTAAATCAGTTAGAAGGAATACTAACAGTCTTTTTAATTACGGTATTGATACGTCGATATACCGGGAAAAAATATTGATATTGAAAAAACATAGGCATGAAACCATCGATGTTTTTATAGTGAAACATCGATATTTGTTTGCCATTCCTAATTTCGACAGCCACCATTCATTCTTTTGTCGGCCAAGAAGTAATTGTTTTTTTTTTAAAGAATGAACGGTTGAAGAATTGCTGATTGAGCTAGTGGAAGACCAGGAGCGTTTTTATAACCTCCAACTTGTGGATTATGATAATCATCACATCAAAGAAAATATATGGAAAGACATTGCTTCTAAATTAAACTCTTCTGCGGAAATATTCTAAAAGCAAATATTATCAATAATATCTTCCAGTAAATTCAGTTCAAATGAAAAGAAAAGTATACCTGCTAAAGCTTTAAAACTGAAACAACGCGAAGGCAGTACTAGTAGTGAAAACGTATCAGGAAGTGCCCACCATCGAATAGCAAATGGCGGTGTGAGGATAACATCGGGAAACACAACATATTTGACAGCCGTTTAGTTTAGTTTTTCCGATTTACTTCCTCACAGTCAAATTATTTTGCTTCAAGTACGCTACACTGACTTACATTATTTATCTTTCATATAAAACCAAAATTTGTGGAGAATTTGATTAACTTATTTTGATAAATTAGACAGGTTTTTTCATTTTTTCGGATGTTCTGGTTATGTAGCGACAAATAACTTTTATTTGGAAAGGTGGACTGATGGACTATACTTAAGCAAAATTTTATTGGAGCCGATTTTGAGAAAATTTTAGTTTTCATTTAAAAAATGGCTTCATAAAACCTATTTGAATTGAAATAGTCTGTAGATATTGTATTACGAGACTTCAAGTTAAATTTCTTCAAAGTCGGTGCATGAATTTTAGTCTCCTGCTATGCACATAGACACACGGGACTCGGAGGAATCATGCCCTAGATCAATCACCTCAAGATGTTTTCCTCTTCTTTCACTTTTTTGCATTTAGTACTTTTCGTGTAGGGGAAGAAGTATAAGGCGGGGTGGCCACTAAATGCGGTGCTGAGTTTCGCTGAGCGAAGTGGAATACATAACTTGTTTTGAATGTAAGTGCTGCCACTGAAAGAGTAACAAAGTCGAGCGGAGTCAAGCGTCATCTCTGGGCTTCGTTCCGCGTAGCTTTGACTCTGTATAGTCGGTTTTGAAGCTGACTGCGCCTCCAAATTTATTATTTCTCGTTACCTAAGTTACCGTTGTCTAGGTTACGGTTTTTTAACATAGTAGTTTCGTAGAATCCGTTACAGTAGGCCTAAATATTTAGTTTTAAAAGATACAAACGCGTTTTTTAAACCGACTGAACTGCGCTTCCGGTTACCGTTCTCTTCATTCCGTTTTTGTGTCAAGTTCGAATCATAGCGGACAACAATTTCCACGAGTGCTGAAACGCACACAAAATATAGTTCACAGTCGGCGCTCATTCGAAGTTCGTGGGATTGGGTCTTGCAATGGAAATCCGCTGCTTGCTACTGTATACGTTACTCAGCATAGTGTAAACAGTACTGTAAGCCTCTTTTATTTCCTCGAGTGTCCTCAACGCAAATTCATTGTATTCAGTCGGTTATAGTAGCTAAACAATCCAATGTTTTCCTTGTTTTCAAACAATACAATATGTACACGTGCCGTGATCTATACATACTTTATCTATGCGAAGACAAGTAATTAAGGAACTTAATTTTTACCTGTTTCACAATTAAGTATTATTTTTCACAATTCAGTTATTAAATCGGGGTTTCCTTAAGTTTTTACCACACTTTCTACAAATCACACAGTACTTTGTGTCGTTTTATGAATGTTCGAGGTCATAAGTAAAGTACTTGTTCAATTGCAATAAAATGTTGACTGTGTAACTTTATTTAGATATTGAACAAGCGAAGCGAGTCGACTGTCTTAACTCGACGAAATCGGCATTAGTTTTGTTTGTTTGTGAGCGTCTCACAGTATTACATTTTCCATCGTCTTCAAAATTATTTACTTTTGCTGTATCAACCAAAATGCGGGGCTGAACCACACCAAATATTTATCTATTTTATTTCGTCCTTTAGGATTAACTGTGTTGTAAAATATTGTTTACAGTATACGGAAATTACATTTTATTTCGTCCATTAGGATTGATGTAGTGTTGCAAAACATTGTTTACAGTATACGGAAATTGAATTTTATTTCGTCCATTGAGATCGATGTAGTGTTGTAAGACATTGTTTACAGTATACGGAAATTGAATTTTATTTCGTCCATTAGGATCAACGTTGCAAAACATTGTTTACAGTATACGGAAATTACATTTTATTTCATCCATTAGGATCGATGTAGTGTTGCAAAACATTGTTTACAGTTTACGGAAATTGAATTTTATTTCGTCCATTGAGATCGATGTAGTGTTGTAAGACATTGTTTACAGTATACGGAAATTGAATTTTATTTCGTCCATTAGGATCGATGTAGTGTTGCAAAACATTGTTTACAGTATACGGAAATTGAATTTTATTTCATCCATTAGGATCGATGTAGTGTTGCAAAACATTGTTTACAGTATACGGAAATTGAATTTTATTTCGTCCATTAGATCGATGTAGTGTTGCAAAACATTGTTTACAGTATACGGAAATTGAATTTTATTTCGTCCATTGAGATCGATGTAGTGTTGCAAAACATTGTTTACAGTATACGGAAATTGAATTTTATTTCGTCTATTGAGATCGATGTAGTGTTGCAAAACATTGTTTACAGTATACGGAAATTGAATTTTATTTCGTCCATTGAGATCGATGTAGTGTTTTATTTCGTCCATTGGATCGATGTAGTGTTGCAAGAAATTGTTTACAGTATACGGAAATTGAATTTTATTTCGTCCATTGAGATCGATGTAGTGTTGCAAAACATTGTTTACAGTATACGGAAACTGAATTTTATTTCATCCATTAGGATAGATGTAGTGTTGTAAGACATTGTTTACAGTATACGGAAATTGAATTTTATTTCATCCATTAGGATAGATGTAGTGTTGTAAGACATTGTTTACAGTATACGGAAATTGAATTTTATTTCGTCCATTGCAAAACATTGTTTACAGATCATTTTACGATGTAGTGTTGTAAGACATTGTTTACAGTATACGGAAATTGAATTTTATTTCGTCCATTAGGATCAACGTTGCAAAACATTGTTTACAGTATACGGAAATTGAATTTTATTTCATCCATTAGGATCGATGTAGTGTTGCAAAACATTGTTTACAGTATACGGAAATTGAATTTTATTTCGTCCATTAGGATCAACGTTGCAAAACATTGTTTATAGTATACGGAAATTAAATTTCTTTACGAATTTTTAACATTGTGTGTGTGTGTGTGTGTGTGTGTGTGTGTGTGTGTGCGTGCGCGCCCGCGCGCGCGTGCATTCTAGAGTTCGCAATTGTGGTCAGATTGAATTCAATTTTTTTATAAAACTCGATTTAGAAGGTAAAAAACATGTACAGATTTATTACCTAGAGAAATACGTTTTACAGTTTTTAAATGGGAGGGGGATTTTAGTTTAAAAAAACATTTTTCACCAGCTACGTAAAATAAATTTTCAAAAAGTAATTCCAATTACCATTTTGTTTACCTTTGACCCTACATTTTTTATCTATCGTAATCAGCTTTATAATGCATTTTTTTGCAGATTTTAAAGCTGAGTAAGATGGCGAAACAGATTTTTAAAAAGTATGATAAAAATATTGACATTTTTACTTTTTGGAAATTCGTTTTAGGAATTGGCAATCTTTAGGAATAAGTCAGAATAATTCAAAAACATTGAAGTTAATGTACAGTGTAATCCGGAGTGCACATTTAGTGGAAGTAAATTAATTTTTTTGTAATTTGACGATCGCATAGCGCCACGTGAATAGCGAGAAGGGTTGTTACTGTAGGTTTCCTCTGGTTTGAAATATGTGCGCTATGGTTGAAATAAAGTTAACATTCATTTTGAAAAAAAAGTGGCGAGTGAATTTTTCGCTCAGGGAGTTACCAGTGCCATGACATTTGTTTTTGCGAACATGTTGAGCTTGCAGATAATGCTCCTAATGTCAATGCCACTCCCGCTGAGGGTCAGCACAACACACCTGTGCCTTCAGTCGCCTACGCAAGGCGTGAAGCACGAAGAACCTTCGTCTGTTCTTATCGTATCGCAGCCTGCCTGCTTGGTTACGCCATCCGCAGTCATCTCTGCGGTTTTATGTCGTTTCAACCGCGTAAAATTTTCCACGACGCAACTGTATAGTGCTGACTCACATTCACGAGATCGTTGGACGGTAAACCGAACTTTGCACGAACTTTTGCGCAGATTATTTTAACGAATTCCAGTCGAGCCTTATTAAATGCGGGATACAGGATGTCCCCAAAATTGTTTGAACGTTAGTTAGCTGTTCTGTTAGGTTGACCCACAGATTTGTTTACGCAAACTTTGGGCGCCATTGCAAGGCTTAAGTGTTTGAAGCAGAACTTGAAAGTACAAAGTCTATTGAAAAATGGCTGATAAATTGGGGTCTTTGTCCCGATTATAAGAGTAGGTGTGCGATCCCATTTGGCTGTTGGCGTTGAATATGAACGTATTTGAATTGTAACCATTATGAGAGTTGTGAGCGCTTGCTGTTGGTGGCGTTTTGCGGTAGAATGTTCAACTACAGTTAAATGTATTAATAGTACTGTCTATTTTCTCTAATGTCTCCACCACTGTCCTGCAGTTTGTAGTGTTCGTAGCGGCAGATAGACTTTAGCAGCTAATATCGATCACGACTTTTTATAATAGTGGTTATGCTTGTAGTCAGTGTAAATTCAAGGCTGTATATCTACTATTTAGGCCCTACCGGGTGCGTAAGTTTGATTTACTATCACTTGCTCATTATTTTACCGGTTCAGCTTTCTAGGATTTATAGAAACGAAATAACAGAAGAGGAGAAGCACATGTTGAAATGAATGTTTGGTTTTATGCTAGTTGACTAATGAGGATGAGGAATCAGTATAATGATACAGCAACGGGAGTAACTGCGGCTCGAACGAAGAACCGCTCAGTTTAGAGACGCAGCAGATTGACCGGTGCTTTAGCCACATCGGCCACCGATCCCCTTATCAAAATAAAAGCCTACTAACAAATTAAGTAGGCTACTCGTATGCTAAAGTAAAATAGCCCAATGATATTTTATTTTGCGTAGGACTAGTACAAATAGTATCCACATAGGACTAATAGTTTATAGCTTGTCAAGGTATATAAAATAGTTAGGTGATTTGACGCCGCGCAGTTCTCACTCCGCTTGGCCCCTCCCACTGTCACTTTCTTACAATGACAGCTAACGCATAACTTTCATAGTAGCCTCCACTAGGAGGAGTTATTTCTATAAAATAGTTTGTTATACCCATACAGGTTACACTATACATAGGCCTAATGACAGTAAGTAATTACTTTGTCATCACTAACTTATAAAACAAGTTTATATTGTGCAACAACAGGAATTGTTGACTTGAAAGTAAAATTTGTTTTAAATGTTTATAAAATCTTACCGTTAATCTGAATTTGAGTCAATACTGCAAACTGAATCAGATTCTGAGTTCGTATGTAAGCTTATTACGAAGTCACCATCTAAAATTCCGTCGTTTTAAATATATTCTTTTTCAGTCCTCTTCAAATGTTCGCTACATCTAATGCACTGTTCTTTTGTGTATTTAGAAAACAACGTGTTTCACACAGTTTTTCCTTTCTTTGAGCGAGTCCGATAAGTCTTCTCTTAGTCTTTCTTTTACATATCCCCAAACAAGTTCAATTGGATTTAAGTCGCAATGGTATGGTGTGTTGGGAATCCTGTAGGAGTTTATCTACTTCGAAACTTTTAGTAAACGGTACATTTTTTACCAAAAGAAGCAGTTCTGGTTTTGTCTATAACTATAAAACGGGGCTTGCCGTTTTATTATGGAGTGTTTAATGTTTGATGAATTAACACTGGAAAAAACAAATCAATGGCCCACACACAACACTTTACATTTTGCTTAACTTTAAATCTTATTATACAAACAAAAGGTACAATAAATTTGTACACAAAGAATTAGGTTATAGCGTACTTTTTTAATATAATTGTAGTTTTTAATTGGAATTGAATAGTTGTTCAGTAATTACTTCTAAATTGCAGTATTTTATACATTGTAAAATAAAAATTTTCTTTCACACACACACACATATATTAGACAAATATTGGCTGTAGGAGTGCTTAAATAATTACGCACAACTCGCCACATCGCCTGGAGTGTCATCCGCAAAATTCTATCAAAACCGTTACGAGTTACGGTTTCATAAAAAAAATTTACGTTATCTAAATGTGGTCGTTGTTTCTTACCACAAATTTCGATATATTTCGATAACTAAAAATATATATGAGTTCACGATATATGAGGGCCATTTACACTGCTTACAACAGGCCATTTCGAGCTTTTGTTAAAAAACACCCGAAACGTTTGTAATGAGCTATAGGCATTCAGAACAATAAACCTTCACTTGGGAAGACATGTAAATTTGTATTTCACCACATTATTTGTGTTTATATTACAGCCGATTAACCTGGCTACAGCTGATTATAATAATGTGCTTATCTTGGGATAACCATTAAGCCATTAAGCAAATAAACCCGTAGTAGGCCTATTGCGTAACAGTGCTCTTAGTGGAGGCAATTAAATTGGTTTTTGTCGCCATTTTGTTTCTGTGAATCTTAGAAAGTTTAAATGTTCCAAGAACATTTTTTAAACGAATATATTAAAAGTTTGATAAATTTAACGGAGAATGTACGATTGAAAGAAAGTTCCCTGTAATTAATCTCTTCGTCGTAAACACTGTACTAATTGTGGAGAATTGCGTGACCACCGTTATCCGAGAATTGTTTATTGTTGTTATTATTTGAAAGTATACGTTATTCTGAAAATTATGGTGGGGACTCAAAAATCTTGTAGCCGTAGTGATCTTTTGAAAATTCTTAGTTTTATGGAATAAGATAGCGATTTAGAAAATTGCTTTTTTCTCGTGACTTATTTAGATCTATATCAAGTAAAACGTAATATTTAGGCCTATATCACGGAATAGTACAAATATTACATAAATTACACTTTTTTTACTTTTGTTAAACGTTATTTTTACTTCACTAAAATTTATAAAGCCTTTTTTCATTTTGTGGTGTATTTACCATTTATTTCATAGGTCATCTTGTTTCGCGATTCATTCCTCGTGACGGCCAGGTTCCTTGTTTCATAATTAATAAATTTCCAGTGAAAACAATAGACTTTTTCTTAAAAAAAAGGCGTGTGTGCGCGCGCCCAATATTTGCGTGTAGAATCTGATGAGCTTTTCTCTGTATGTGGATGTACCTTTATTGTAAATCTCGTGAATAAAAATATGTACAAAATATCTGTTTTACAAAATGTTTACTTACCCACTTTTCAAAAAGTGAGTGATCCTCTTCAAAGCTGGAGACTAAACAGTTTGGCACTTTTAGAAAAAAATAGTCTTGCAAATATTGTTGGATAATATCTCAGGACTGTAGTTGTAGGAGTGTTCGTTGTAGAGTTTCTTGTTCTGCTAATTATTTTTATTTTTTTCTCTTGACCCTTATAACGGAAGTTTTGCTTCATTTGGCGAGGTTTTTGTTGTGTGGTGAGGTCCCGGTCATTCTGTTTTACTTATGGGAACACTCACATATAGTGGGAACATGAGGTAAGTCTAAGGTACACTGGGAGTCGCCAGGTTCCGATACTGACCGACCGATTATTAGGTCGATGCCATTCACTACATCAGCATGTGTCCCTTTACACTTTAGAGTTAGCCAGGTTATGTAGAATAGTGAATGTATGTATGTATCTTGAGTAGATGAGTGAGAGCAGTATGAGCTAGAGATACGGTGGGATTGTTGTCCATCAGCTGTCTTCGCTGGACTGCAAAACCGTTCACACAAACAAAAATGGTATTTGCAAATGTAACCAATTATTTACCAGAGTGGTCGCAATCTTTCCGAAAACTCGGCTTTAGAGGAAAAATCAAAATATTTGCCTTATTTCTAGCAATCCTATACGAAATTTGAAATAATATACTTTGGTAACAAGTGGAATAAACATTGAAAATAAATGTTGATAACTCAAGTAGTTGCTGATTATTCAAGTAGTTAAGGACGCCATTTAAATAATTTTACGTGAAAAAGTTTGAATTATTTTTTAGAATATTTGTGCACTCGTTTAGGTATGTAGGAAAACATTTTTATGTTCTAATGGTGTGATTTTTATTTTAAAAAATTGTTCTCTTAGTTTTAATTTTGTTTCTTGTATTCTTAAATATATACTGTAACAGTTTGTCTGGTTGTAACCCATTAATCAGATAAGACCGTCTGTTAAATTCGTTATTCAATACGGCAATAACATTGACAATGTTATCTGTAACAGTAACGGCGGCGCCATTGGCAGTGACGTGGTGACGTCATCCAGTCATCTTATATGTTTGGTTCAAATACGAACTTATGCTTTTCAAAATGACGGGCACGCAAAATCTTAGAATGTATTTATCTTACAGTCGTGATAAACGTTAAAAGTCTGTATTAATTGGTATTTTAAATGCCGTTAATTAAAACTGTAAGAATGGTAGGTTGGAGTTGATTTTCTGTTTTTCGAAGAGGACCTGTATGTACGTACGGAGGTACACGATTCCACAGGGGTCGGCATAATGCGAGATAATTTTTAATAGTACTTTTCTACTTAGTATTCAATGTCTTACTAATATTGTTAAAGGCACGATCAAGCAACGCTAAATAGAACGACAATTGTATGATGTCGATAATTATGCCGGCGACTTATCTTCGCTAAGTGAACACGTTTGGCACTGCATGGAATCACGCGAATAAAACAGCTGTGTGCCATTCCACGGCCAATGTCATTCCACCTTCCTGCTCGGCCTAATTAGGCTTATTCAAGTTCACGTAACTATTGCCTACTTGCCCGCCTGTCACGGTAATGTTGAATGGATTATGCAAGCCGAACATTATGTAAGGCGAGCTGTCACCGGCATCTGCCCTACCCTACTAACTCGGCGAGCCAATTATTGCATTTGTTGACATAAATTCACTTAAATGTGTCCCTGTTACGTCCGCGTTACACAAATCTAAAACAAAATCCACAGCTGTGTACAGAATTGTAGCGATCTGTATCTGCAGGATGCCGTCGTAATGGTGTTAAGTAACGTCGAACAAAATTTTAATAATTGTGATGAACCAGATCTCATTTTAAAGGGTGGGAAACGTAGTTTTGTTAGGTGGAATTGAAACAACAGAGTTCGTTAAGTTTTCGGTAAAATTAGTTTTTGTAAAGTAATTTGCCGTAGAGATTCTTGTTTGGGTAGTCAGCTGATTTATGGGCAAATAATCACAATAAAATTGTAGTAGCACATACATTGAGGAACTCAGTATCAGTAAAGACTTTCCGGTACCTTTTGCATTGATTTTTGCAAAGGTCGTATTGTAGATTTACAAAGTGTATTTAAACGAAAATAAAAATATAATGTTTAACGCGTATCATGTTTTAGGGCAGGTTGTGATGTTGGATTTCGCGGGGTGCGTGATGCGAGGAACATGTTTATATTGATACACAGCAGTATATTTAGCGCGTCGCAAGTATTAAATTAATTATAATTAAAAATTACTGTGTTTCCGTCCTTAATCGAACCGGTGACTTGCGCGTGTAAGGCGGACGTGTTAACCACTACACTACGGAAACGACGATGTTCGACAGATTTACGTGTATGAAATGAATCATTAATTTAATTTTGGAAGTTGCATTAAAAGATCGGTTATTTTATATTAATTCGGAAAGATCAGCTGATTTCATTGAACAGCTGAGAGGATTAATACATTTTAGGTTATGTTGTTAAAAACTAGATTATATTAATTCGTAACGATCAGCTGATTTCACTGAACAGTTGATAGGTTATAATATGTTTTAGGTTATGTCTTTAAAAACTAGCTGTGTTAATTTGTTGTTTTCGAACAAATTATCCTAATGAAAAAGGAAGAGAAAACTTGATCCATGATTTTAATTTTTTGTTCAATAACATACATTTTATCTTTATGTTATATTAAAGAGAATGTGGAAGGAGCACACATGCGTGCGCACGTTACGTTTATACAGCTGTCTGAAATTTTGAAGTTAGGTGTCCAAAAGGTCGAACACCTCAAAGCCGAATTTTAAAATTTTTATTTATATATTTTTTCGATATTCAACAGAAAATTACACCTGTTTATGAAGAACATCACGGTGAAAATGTTTGAATTCCATGGACAACGCCGTGCCGTACAATAGAATTAACTTTTTGGCCGTACAGCGATAAGATAAACTGTTTGTTTATTTATCAAATAGGCGTACAACATTAACTAGTCGGCTAATTGTATTATTTAATGAGTGGTCCTGGCTTATTACTTGTCAGTTTATTTAGCTGTTAAAAATCTTTTTAAAAGGTTAATTTTTTTTTTTAAATTGAAGTTGATATTACGTTGGTTTTATATGTTACAGTTAAGTTCTGAATTATTATGCCACGTAAGGTAGTTCTCACCCTCACCCAACTGAAAGCCTGTGACTAGTAATGGTAATTTTTAAAATATCGATGTTTCGGTGTATCGTTTAAAGAACATCGATGGCGTTAAAACATCGATTTTTAGGATTTTTAAAATAAGACTATTAAAATCATTAACTAAAATCAATAATGTAATATCGAAACGTAGATGTTATGATTTACCCATTTATATTTAAATCTAGAGTTCTTTTAAATACTTATAATAAAAACTAGAAGTGTTTTTTTTTATAGATTAAGAATATTAATGAATTAAGTTAACGATGACGTAATTATAAGTAAACATGTGTTCAGTATATGAATTAAAACATAAATATCACTCGAAACATAAATATTCCTCTGAAACAAAATCCAACACTCATTTCCCCAAGCAAGACAGTCCGTGCGTAGGCAACAGTCGTACACAATAGGAAACGAAGCATTGGCAAATTGATGTCGGGAATCTAGCTTCAGACACCCAGAGTGCATTGTCGCAGTCTAAAGTTATCACTGCGAACTGCTGAACTGCTAACAGAAGCAAAATGTGCTTCTGATAAATGAGAAAGAAGACCACCAGCCTTTTTGGTTACAATATCAATATATCTGGACAAAATATCCATGTGGAAAAAATATCGGCATGAAACCATCGATGATCCAAAAACATCGATATTTGCTGTCTCTAGCTGTGACAGACCTAATGTGACATTTCGCCAAGTCTCTGCTGCCTAAAACTTTCCCAAAGGAGTCTAGTACACATGTTTTTAAAATGAAGACTAAAAGCACTATTAAGGCTGTTATCGCCTAAACACAACTACTAATGAAACAAAAAATAGGACGATAAAACTTAACACTACTTAAAAACTAGATAACATTTCTAACAAGAATAAATAGTTCACAGTCAAAGCAATATAAAGTTGGATTGAAAAGTGACACTAATCAAAGAAAACAGAAAGAAAAATATTATGAAGCAAGTTAAAATTACCTAAAAAGAATATAAACTGTATATAAACAATTATATAATGAATAAAAAAATAAGTAATACTAAAAAAAACAATTAAGCTTTAATATGTCGATTAAAAACACATAGGTATGTGAAAACGGCTTAAGAAGGCTAAAACACGATCAATGATTGATGAATCGTCCCCGAAGATCGGCTGCATAGAATTTTCCAATTTATACATTTTACGCATGTTTCTCAAATAATCACACACTAAGAGAAAGTGTTTTATCTGTGATGGTGTACTTTGTGATAGTACAGCAATTGCCTAGTCCAATTATTGTAGCATTGTATTATTGTATTTTTCGTTTGTGTTGGTTTGCAATTAGCCGGCCCAGCTAATCATTATTCACCAATTCTTAATGACCCAGTAGTTACGCAAATCACGCAGGAAAGCTGATTATATTGAGATGCTTGCAGAACTGCTGTTATATAGGGTGGTAATTAGTGTTATGCCTGCGGTAGTTGAAGAAAAATTTCAGTGAACCGCTTCAACGCAGATACTATTCAGTCTTTTTTTAAATTTATTTATAATAACTAGCTGTTACCCGTTGCGGCTTTGCCTGCAATCATAATGTAGTCAATAAAATTTATAGTCGATTTTCAAAATCAGAATAGGTCATTTCATTTTAATATATTTCTATTTACAATATTATACGATTTATGGTTTTCGGCCAAGAAATATACATTTTTGCTACTCGATACTCTAAAACAGGGTCCTGTCATATTTTAATAAAATACAGTATTATTAAAAAGACACTATTATGCAATTAAACTGGAATAGTATTGTGTTTATTTCAGGTACCTAAACCGTGTTCACACCAAATTTAATCTCAATTGGTCCAGTACTTAAAGTGTGATTGAATAACAAACAAAGAAACAAAAACAAACTCAGAAATATAATATGATTACCTGTTACCAGTCACGGTTTGCCCGCAATCATAATATACATTAAAGAACACGCATCACTGTGTTAGGACCAACAACCGTGTCAGTTAGGTTATGGTGAATTTCTTTTTTAAAATAAAGGTTTTTTTAACGCACCACCGTGTTAGTTAAGTTATGGAGTAGCCTTTAAAAAAAATTAAGGCTTTTTTCCTGCATCACCGTATTAGGCCCAACAACCGTGTCAGTTAGGTTCTGGAATACTCTTTTTGAAAAAATAAATAAAGGTTTTTTTAATGCATCACTGAGTTAGGCCTAACAACCATGTTAGTTAACTTATGGAGTATTCTTTAAAAAAAAATATAAAGATTTTTCACGCATCACCATGTTAGGCCTAACAACCGTGTCAGTTAAGGTTTTCAGTACTCTAAAAAAAAAAAAAACGGTTTTTTCACACATCGCCATGATAGGCCCAAAAACCATGTCAGTTAGGATATGTGGTATTCTTTAAAAAAATATAAAGGTTTTTTTACGCACCACCGTTTCAGTTAGGATATGTAGTCTAGTATTCTTTAAACAATTATAAAGGTTTTTTCACGCATCACCTAGTTAAGCCTAACAATCGTGTCAGTTAGGATATGTAGTATTTTTTAAAAAAATATAAAGGTTTTTTCACACATCATCGTGATAGGCCCAACAACCGAGTCAGGATATGTAGTATTCTTTAAAAAAATATAAAGGTTTTTTCACGCATCACTGTGTTAGGCCTAACAACCGTGTTAGTTAAGTTATGGAGTACTCTTTAAAAAATATATAAAGGTTTTTTCATGCATTACCGTATTAGGCCCAACAACCGTGTCAGTTAGGTTATAAATACTCTTTAAAAAAGAATAATAAAGGTTTCTTTAATGGATCACCGTGTTAGGCCTAACAACCGTGTCAGTTTAAGGTTTTCAGTACTCTTTAAAAAAAATAAAGGTTTTTTTCACACATTACGGTGATAGGCCCAACAATCGTGTCAGTTAGGATATGTAGTATTCTTTAAAAGAATATAAAGGGTTTTCACGCATCACCGTGTTAGGCCTAACAACCGTGTCAATTAGGTTATGTAGTATTTTTTAAAAAATAAATTTTTTTCACGCATCACCGTGATAGGCCCAACAACCGTGTCAGGATATGTAGTATTCTTTAAAATAATGTACAGATTTTTTCACGCATCACCGTGTTAGGCCTGATAACCGTGTCAGTTTGGTTATGCAGTATTCTTTTAAAAAATGGGTTTTTATCACCCAAAACCCGTGTTAGACGTATTTTTATTGTTTTATCGATTTACAACACGTTACTGATTTTCGCCGGGTAGCTTTTGGGCACATAATAAAGCATTTTAGTAACAAAAATATCGAAAAATCCAGGATATGCTACATTGCATATTTACCATTTTTTCATATAATGTAATTACACAAATATATATACTACCTTACAATTGGCACTCTGCGTAGGGATTTTTTTACATTTAATATTGAAAATTCAACACAAAGTAACAAATTAAAGTCAGTTTTGAAAAAAAATGTCAACTAAAATATTGAAAATGTTACATTACAATTAATAATTTTGCAATAAATAAAACACATATTAAGATTCTTAGAATAGGATTGAATCTATGTTCATCTCAGGTACCTAAATCTCAGGTCCAGTAAATAACTACAGTTAACACGTGCCACAAAACTAAAAACTTATAATTATTTTGGGCTGGGTAAGTAGTATAATAACGTTTTGTAAAACGGGAATAGGCCTATGTGTATCTCAGATACTTAAACCTTATTCGTACCAAATTTCATCTTAATTGGTCCAGTGGTTAAAGCGTGATTGAATAACAAACAAACAAACAAACACACAAACTTTCAGAAATATAATATGATTGAGATGAGATTGAGATTACAACTAAGTATTCACCTGTCAAGTAATTTACATTTATTATTACATCATCACTTTGTTTGGAACACCATCCAGTGATGGATTCCTGTATATTACACACAACGTATTGGAAAAGAAAAACAAACCAACATATGTGTCATTATAATTATAAAAAGCCTTGTTCTTGTAATTCATCTTCTTTAAAACCATCAAGATTAGGAAGAAATGTTGTTTTACTGTTTTTGTTAATAAAATCTGTACTCTGCCGATATTTTGCCGCTTTAGACTGTCTGGTGATATAACAAAGCAAATAGGCCTGCTGTCATGACGTTTGACTTTTGACAGGTGTCAAAGCGTCGTAAATGTGTTATTAGTTTGATAAGAACCTGTTGGTGGATAGGATGTGACACACAACTGAATCGCTTGCTTATATTTACAAGTATTTGCTGATTGCAGTATTGAGGATTTACATTACATTTTCATAGTGGAAATACTTGCACACCAACACTGTAACGTCAATACACTGTACTTAACGGTACACTGTAGTAAATAGCAATTATGTGGGCCTACTGAGTAACGGCGACAGTTTTGTAAAATTAAGTCGTTTTACGTGAACAGAGTGGAGAGCGATTTTTGCAAACAAGTCAAAACTATATTACTTGTAATTACTTTGTAATCTTTTATGGAGTTGGAAATTGTGATCACTTGTGTAAGAGGAAGAAGAGGGAATGGAATTATTTTATTGTTTTAAACAACAACCCTTAGTTAGGAAAAGTATTGTTAATCCTGTTGTCATCTAGACTGCATGTAGGGAAACAGGTGAGCTGATGGGCTGTCTCTGCCATCCTTCTGTTGTTGAGTGATACAACAACACTCCACCCGGGAGCAGTGTGTCCCTTTCGGACGGTAAATAAAGTTCATTGAGGCAACAGTGCGTGAATCGTAAGTAGAAAAGCGCAGTAAAATTGAAAAATGAAGTTGTGTGCTATTTACCATTGTTCCAACATGTCAAAGTCAAGTTAACTTGCTCACCAAACGAGGAACAGTGCAATTAATTTGAGCAATGAAGTTGTGTGCTATTTACCATTGTTCCAACATGTCAAAGTCAAGTTAACTTGCTCACCAAACGAGGAACAGTGCAATTAATTTGAACAATGAAGTTGTGTGCTATTTACATTGTTCCAACATGTCAAAGTCAAGTTAACTTGCTCACCAAACGAGGAACAGTGCAATTAATTTGAGCAATGAAGTTGTGTGCCATTTACCATTGTTCCAACATGTCAAAGTCAAGTTAACTTGCTCACCAAACGAGGAACAGTGCAATTAATTTGAAAAATGAAGTTGTGTGCTATTTACCATTGTTCCAACATGTCAAAGTCAAGTTAACTTGCTCACCAAACGAGGAACAGTGCAATTAATTTGAGCAATGAAGTTGTGTGCTATTTACCATTGTTCCAACATGTCAAAGTCAAGTTAACTTGCTCAACAAACGAGGAACAGTGCAATTAATTTGAGCAATGAAGTTGTGTGCTATTTACCATTGTTCCAACATGTCAAAGTCAAGTTAACTTGCTCACCAAACGAGGAACAGTGCAATTAATTTGAAAAATGAAGTTGTGTGCTATTTACCATTGTTCCAACATGTCAAAGTCAAGTTAACTTGCTCACCAAACGAGGAACAGTGCAATTAATTTGAAAAATGAAGTTGTGTGCTATTTACCATTGTTCCAACATGTCAAAGTCAAGTTAACTTGCTCACCAAACGAGGAACAGTGCAATTAATTTGAAAAATGAAGTTGTGTGCTATTTACCATTGTTCCAACATGTCAAAGTCAAGTTAACTTGCTCACCAAACGAGGAACAGTGCAATTAATTTGAAAAATGAAGTTGTGTGCTATTTACCATTGTTCCAACATGTCAAAGTCAAGTTAACTTGCTCACCAAACGAGGAACAGTGCAATTAATTTGAACAATGAAGTTGTGTGCTATTTACCATTGTTCCAACATGTCAAAGTCAAGTTAACTTGCTCACCAAACGAGGAACAGTGCAATTAATTTGAGCAATGAAGTTGTGTGCTATTTACCATTGTTCCAACATGTCAAAGTCAAGTTAACTTGCTCACCAAACGAGGAACAGTGCAATTAATTTGAGCAATGAAGTTGTGTGCCATTTACCATTGTTCCAGCATGTCAAAGTCAAGTTAACTTGCTCACCAAACGAGGAACAGTGCAATTAATTTGAGCAATGAAGTTGTGTGCTATTTACCATTGTTCCAACATGTCAAAGTCAAGTTAACTTGCTCAACAAACGAGGAACAGTGCAATTAATTTGAGCAATGAAGTTGTGTGCTATTTACATTGTTCCAGCATGTCAAAGTCAAGTTAACTTGCTCAACAAACGAGGAACAGTGCAATTAATTTGAGCAATGAAGTTGTATGCTATTTACCATTGTTCCAACATGTCAAAGTCAAGTTAACTTGCTCACCAAACGAGGAACAGTGCAATTAATTTGAGCAATGAAGTTGTGTGCTATTTACCATTGTTCCAGCATGTCAAAGTCAAGTTAACTTGCTCACCAAACGAGGAACAGTGCAATTAATTTGAGCAATGAAGTTGTGTGCTATTTACCATTGTTCCAACATGTCAAAGTCAAGTTAACTTGCTCAACAAACGAGGAACAGTGCAATTAATTTGAAAAATGAAGTTGTGTGCTATTTACATTGTTCCAACATGTCAAAGTCAAGTTAACTTGCTCACCAAACGAGGAACAGTGCAATTAATTTGAGCAATGAAGTTGTGTGGTATTTACCATTGTTCCAACATGTCAAAGTCAAGTTAACTTGCTCAACAAACGAGGAACAGTGCAATTAATTTGAAAAATGAAGTTGTGTGCTATTTACCATTGTTCCAGCATGTCAAAGTCAAGTTAACTTGCTCACCAAACGAGGAACAGTGCAATTAATTTGAAAAATGAAGTTGTGTGCTATTTACCATTGTTCCAACATGTCAAAGTCAAGTTAACTTGCTCACCAAACGAGGAACAGTGCAATTAATTTGAAAAATGAAGTTGTGTGCTATTTACCATTGTTCCAACATGTCAAAGTCAAGTTAACTTGCTCACCAAACGAGGAACAGTGCAATTAATTTGAAAAATGAAGTTGTGTGCTATTTACCATTGTTCCAACATGTCAAAGTCAAGTTAACTTGCTCACCAAACGAGGAACAGTGCAATTAATTTGAAAAATGAAGTTGTGGCATTTACCATTGTTCCAACATGTCACGGTCAAGTCATGTTCACCAAAGGAAAATGGTCCAGACACTTTACAGACTGATATTGCATGAAACAATTACCTTCCAGGGACAACGGACTTATTCCCACCTTCATGGAAATATTTTTGGTGCCACAAACTCAGTTTCAGTTCAAACGAAAAATAAATGCAGATTGAAACTATTATTTTGCAATTAAATAAGTAATCGAGGTTAGTTGAACTGGATTTAGTAAACTGTATCTTTCGTCAATATTGTAACAATTTTTTTTCAAGTTAAGAGTATTGTAATTCCATTTTTTTAGGCGGGGGTTAAGTTCATGGCTCAGTCAGTAATGTAGGGAGGCAGTTGACCGGAAGCAATTAGAGCCTGTACGCCGGTTCTAATTTAATTACTACAGCAAGCTTTTTCTGTGTGCTGCACAATCACCCGTTTTTTTAGCGAATTTTAATTTTAAAGCGGTCATCATGGAAAGACCCAGAGCCAGAACCTTGAATTAAGTACTGATCCTAGTCTCGATAACTTTTTTTAGGGTTTATATATATATATATATATATATATATATATATATATATATATATATATATATATACACGCATAAACACACACAGACACGCACGCTCGAGATTTTAGACTGATTTGATTCAAATGTGGCAGTGAAATCGATTATAGTAGTATAGTAGCTTGGACACGTTGGTTAATCAGCAAAATTCGTCCAACAGTTTCAAAATGGCAACCATTTAAACTTGTAAAAATTAGTCATTTTTTAAATCTTAAATTGTTTTGAAAATCCGATTTAATCGTCGTCATCAGCGTTAAAAATAGCATAAATTAATATTTTGAATTTTCAAATCCATTGAATGAAGGAAAAAAATTGATGAAATTAAAGGATTCAATGTAATTTGAAATTTTAAAGTGCTAGTATACGCAGATTTTAATACTGATTATGATTGTGAAATCAGAATTTCAAAAAAGGTTGAAATAAAAAAAAAGTATTGGAAATTTCCTTCCATAACGTTAGCAAGACAGCTGCCTGACGCTATAAAATTTAAGTATAATTTTAATAATTAATGATACTTAATATTTATATTTTCTCAGTTTTTGTAAAACATATTTATGTAATACACATATTAATGCATACACAATAATTTTTTTGTACGTTAAACGTATGGTGTGGAGCTTACTGTATTTCATATTTAACTGTAGATTCTAGGCAACAATTGGCATATAAAACTCATAAATATTCGTAGCCTACCATATTTGCTAAAGGTTTGCGTCACGCAAGTCGGCTAAATGTAAACATACTGAAGTCTGCAATATAATATGGAAATTTGTTTTACCTACTGTCAAGGCATTTTAATATATTGTAATGTACATATAAAGAAATCAAATTATACGTTCGATTCAAAGCACTATTGCTTTAAAATTTGTCATTATTTATTCTGAATTAATGAGTTTAACTCATATATGATACATTTTGAAAATTGTGTTACTTCGAAACGTTTCATACTCGTACTAGTAAAATGCTCAAAACGAATCGCAGTTTATGTTGTAGCGTTAATTTTTGCCGTTATGTTGCTTTCGTATCACATTCTATAGTTACCGCATTAAAGGCTTCGTCTAGAAGTCAAACTTTAAGGAAATGCTTTTGGCTCATTCATAAGAGGGCTCCTTTAGAAAATCAGTACACAATTTTACTCGCCCACGTAAAGTCATCATCGCCAAAAGGGGACTCTTGATGGAACTAAAATAGCTGCGGTGGGCTCTGAATTTAAATCACGATTTCGCTTTTCTAAACAACCCATTATAAGTAGGAACCAGTAATAACCTGTTAACAACCGCTCAATTATTTAAGCAACGTTCGGGTGCTCAATGTTCTTGAGCTTAATATTCTCAAACATGAGGATTCCGGTACTCAGTATTCTCGAACGTAAGTATTCGGGTGCTCTCAGTTTTTTCGAGTGACGATCGGATGCTTGATATTCGCGAGGATCAAAGTGCCTGAATCTCGAGCACAATTCTGGAAAATCATGGGGGCTCATTACTGGGCACTGTGGTTTGAGAGTGCACATGAACAGGATAGGTATGTACCATGGAAAAACCGTGTGTAGGTTGTACAAGAAAGACTAGGAGACTGCAGAACACATAATTCATAATTGTTGCTAGTAGGGGGCTAAGGGTTTTTGGTGTCCAGGACCCTAGGGATCTTCAGCAGAATGTGCTAGTCAGTGGATTGTTGGAACTTACTAAGGGCATGAATCTGCTAAACTAGTACTCATGAGGTTTAGTTGCACAATAGTTGTGGTCTGTTGACTGCATTACCTGGGGTTGTATTGTCCTTTCTTGTAGTTTTGAATCTAATTCTCGAACGTAGGATCCGGGTGCTCGGTATTCTCGAGCTTAAGGATTTAGGTGTTCACTATTCTCGAGCTTTCGAAATCCTAAGCAATCTAAAGATTCGGAATGCCCAATTTCTATGGCTACTGTCTTATCTCGCCATACATTGCCTGCTTCCTGGCAGAGTACCTCTTTGTGCGATAGTTTGCGGAAAACTACCCACTACGTTTAATCGGAGTCGACAAGAGTCTACTGAATATTCTCGAGCAGGTTCGACGATCGACTGCCTCTACTCTTGATCGGAATCGAAGAGCGTATCCTCAATATTCACAAGGTTGGTCGGCGATCGACTGACACTCTAATCTTGATCGAAGTCGACAAGAGTCTACTGAATATTCTCGAGCAGGTTCGGCGATCGACTGCCTCTATTCTTGATCGGAATCGACGAGCGTATCCTCAATATTCACAAGGTTGGTCGGCGATCGACTGACACTCTATTCTTGATCGAAGTCGACAAGATTCTACTGACTATTCTCGAGCAGGTTCGGCGATCGACTGCCGCTACTCTTGATCGGAATCGACGAGTGTATCCTCAGTATTCAGTTTGGTAGGCAGTCGACTCGATATTGTCGAGTGAAGTGAGCGATCGACTACTGTGTTCTTGCTTGGAGTCGCCGAGAGTCTGCTCAATATTCTCAAATTGAGTCGACGAGAAATTCTACTAGTCTTTATCGGAATCGGCGATAGACTAACTGCTCAATATTTTCGAACTGAATTTACGAGGCACTACTAGTCTCCATGAAAGTCAGCGATAGACTGCTGCGGCTACAGCGGCCTGCTTTTATACACTGGAGCGCTGCTCATGTGCAGAAACCAGATTTTTGGTCATTTAGGTCCCAGAGCTCGGTTCGAGAGGTTGTTCCTAGAGCCAAAAAACTCTTGTTTAGGCTATAATCGTGAACTAACCTTTTGATACGTGTAATAAGACCTGGCTTTAGATTACAATCGTGAATTGACCTTTCGTACTGTGGATTGCCTCACCTTGGCTACATAGGAGTGCTTTGCGTTTTAGTAACCGGGTTATTTTTAAACCGTTTTAATCTATTTTTCTGAAAACTGCTGGTAAACTTTTATTAAGTGTCGATTCATTGTTTCCGTTGCTAGTATTGGATATCGTGCTATCGTATACAGTTACATAAAACGAAAAGTTTTACTGACGTAAGCGCGTGGATTGGAAGCCGAGTGAGTTGAGTGGAGACTAATAATTTACATTTAATCATCTGCACTTGAACATTTACCGGAGTGCAAGTTGTTCAATTACTCTCGATGGGGAGAAGTGGCTGATCGACTCGTTTAGTAATCCCTATTAACAGTTCCGCTGTAAGAATTTTGAAACAGTACACGTGACTTTTTGTAGGATTTGCAGTGACGTCATTTTGGAAATGGACTTTGATTTAAAGCTAGCTGAATAGTACAACGACATTATCTGCATAAATTATGTCTTTTGCCGCGATTTTTAAGATTTTGAATGATCGCCATTTTGAAACTGTAGTACGAATTTTACTAAGTAAAATTTTTTTGTTATTGGTTTTACCAAAATCGATTTTTGTTCAAACTTTATAAATCAAATCGTACCACAAACCGGAATAGAGTAACTTTGGGGGTAGGGGACATCCCTGCCCACTTTACGGGCAATTCAATTTAAGTTTTTTTAAATCTGCTACCGTAGCAATTGATTAATGCATTAATGCATAACCAGTTTCATTAAATTCGAACGAGTGAAATAATTAAACAAAAAAACTCGAAACGCTCGTATTTTGTAAGGGTTGTAAATGTAAACAAAATCCTTTTGAATCCTTTTCATTTACGTACACAATAATTCTTCCTTGAATATCTAATTTTACTATTTTAATTAAACATTTACTCTATCTCTTTTTAACTCGTTAGGGGTAGTTTTTAATTGTATTTTTCTTGTTATTTCTGCTTTTATAAGGTTAAATTATAAAACTCAAGTACAGTGTTACTTAACAATTTGTAAATCCGATAATATAAAATTGAAAACAGAGTAGGCCTAATACACACGTGTTTGTCAACAACGCTATAAAACACCATCGACGGGTCAGCACTCAGCACGTGTGTTAGCCTGTGTGCTTGATCTGTCAGTGAGTGAGTGATATCGTACTGATATTTTATAGAATGCAATTTATACCAGTCAATTATTAGTTCATATAAATCCGACGTTTGGTTATATCATTGTACAAAACACAATAAGTAGCGACAATGCAACAGATTCTGTTGAATGGAAAGTACAGTTATTCGCTTAGCTCATTGTTTGGCATGTTTAACCGGAGTGTTACGTACTATGCAGTATCACGTTACAGCCTTGTTATTTACTATTAGTTCATATAAATCCGACGTTTGGTTATATCATTGTACAAAACACAATAAGTAGCGACAATGCAACAGATTCTGTTGAATGGAAAGTACAGTTATTCGCTTAGCTCATTGTTTGGCATTTGTTTAACCGGAGTATTACGTACTATGCAGTATCACGTTACAGCCTTGTTATTTACTATTAGTTCATATAAATCCGACGTTTGGTTATATCATTGTACAAAACACAATAAGTAGCGACAATGCAACAGATTCTGTTGAATGGAAAGTACAGTTATTCGCTTAGCTCATTGTTTGGCATTTGTTTAACCGGAGTGTTACGTACTATGCAGTATCACGTTACAGCCTTGTTTCATATAAATCCGACGTTTGGTTATATCATTGTACAAAACACAATAAGTAGCGACAATGCAACAGATTCTGTTGAATGGAAAGTACAGTTATTCGCTTAGCTCATTGTTTGGCATTTGTTTAACCGGAGTATTACGTACTATGCAGTATCACGTTACAGCCTTGTTATTTACTATTAGTTCATATAAATCCGACGTTTGGTTATATCATTGTACAAAACACAATAAGTAGCGACAATGCAACAGATTCTGTTGAATGGAAAGTACAGTTATTCGCTTAGCTCATTGTTTGGCATTTGTTTAACCGGAGTATTACGTACTATGCAGTATCACGTTACAGCCTTGTTATTTACTATTAGTTCAGTTGTATACATTTTACCGCTGACTCGATTGTTTTCACTGATTATTAATGAACAGCTCCTAATGAATGAAGCGTAAATATAACATTGACCGACATAATGCGAGTGGCCAGCAGGTCATTCATTGTAGCGCCATCTGTCTTCTGGTTATCTGAGCTTCGGTATGCAACTATTTCTTGCGATAGGCTACTACGTCTTTGTATTGGTTGGTGTCGAACCTCTCTCGATCCGAGATGTCTTTTCAACATTTCTTTACAAGTCAACGTACGTACGTTTTACGTTATTTTATTAAAAATAATATTCGAGTTGTATTCTTATTAAAAACATAATAAAATTGACGTAACATTATTACATTGAGTTATTATCCCCCCCCATAAAAAAATCAGGGCCTACAATCTTATCGAAAAATAGCTGTAATTTTCTCAAATTCAGACTTACGATTTTGCTCAAATTTAGATCGTGTAAACTGTGAATATTCACAACTTAAGTTAGCTTATCAAATTTGAAATAAGGTTAACAGATTAATGAGCAAATAAAAGGAATGGAACTTTCGTAGATATGATAGAATGGAATTTTCAAAAGAATTTTCTTATGGTACCCTTTTTTGAAATTCTGATTGCACCGTCAAAAATCTGCATACATTAGCACTTTCAAATTACGTTGAAAATACGAAAATGAATCCTGACCGCCGTCAGACAAATTCTTAATTTCAAAGGATTTTGAAAATTCGAAATGCTAATTTAGGTTTTAAAGCTGATTACGATATTAAAAACGTATTTTCAAAAAAAAAACTTTTTAAATATTTGAAATGACCATCATTTTGAAAATGTTAAAACGAATTTTGTTGGTCAACAAATTTGTCCGACCTATGACCATAATTTATTTCTGTGATAAAATTTAAATCAAATCGGACCAAAATTGCGAACATGAGCGTCCTAAAATACACACACACACACACACACACACACACACACACACACACACACACACACACAATTTTTACAACCCCTCAAAAAGTGATATAGAGGTCAGGATCGGTGCTAATTTCAAAATCCCGGGTCAGGGGCTTACCATGATAAACATAATAAATTTTTTGTTAGTTTTTAATTTTTTTCCCGATGTCTCCATTTACCGTAAGCTGATTGTTTCAAATTTATTTCACTATAAGGTGCATAGACTATAACACTATCAAAAATATATAGGCTATTTGTTAAATGTCTGATGAAACTTTGACCATATATGATGTTGAAATATTTTGTCAAAGTTGTATTAAAGAAAACATGTTACATCCGTCAAATTTCTTTGATCAGCTGTGTTATTAAGTTACATATATTTTGGGATTATGTTGGCTTGTTAATAATACTGCTGCATTAAGCGCTTATCTTGCTATGGCGCTGCTAAATAAAAAAGAGGAAAAACAAGTTTGGGTCCTACCATAGACAAAAAGGAGAAATACGAGTACTAGGTGTAAATGCCACTATTATTAAAGATCTGCATTTGGAAGCTCTACGTGATTCAATCAAATAGACGATTTTTAAGAACGACTGTATTTTAAAATCTCTGTTTTTGTAAGCATTAATGTGGATATTCCAAGTTTTTTTCATATTGTAGAATTAATGCTTTTATTGCTTCAAAGGTCCATGACAATATCGCCATCGTTTTAAATTGTACGCAACGAAAGGATCGGTAGGAATAATGAAAACAAAAAGGAAATGACAAAATTTTTAGGTTATATCTACGTGTTTGATAAGAGGGTCATTTCATCAAAGAACCGTAAAATTTATTTTATGAAAGATCTTGGATCAAATGAGCCGTTTCTATGATAGTGTCCCTTTCACTAGTTATGAATCTTCATATATGTATATTATTGTTTATGTACATAAATATTATTAAACATATATATTATTATATTATTGCCTATATATTATATAGTGGAATATAAGACTTATCATTATATCATATCATATTATGATATATAGACTAATAATATATATAGGCCGCCTAGGTGGCCGAGAGACTTTCACCCCCCCGGCTTCGATTCCCGGCCAGAGCTTGGCATTTTCATACGCTATAAAACATTCCCGTCGTATGCATTAGCCCAAGTGTGCACAATAGTCAAACGTTAAAAAAAAAAAAAAAAAAAAATATATATATATATATATATATATATATATATATATATATATATTAAAAAATATTTGAACAATTAGCGAATTTCCAATATGAAATTCGAGCAGCTGCGTGGTAAGACTCAAACCGAGACCTTGAAAAGAGCACCGATTCTGACCTTTAGATTATTTTTTGAATAATGTTTATAATTTGTGTGTGTGTGTGTGTGTGTGTGTGTGTGTGTGTGTGTGTGTGTGTGCGCGCGCGTACGTGTAGCTTTAACAAGTTTGTTAATCAGCAAAATTCGTTCATCAATTTCAAAATGGCGACAACTTTAAAATCCTTAGAAATTGAAAACATTTTGTTTTATTTTTTTAAAGTCTTATTCTGTGATAAGAATTACATCAATTAGCATTTTTAATTTTCAAAATCCGTTAAAATTACACGAACATTTGAATTCGGATATGGTTTATTTTGTATTTTTAAAGTAATTTGAAGATTAAATTTTGTTATGTGGAAAAACTAAAGGTGATTATTTTCGAAATTAGATCTTTGAAAAGAGTAAGATAAAGAATTATACTTTCGGAAATTCGCTTCCAGCATGTCGGTGAGACAGCTGCGTGCCGCTGTGTATGCAGTTTAACACGTGTTCGTTTTTCAAATTGCGATGCAAGTTGGGAAATGGTTAAAAACATGTTTTGACAAAATTTGGTACAGAGTTACCTTGTTAAAGCCCGAAATACGTTGCACTTACGTGTAAGATTTTTTTCACATTAACTTCCGTTTCAAGAAGAGCGGGCTGTGAATCAGCGTTGAAAGTGTTAGTTGCGGGTTATTTCTTATAATACTGGCTGAACGGCAAGACCTATCATTATTTTGCCAGCTTTATATGTGAATAGAATATAATTTCCAGTAAAGTAGGTTCAGTAACATTTGTAGTAAATATTAGTCACCGGTTAAATAGGCGGATAAACATTGTTGTTTATTAATTAAGAATTTGCTGCAAGGTCTACTCTTCTTTGAAATACTAATTTAAAACAAAAATAATCTTTTAACGTAAATTTAAAGATTACTGATTCTAAAGTATTTAGAAACATGAATTTTTATTTTTACAAAGTAATTTTTAAACAGGAAAAACCTTATTTAATATTGTATAATAGTTTCCAAGACCGGCGAAGTGAACAACGCCTGCCTAAAGTTATATATACTTCCAGCTTTACACTGCTGTACGTTGCGTGCTTACCAATTGAAGGCGTTTGTTGTAAATCAGTGTTAACAAACTAAAAATTAAAACAACTTGATTTTATTTCAATTTGGCTTATGTTGTTGTTTAATTAAAAATATTAAGTCAATAATTAACCGTTAGTTAAAAATTAACTTCCTTTTGTGCTGTTTTTAGCGTTATTGCATTGAAAAATTGAGCATTGGGGCGGCTATCGTAGTAAGACCCAGACGTAGGATCTTGAAATCAGCATTAATCCTAACCTTTAGATCACTTTTCGGAGGGTTGTAAAAAAAACACACACACACACACACACACACACACACGTTTGTGTTCGGAATTTTAGTCTGATTTCATTCAAACTTGGTACACAAAAATCGATTATGGTAATTAGGATGAGCAAGTTCGTTAATCATGAGAAGTTTGTTCAGCAGTTTCAAAATGGCGGCCATTTCAAAACATTAAAATTCGTAAGATTTTTGTTATGAAAATACGATTTTCCGTTGTAATCAGCGTTCAAAATCCGTTGACTTTGTGAAATCTTTGAAGGCGATCACAGTTCGCCCATTTTCGTATTCCCAATGTAATTTGGAAGTGATGATGGATGTAGATTTGAATGCTGTTTGTGGTTGTGAAATAGAATTTCAAAAAGAGTAATATACAGGAATTCGCTTCAGCGAAACAGCTGCGTGCCACGCTTATATTTAATAGGGCTTGTTATTACATACAAGCTGCTTTGGGTTCTTTATTAATTATATAGGAGGGTTTTTTCGAAACTAACTCAAAGTATCGTCTACACTTTTGCCAACGTTATAAAAACAAAATATAGATGCGAACTTTATGTTTTACTTATTTAACATCCTCACTGTAAAGTGGAATTTAAATACGTTTACGTAATGTTAGCCCGTGAGGTTTTCAATGCAAATGTATAGTCTGTAGCAATACTGTTAGTGTTTGTTTCCAACAGTTTAGAGGTAATTATACATTGGTAGCTCACCGTATTAATGTATAAATAATTCGGTACTGAAAATAGTACTTTATCGCTTAACTCTGTAGGGCCTAAATGGAATGAATCGTTGTACAAATATATATATATGTATGTATATTCATATTATTTTATCGATTTTATAATAGTTGTATGTATTTTAGACAACGATTCTGTTTAAAACACTTTAGGAATATTTCGCACAAAGTTAAAGTTGAACCTAACTATTGAATGCAAACGTACAAAAGTACACTCGTCATAATAAATAGCCTAAATCATTAAAATTTCTGTTATTGAATCATATATCGTATTTTCGCTTCCTTTTTTCTTTTTCTTTTACGATAATTTGTTCGAAAACACGACAACAATAACATAGCTAGTTTTTAACAGCAACGTGAAACTTATTATAGCATATCGGCTGTTCAATGAAAGCAGCTGATCTTAACGGATTAATATAGAACAACTTGTCACTACCAAAATAAAATTAACGATTCATTGCATAGGTCAAACGTCTTCGTTGTTTCCGTAGTGTAGTGGTTATCGCTTGTGCCTCACAAAACCAAGGTCCCCGGTTAGAAACAGACATTTTTAATTATAATTATTTTAATATGAGACGCGATGCGTAAATTATATTGTAATGTATCAACATATAAACATGTTCCTCGCATCCCGCAAAATGGAACATCAAAACCATCCTTAAAACATAATACACGTTAAAAGTGAGCTCGATATTAGCGGCTAAAGTTCAAGTAATCTGCCGCTACGAACACTGCACGCTGCAGGGACAGGGAGCGAGACAGTAGTATTATTTGAGAAAATAGACATTAGTATTAACTATTTAACTGTAATTAAGCACTCTGCCGCAAGATGCCACCAGTAGCGAGCGCTAGCGTTTCTCTCGTAAGGGTTCTTTATTCAGTAGCCAAATATATTTGTGATTAAAATGAATATCGTGTGTACTGTGGCATTCCCTGTTATTGGCGTGATTTGAACGTATTCAGGCACTCGTCCATTATCTTTAATCTTTAATCATTACAATCAATTTGCTTAATGTTAGTGTACTAATCGAATGAACAAAACGTTTCTTAACGGATAACATAATGCATATATTTTCGCAATGTTTTCCCCTAACGTCCATACATTGCGCCAGTTAGACTAATGAGTCTGAGGAATCTGCGTTAACGGTAAGGGAAGACAGCATTAACAACGGCCTCGAACGCACGACTTCTAGGTGCGCAAGTTAGGAGACTTTTGTTTTTGCAGTATAAACGTAATATATATGTGCTGTTTTGTATAGGCCTACGTGTAAACCCTCCGTGATATCAGTGCAGCTAATCTTCATGTACGACTGCACGAAACCCGTTTTGTAATTAACTGCTTTAACAAAATGACTTGACAGTCTTTATATCGCAAATTTGACTAAAGGAAAGTTTCTAATTGGGGAAAACCTTTTCGCCGGCGGCTGCAACAAAAACCAGCGTCTGTATAGTGGCAGTTTTCCTGTTAATTACTTTGCTGTTGGACAGCTGAACAGACTTTTGGCACTGCTGTACCGTACCAACGAAAACTAACTGTTCTTGTATTAGCCCACTTTGCTCGATTAGCCTACTTTAAACGTGTTCTTGTCGCACTCGATTGCAATTCCGGGCACGTGTGTAAGATTTATTTTAACTTCTACGAATTAAATTGTACGAAGTACACACGTAAACGTTATCGTAAAAACAGCTATATATCCAGCTCGCTTTAGGGTTAGTCTAGGTTTGGTTAGGTTATGGTAGAGGTTAATGTTCGATTGCTATGTAACTTGCTTCATATGTTTTACCAATAACGTTAGTTGCACTATTTGTTATTAGTACGAAGGTGAATTTACGTAATCTAGTATTTATCGGTGTTGTTCTTTAAGTTATTAACAAACAATAGAACGTTGCCAAATAAAGAATACTTTAATTAAAAGTCAAAACAAAAATAGCAAAACGATTCGGTTATCTGTGTACAACATATTTTCTAATTTCGCGAAACAGAAGTACTCTGCTACAGTATACAGTGCCGGTATTTGCGGTTATCATTGCAAATGTCGGTTCCATTAGTTTTACACAAACAAGTCATTCAGTAGGCCATGATCGCTAACAAGGTTTATTTAGGAAAAACAATTTTATTAAAAACTTTCCTATTGGTTGATTCCAATTTGTGACACTTCCTCTCGTGCTTGGTGCAGTGTGTCAGTTGAAATGTAATTGCGCCCATTAATACTTCGAACAAATATTTTGTGCTTTTGGGCCTACGTTTTGTTGTTAATTTCCAGCTATTGGCAGACAGTATTTTTACAATTCGACTTCAACACACGTAGTATAAATAATAAGAGAGTGGAATATCGATCTGCGTTCGATTTGCCTTGGGAATACCTCTTCAGTAATTGCAATCGAAATGTTTACTGATTACTTTCTTACAATAGGCTGGTAAACAGAAAAAGCTACGGCATGTGTCTGACAAATTAAAATAGCTTTCTCTTATTTGTTGAAGGTTCGAATAGCTTAATTGCGGAAAGCTGTCACGTGATGCAGTAAAGGAACGATTCGATGTATCAAATGGCACGAAAAATTGATTATCGATTCCAGTAGCTTGATAAAGTTAGAAAGTAAAAATAACTTTAACAATAAATAATTTCCTTTAAAACGCTTTTCATCGTTGTCAGTATTCTTAACAAGCGGTGAGCTTTCCTTTAACTCATTACCGGTAATAAGTATCCCGGACAGTGGTTCTCAAATCTGCAGAACTACTTCGTGAGTGGGTGACACTGTAATAATTTAACAATACTGCGATGTTACTAATATACTGTAGTTATTTCGCATTGCCATGTACGTATTTTAAAATTTTTTGTTAAATGTGATATAAGAGTTGTAACTAAATAACCAGGACTGATGACGACAACAGGTTTGAACGTGCCTGTTGATGCTTCCCTCCCGCCCCGAGCTCTCTATGGGCGCGGTTGTACGTCGCCCTGTCTCGCTGTAACAATCGCCCGTTCAAGTACTTGCGCCAGCTTTTCGTTGAGAAAATGCAGTGTTCAGATTGAGCCTCAAATTTCTTGTGAAACTGGGAAAATCTGCTGCAGAAGCTCATGTAATCTTAAAGGAAGTGAATGTTTATCGCGCGCGTTAAGTTTTTGAATTGTTTAAAGCGTTTAACGTACTGAAGACGATTCACCCTGGACGACCCAAAGACATCAAAGACGGACAACTTCCAGGAAATTGGTAAACTGATCCGCGATAATCGTCGTCTTAGTGTCCGAGCTCTTGCTGTAATTTTAGGAATAAACAAGGAAAGTGTCCGTCATATTTTGCATGAATCATTGAACATACAGAAAGTTTGCGCAGAAATTGTGCCAAAACTGTCCGGAACAAAAAAAATGAACACTTGATCTTTGAAAGAACACTGATAAAAAGATCACTGACTGATATATGAGACGCAATGCGTAAATTATATTGTTATGTATCAATATAAACATGTTCCTCGCATCCCGCAAAATCGAACATCAAAACCATCCTTAAAACATGATACACGTTAAAAGTGAGCTCGATATTAGAGACTAAAGTTCAAGTAATTGGACTATCTGCCGCTACGAACACTGCACGCTGCAGGGACAGGGTTGTATAAACCAGAGTGCAAGACCAATATTTGAGATCAATCGTGGTTTTTCTTACTTATGATTCTCAAAAAAGCACCAATCGATGCATTGAAAGAGCACCACCTGACCATTGCATAACCGAAAATAAGCAAATCAAAATTCAAGGCCACCATGTTGTTTTGATAAGCGTGGAATCGTTAGTGGAAGACGTCAGTCATCCATTACGTTGCGGTTCTGACGAATGAGAAGATGACTACCCTAAGAGTACTTTCTGGATGCTTCACCAAGACAATGCGTCTGTCCGTTCCGCCTTGTCTGTGAAAGCGTTCTTTGTGAAATGCGGCATCACCGTCTTGAAAACCGCCCACCGTACTCGCCCTACTTGTCCCCTGTGACTTTTTTTATTTCCTAAAGGTCAAAATCGCAGCTTAACGTGATAAGATTTCACAGTGTGGAAGCGGTGAAAGTAAAAGCCACGGAGGTTCTCAAGCGAACTTCCAGCACCATTTTGAACAATTCGTATGAAACGTTGCAGGGATCTGCCAAGGAGGATACAGTGAACTTCATAATGTAACTGGTGATCAATAAAATGTTTTGCAGCACCAGTCCGGTTATTTAATTGCCACACCTCGTACTTTCAATATACTTCGATACATTTGATATTTTTAAATATTTTCATATATTTAATATTCATAAATATATTTCGATAACTTACTTCGATATACAGGGTATTTGAAAAAGAACTCCCTAATTTTAATGTGCCCTAGAATCTGTATAAGGTAACACACTACTCTAGCTTGTGGTATATAATTCATCAGGTTTTGCTCATGTAATTGTGGGAAACTGTTACATGAAATTAAACCTGATTGCCGTTTGCTGTTAACTTTCTACGTAGATTTGGGGAAAACACAATAATTTTTTGAAAAATGTTCTGTTTTCTGGTGAGGTAACATTTCATTGAGCGGAACAACTGTGAACTCATCATCATAACAGTCGTCGTAACTGCAGAATTTGGGGGCAGAGTCACCACATGCCGTTGTTCAGCATCAACGTGATTCCCCAAAACTTAATGTTTATTGCGATTTGATGGAAGGTCGATTGATTGATCCTTTCATTTTTGTAGAAAGAACAATAAACGGAGACGTATACTGTGGTATGTTGGCAGAGTATGTCTTTCCCCAAGTGGAAGCCGCCTCGGTGGCCTAGTTGGTAGCGTACTGGGCTTTCACCCCGAGGACCCGGGTTCGATTCCAGGCAGGGCTTGGCATTTTTATACGCTATAAATCATCCCATCGTCTGCATTAGCCCAAGTGTGCAAAATAGTCGGACGTTGGAAAAAAAAATCCCAAGTAGAAGATATTGAAAAAAGGGCTTGTGTTTTTCTTACAAGATGGCGCTCCACTTCATTACAGTAACCGTGTGCGCGTGGCTCTTGACAGTCTCTTTCCGGGAAGGTGGATAGGCAGGGCTGGCCCAATCTCTTCGTCAGCACGAAGCCCGGACTTAACACCACGACTTTTTCTTTTGGAGATACGTAAAAAATGTTGTGTACGCTGAAAAGATCAGCAACCATTTATGGAAAACACTCATTGCGGCGGTTGAGACACCTATTGTGTTGGTGAATACCTGGCGAAAAGTGGAGTATCGTCTCGCCGTGTGGTTCCACGTCGAAGTTTATTAACATTAAAAAAATTGACGGTATTCTCTTTCAATGTATGCACTCGTTGATTTCGTTTTCCATTAATTTTACCATTAAATTTACACATAAAACTAGGTAGTTCTTTTTCAAACACCTTGTATTTCGTAAGTTTGTTTAAAGAATGATAAAGCCAACAAGTGTGTTGTATTCTCTGTGACTGTGTATGTGATTTGAGAAGAAAAAAGTTCTGTTTTACAATTACGGTATAACTATTGCCTACAGCTTATCTGTTTAGCTAATACGTACATAATTAATTAAATGCAGTACAGTAGTTGCAATATTGTGGCCTACTATAATTATCATGAATAATAAAACAAAGCAGCTAGACCCTGACCTAGCAACCCTCACGGCATTGATGCATTCACCGCCGCCTCCCCACCCACCTCCTGCATGCATACTTAGCTGCACGCACCCCCTTCTTATGACGTCATACCACTAATCTCGAGCGAACCCCAATCCTACCCTTATCAGAAATAAATTAACATTTTTCTTTACCTGTTTCAAGTTTCAAGGATACAAACAAGTTATACGACGCTCGTCTGTATCACACGCGAACCAGGAATATATATTTGTATTTAAAAGCTGTATTTCATTATCAAACAACCAGTGTTAGTCGCAATAATAATGTGAGTGTGTTGTATATTATTTTACGTCGGACAGATTTAGAACTGAAATTGTCTAAATTTATTACAGCTAAAGAAAATTACAGTACGTAATGTTTAAGAAATTATTATTTCGTTCGCAATAAAATGTCATTTTATTTAAATTTGTTTAAATTGCTTCATTTAAATTTCATTGTAATGAAATCCGCGAAAGAAAGCAACGATGAAAATACACGAAGGCTAATGTCAGTTGTTAATTGATCGGTCTCTGTTTCAACTCAACCGTTCGGCATTTTGGTTTGTGTTTGTTGCGCAGTTTCCCCTAAACACATCGACCGATTGTTTTGAAATACGGTAAAGAGGTAGCTTGTATAAAGCCCAAACGACTTATTTGTAAGATTTTTTCATATTCATTTCGTTTCAAGATGACCGTCTGTAATGTACAAGAACGAGTGTGCGCAATTTTAGCCATTGTTTTGAAATTCTATACGATGGTACATTGTAATAAAACCCAAATGACATGTAGGCCTATACAAGATTTTGTCCATTTACTCTGTTTAAAGATGGCGGCCTCGTAACGGTGACCGACCAAACGCATTGACCAATTGTTTTGAAATTTGGTACGAAGATATCTTGCATAAAGCGTAAATGACGTATTTTCCTATTTACTTCCGTTTCAAGATGGCGGTCTGTCATTTAACCATGACAAGTGTATGCAATTTTAATCAAACGCAATGGTTTGTTGTTTTGTAATTTGATACGAAGGCACTCTATATAAAGCCCGAACGACATATGTGTAAGATTGTTTCCCATTTATTTCCGTTTCAAGGCGACGGCCTCTGATTTACTACAAACACATTGGCCGATTGTTTTGAAATTGTATTCTAATATATCGTATAAATTTCAAATGATGTGTACATAACTACATAACACTTTTTCCTATTTTCTTCCGTTTCAAAAAGGCGGCCTTTGATTTAACCATGACGAGTGTTCGCGATTTTAATAGGCCTAAATGGCCGATTGTTTAGAAATTAGGTACGAAGGTACTTTGTTTAAACCCTGAAAAACGTGTAAGAATTTATTCCCATTCATTTCCGTTTCAAAATGGCGGGTTCAATTTAGTTGCTGGTTATTTCCTGTATTACTAACTTGAATGGCAGAACTGTCATAATTTTGACCGTCATTGTTATGTGTAAAATGTTCAATAAAGTTAGTCCAGTGACATTTTCCGTAAATATTACAGTTAGCGGCTAAACGGGTGGACCAGAGTTACGAGCGCTCTGTATATTAATTAAGGATGGGCTATATTGCGAGGTCTGATGTTCTTTGAAATACTAGTAAAATCTTATTTTTAACTTAAAATGTTTTTGCATCAATAATTAATTGTTTTTTTTTAATTTTACTCATTTCAGAGTTGCATAGTAGGCCCTAACGAATATAGTTGGACTGTAAGTGAGGCGTGTTTGGTGTTCTCCCAATTATTGCTTATTCCACAGCGAACACGTGCTGAGTGATCGTTGAACACTTTATGAGTTCGCTAACACGTTAAATTTACTTCTAGCGCGGCACTGATTAGATCTGATAAGAACTCGTTCATCTACTTCATGTCTGCATCCGTTATCAGCTAACATGTATGGAAAATTTGCTTTCATTATTCTTTCTGGAACGGCTATTTGAATACATTATTTACTTAACTAACCCATTACCTCAAATCCAAATCGTGTTGAAATCCAGTGATTTTTAAACGTTGTAAACTTCCGAAAATACTGCAGGGGATTCATCAGATGATACATTTGAACTACGCCATAGTTAATGTTCTTTTGCGATTTAAAAATATTTAAAACTTAATTTCATTATAAAATGTGAACAAAAATAACTCGGCGCCATTAAATTCGACGAAAAATGCGCGGCAAATGATTTTTCCCTATCAGTAGTTTTCTGTCACAAAAACGTATAAACGATAAAACACGTGTGAAGCCTGATAACTCGTGAATTATTCAGGTTTGACGTACACAGTTGCGTGTCAATAAAGGTTCAGCCGGGCTATTTCCGTACAAACGTCTATTCTTATCGAATTGTGTATTTTAATAGCTTTGTGTGACGAGAATTACGCGCGATCTTTAATTACACTATACAAAACAATCATTACCCCAAAGTATTGTGCGTGTAGCCGAGATAATGTTGTTTATTCAGTTAACCGCAATGTTATTCGTATTGTTTAGGTAGAAATATTTCCACGCTTATAGAAAACTATATTGTTTGTTGTTATTTGCTATTGTCTGTTCAACGGTAACTATTCAGTAAGCATTTGTTTGTAAATAGCGTCACAAGGGTTGCGTTCACAATCATGTTAGTTTCGGCAAAACGTTTTGGTATCTAAAACAAGTATTTCTGTATTATTATATTCGCGCATGCTCAGTGTACGTGTTAAACCAGTGTAATATGAAGGCAGCCCTCGTTGTTCTGTCGTACCAGCAAAAGTAAATTTTGTAAACGAACAGTTGCAACGTGCAGAAAGTCGTTTATAAAGTTTATTTAATCTGTAGTTCGTTGATTGTAATCGTAGTAAAATATTTGTATTGGTAATTGACAAAGCGAAACGAGGTCTCTGTTCAACTCGACCGTTCGACATTTGGTTTGCGTGTTCGTTACGCAGTTTTGGACAAACGCATTGACGATTGTTTTGAAATTTTTTACGGAGGTACCTTGTGTAAAGCCCGAACGTCGTATGAGTAAATAACTTCCCCATTCATTCCGTTTAAAGATGGGCATTGAGAACGGTGAGAGTGTAGTAGCTGGTTATTTCCTGTAATATTGACTGAACGGCAAAACCTATCATAATTTTGATCGCTTCATGGAGAAAGAGCATATACATTTCCAGTAAAGTTAGTCAAGTAGTATTATTTTGTAATATTACTGATGTCGGTTAAATTAGCAGAGCCAATCATAAGCTCTGTCGTGGAACGCTCTGTGTATGAATTAAGAATATATTGAGAGGTATACTGTTCTTGGAACTGTTAATGCAAAAGTAAGTCGTCATTACATTTGGTTGTACCATTTGTAGGCAGGAAATTATTGCAACGAAAATTTTATGGCAACAATCTAACCATTAGTTGTTATACAAAGTAAACTTTTTTGTATAAAACTAAGCTTAACAATAAAACCTTTACTTTAGTAGTAAAGTAGTAGGAGTTTACAAGAAATATTTTTATTGCCGTAAAGTGTAAAGTGCAGTACTCGATAAGATTTCTGTATGTATTAATCAAATGTATCTTAGTTTTAGAATCAGGGAAAACGAAAAAATGATCTAAAGTTGAAAATGCCTCGCTGATTTTCTAACAATGTTTTTCTTACACTATTGAAAATGTAATTTGATAATAATAATAAATTTGGTATTATAATCATCAAATTAAGGCATTTAAAATTACGTTAAAAGTACGAAAATTAACCCCAATTATCGTGAATTCTGTTGAAGTTTAATTACTTCCAATGGAATTTTTAAAAAATTAAACGCTAGTTTATGGAAATTTTAAAGCTGATTACGATGGTGAAATCAGATTTATTTTTAAAGTATAAAGTAGATATGTTATGATCTTTTTAAATATTCGTAACGGTTTGAAATCCTAACGTATTTTGCTGCATAACGAATTTGTTAAAATTGCAAAATCAAATCAGACAATAATTGTGAACGTGAGAGCGACGATATGTACGAAATATAAACGACCCACAAAGGGATCTAGACATTAGAATCGGTGCTCATTTCGAGTCTTGGTGGCTGTAAACAGTAGAAATTTGTTGATAAAATTGAAATAACGGCTGAGACGTTTCCCTCCAGCTCCCCCCAACAGTCCAGTGATACAGACGTCTGCCAATCTGAGTTTACAAACTGTTAATGCTTATGTTATCAGCTGGGAACTGATACTAGTCGGCAATAGTGAAATACAGAAGGAGGGAGCTGTGATGACTCGACCTCTCACTCGCACATTCTCTCTTTGTCCGTGCTGCTAACAGTGGGTAAAGCTTGTAACACTACTTGTCCGATACAACTCGCTGTCTAATACTACCCGAACTTTCCCTATTAAACTCTCACTATTTGTTTGACTCGCCTCACCGAAAGTCAGCTGGAATGGACTATTAACCTAACGATTGGTTCATACGATACGTCACTTAGAAACTAAGCTATACAATTTCTTAAAAGGGTGCGCTTATTATAAATTTATATACCATACTTATAAACTCAGAACCAGACTAATAAAAACATTTTCTTCGTTATGTAATATAGTGTATAGGTAAATAGATTTACAGTGTTTAATAAAGTTTGTTATTTGATTGCAGCTAGCGGAGTGGCGGGCCGGACTTTATCATGGTATTGCACGCGTGTGGTGAGTAGCTTGCCAACATGTTTATGTTTTCCCCACATATTTGAAGGCCTTATTTAATTAACTGTTTGTTTTTGTAGAATAGGCTGCGTTAAACACAACGCGGCAATGCATGCAGAAGGCCGCGACCTTTAGGCCCTAATGTGTTTTTGTATCTGTACGTTGTGTTGATTGTCTAAGCGATTAGCCAATCGTAAGCGTTTGTAATCAGTTTGGTATTGGCTAAAAAATAATGAATTTTTTAACAGTTTTTTTGTAGGTCTAAATGATTTCGTTCACACGTTCTTATAACATTTTAAAACAGTTAAGGAAAAAAGGTTACGTTTACGATTTAGAATTGAAGGTACTGTATTTATACGTATCCAAAATTTCGGGGAATTTTCCCATAAAAGTGATATTACTTACAATAACTCATAGTTTCCACCGTCTCCTTTAAAATAGTCCCTTTGGGCATGGTACAGCGGATTCCTTTGCATCCTGGAAGTCTGCAAGTGTAGATGTTCGAAGCACGTCCTGCGATTGTATCTGGATCTCCTCAATTGGATAGACGGCCTTTCAATTTCAAGTTTATTTTTTGGAACAGAAAAAAGTCGTACTGGGCAAAAAGAGGAGAATAATCAAAAAGAGGAGGGCAAAAAAAAGTGGGGAATCACTACCGTGTCTTTGGAAGCCAAACACGTTTAAACGACTAGCGGTGCGTGCTCAGGCGCATCGTGGTGAGATCCCTTTTGTTGTTCTCTCAGTGTTTTGAGCGTTCACGCCTAATGCTATCATGTAGCCGCTTCAGAACTCCACAGTAAACCTTTCCATCGACAGTTTTACCAGGTGGTACAAATTCCTTGCCTTTGATATCAAAAGAACAACGCGGACTTAACGTTGCTGCGAACTTGACGCTCTCTTTTGGCCGCGGTGGAGAGGCGCTCCCACTGCTGGCGATTGTTGCTTAACCGAAAACCCATGTCTCATCACCGGTTACAACATTGTAGATAACGTTGGTGATCATCTCTTGCTGCATTTTCAATTGAGAGCAGACAGATATGCGATGATCTTGATCGCTGCTCAGCATTCTCGGTATTGTCTGACAATATGTATTGCACGGACTGGTACATCATGGATTGTTCGTCTACGATCTGCAACAATAGCTTCTCGCACTTCCGGTGTTGTGCTTGTCGATGGTCGTGCTGAACGTTCTTTGTCGTCGGCAGACGTTCGATCACCCTTGAAGCGTTTGTAATACAAAAAGGTTTTACTTTTATACGAGGGTTGATCAAATATAAACGAGACTGATTTTTTTAAAAAATTATTGCTTACTTACAAATTATTCTTGATACAACTTATTTTTCTACGTAGTCTCCCGCACGAGTAACACATTTTTCCCACCGGATTGGAAGTTTTTTAATTCCATCTTCGTAAAAAGTTCTCGGGCGTTCATTGAGCCATTGGAGCACGAAGGTCTCCACCGCAGAATCGTCTTCGAAACGCTGGCCTCCAATCGCCTCTTTGTGTGGCCCAAACAGGTGATAGTCGCAGGGTGATAAGTCTGGACTGTATGGGGGATGTTCCATTGGTTCCCAGCCAATTTGATCGAGTTTAAGCCTCGTAGCGTTCGCCGAATGTGGTCGGACATTATCGTGAAGAAGAATGACGTTTCTCGCCGGTTTAGATTTCCTTTTCCTACGAAAAGACTGTTTTGCGGCCTCTAAAACATCGCAATAATATTGTGCATTTATTGTGCGTCGTTGATGGAGGAAATCGACGTGAAAAATACAGTGATTGTCGAAAAATACAGTGGCCATTACCTTCCCGGCCGACGATCGTGATTTGGCCTTCAGAGGCGCCCTCTCTCCCCTCTTCCGCCACTCCATACTTGCCTGTTTCGACTCGGGAGTGTAATGGTGAACCCATGTTTCGTCACAGGTGACAATCCGGTTTAATAATGCCTCACCATCTCGTTCAAATTGGGTCAATAGTCGCTGGCAAATCTCCAAACGATTCCGTTTGTGAACGTCGGTCAAAATTCGTGGAACCCACCTTGCAGATACTTTGCTGAGTTCCAGGTTTGATGTAACGATTTTTTGAACGCTACCATAGCTCAACTGGAGTTCATCTGCAATAAATCGCAGCGATATACGTCTGTCTTCGTCCAGGAGCTTCCGAACAGCATCAATGTTTTCGTCCGTGACGTAAGTGGTCGGGCGACGATCATGGCTGAGGTTTTCTACTGCTTCCCGTCCTTCGGCGAATTCCTTGTGCCAAGTAAAAACGCGAGCTCTTGACAGGGTCCTGTCCCCGTATTGAGCCGTCAATCTACGAACGATTTCAGTCGGATTGACCCCCCTCCTTGGCCAAAAACTTAATAATAATTCTCTGCTCCACGGAAACGTGCACTTCACTCTCACTCATTGTATAGTTTTATACTGAAGGGTCCGAACGGAAATGTTGCCCGTCTACGCCCGTCCCAAACCTCCCAGGCTACCTGAAACCCCGCCCTTTAGAGTTCAATGTCCAACGGAAAAGTTTTTAGAAAGTCAGTCTCGTTTATATTTGATCAACCCTCGTAGCAATGCCACCAAATGCTTCCGCAAGCAAGTGATGGGTTTCTGCAGCAGTTTTTTAAGCTTAAGGCAAAATTTGATGCAAGTTTTTTGCTTGTTAAAATCTACCGCTTACACAAGTTTAAAAAGTCGCAGCAATACGAGAACATATCGTTACACAAACACGAAACTCACGAAAGCAGCCTTTCACCGTCTCAGCTGTTGTAGCACAATAATTTACAAAGAGTTCACTCTAGCGGCACCAGGTTATACCACAAACGGGAAATTCCCTGAACTTTTGGGTAGGATGTAGAGTAAGAATAATTATACTTGATAATGTATAATTTATCTGCTGAATACACGTTTTTCTTTGCAATATTTTGATACGTATCGTTGTTGTTAATAAAAGATGTCGAAGTTATGTTAAATCGAACAAACTATATATCGAATGATCTATCAATACCATAGATCGATGGTCGATAACACAGTAGTACAGGCAGACCATAGAGAGCACTGCAAGCTTCTGCCTGCCTGCCTATATGCAGCTGCAATAATTAATGTGATAATTAAGCAATAATTCGATTTGACGTGTTTAATTGCAAAACGGATCCTACCTCGTATCTAAAGTGTATGCATGCAGAATGGCATGGCAATCCTCGCAGTAGTTTAGGTTTGTATGCCGTACAAACATACTTTTGATTTGATGGACACAGTCTTTTTTTTTAGTCTTCCTCTTAAGGATTCCAGGTCCAGAGAAAAACAAACGTCGTAACCTAAATTTTAGTTAAGGTTTTACTTTCTCTTTATGCTAAGTATGAAGGGGTTGTTGTGAATGTGGCAAAGATTTTGTTAAATTTAAGGACACAGATTAAAAAAAGAGAAATTGCTGTTTTGAGTAAAAAAATATGGCTGGAGGTTTAATATTTGGACGCCGCCTGTATGACTGTATCTGTGTTCACATTTGTTGCGGACTAAACGGAATAACTGATTTCCAAAAATAGTAGAATGTAGCTATGTTGCTTATACCTCAGCCGTTTTAAAAATAAACCTATTTTTTTTTACAAAAACTTGTAAAAATGATAGTCAAAATCCGCTGTAATAATGCTAGTTTATGTAGCCCCTTAAGTAATTATACAAACATAAATTTGTATATTGTATGTCTGCTAATAGGAGCTAGCGACAAAAAGTCGGGAAAATTTGTGGTAATTTTTCAAAATAGGCTTTTTAAATTTTAGTCGCATCAGAAGTTAGTATTCAAAATGTGTACAGAAAATTTCATTGCAATTTTAATACTCAGAGTAATTGTTGTGCAATTGCAAATGTGACGAAAATTTGAATAATCGATTTTCAGTATTTATACTTATTATATTTTCTTTATTACCAGCTTTGGTCAAACCCACATGTTTTGTTTGCGCTTTTAAGATCTTAATTTGAATGCCTTTTAAAAATATATATAGTTTTATTGCAGCTAGGCTGCTGTATATTGTTGGTAATTTTGTATATTTCTAAGTTATGTTGACAAATTGTAGATGTGTGAACTTTGTATACTCTTGAAAAGAGTGTGTATTCGGGAGTTTGAAATGATAAAGTTTCATAAATACTACACAGTGTCATTGTGTAGTATTTATACTACACAATGTCATTGCAAGTTTTTGCAAATACTACACAATGTCATTGCTTTGTGAGCGCGGGCAAGCAATGATATTAAATGCTTGATAACGATAAGAATTATATGCTCAGCGATAAGCAATAATAAGAATTATATGCTCAATGATAGGAAGTGATAAGAATTATATGTTCAGTGATAGGAATTATATGCTCAATGATAAGCAGTGATAGGAATTATATGCTCAGCGATAAGCAGTGATAAGGGTTATATGCTCAATAATAAGCAGTGATAAGAATTATATGCTCAGTGATAGGTAATGATAAGAATTATATGCTCAATGATAAGTAATGATAAGAATGATATGATCATTACTAATCACTATAAGTAATGATAAGAATTTTATGCTCAGTGATAAGTAATGTTAAGAATGATATGCTCAGTGATAAGTAATGATAAGAATGATATGATCAGTGATACGTAATGATAAGAATTGTATGCTCAGTGATAAGTAATGTTAAGAATGATATGCTCAGTGATAAGTAATGATAAGAATTTTATGCTCAGTGATAAGTAATGTTAAGAATGATATGCTCAGTAATAGGTAATGATAAGAATTTTATGCTCGGGTTGGGCTGCATATTTTGTCAGGAATGTGGGTCAAATCGGAATGTTCTTTGTCTTGCATTGTTTGTGTGCTGTGTAGGTAGGCTAAGGGTTCAATGCACCCCTTGATCCGTCAGTACCGTTACTTTAGAAATCTGCAAACCCCCTTCCACTACACAATGTAGGCTTACTTTATTAGTACAGTGTTTGTAGCTTAACCCTTCCTTCCTCCGCTCGTACTGGGCTTTGGACTTTCTTTCTTTACTTTCTAATATTTCTAGTAAACTGCAAAGTATCTAATCTTAAAACAAAAAAGCGACCAATTTTTTTGTTATTAGCTCCAAAAAAACATTTCACAGTCTGACTGGCTACATATCATGTAGCATTTATTATTGACCGTGTACTGTCATTGTATTTTGTCATTCTTGTATTATTTTTCGTGATTGTACATATTTATTTATATTTGGTAACAAGTTTACTTAGTTACTTTCTTAGCCTCTTGTTTTTAAAGTACTTTAAAATATCAGTATATATATTTTGTAATGTTATTCCGACTTTGGGAATAACATAAAAAAATTTAAAAAAAAATTGTGGAGTTATGAGAAATTAGGTTATAAGACATTGTAGTGATATAAGATCCGAAACTTAACAGAACTCTAAAGATCAGTTTATTGTAGATTGGGCTGAACACTAAAAAATTCGAGTTCATATTATCGAGCCGTCCTTTTTTTAATAAAAATTTGACTAAACATAGGCACAATTTAAAAAAAAATAATTGACAGAGCGATCGAGGTTTTCATTTTTTTCTCGACCGTTCGGCATTTTGATTTGTGTTTTTGTTTGTTGCGCAGTTTCGGCCGAACCCATTGGCAGATTGTTTTGAAATTCGGTACAGAGGTACCTTGTATAAAGTCAGAATTATATATGCGTAAGTTTTTTCAACCATTCAATTACGTTTCAAGATGGCGGCCTTTGATTTACAATGACAAGTGTACGCAGATTTAGCTAAACGCATTGACCGATTGTTTTCAAATTTGATACGGAAATTCCTTTTATAAAGCCCGAACGACGTATGTTTTTTCCATTTACTTCCGTTTCAATGTGGCAGCCTCTGATTTGCAAATACGCAGTTTTAGCTAAACGCATTAATTGATTGTTTTGAAATGTGCTACGAAAGTACCTTATGTAAGCATAAACAACATATGTGTTAGATTTCTTCCTATTCATTTCCGTTTCAAGATGACGGTCTCTATTTTAACGATGACGAGTTACTGTTTCCTGTAATACTGGCTAAACAGTTGTGGCCGATCTGTTATAATTTGGACCGCTTGGAGAAAGAGCTTAAAATCTCCAATATTTTTCCTAATAATATTAGATTACTGTTACCGGTTAAATTGGCGAAAAAGTGACCAGCGCGGTAGAGAGCAGTGGTGTAGCGGTGGCCACGCAGTTAGTTAAGAATATACTACGTGATCGATTGTTCTTTGATCTGTATGTTAATAAATAAAAGCCTTACAAAATAAATGCTAACTTGATGTAAAATTTAAGAGTAACCAATATTAAACAGTTTTTGAGTAGGTTTGTGTTTTTAAACAAACCAAAGTTGTCTCAGAACTGTTTGAGGAATGTTTTTGATTTGCCAAAAGTAACTGCGATATCCAAACATGTCTCACGTTTGGCTATCGTCTCGATGAGAGCTGTCAACCGGAAAATAGAAAATCTCAACCGAGCAAATCTAAGAGGCGTAAGTTCTCAAAATACTTTCAACAGATTTTGCTCATAATTCAGTTGTGTGACGTTATCGATTGCTAACGAAACTAAGCACGTTTTATTAATTGTCGTTTAATTCACGATTAGGGTGAACGATCCCGGAAAAGTCGGGTGGGGTCATTATTCACTTCAGCTAGTACCTTGGGGCCTATACCTTTTAGCACTAATTGAATTTCTTGAGTGCACTTTGACCGTCGGCATTGTCATGTTGTCTGGCCGAAGAATGTTTCCATTTGCATTGTTTTCGTTGTTACAATGCCATAAACCATTTGTTATAAACAGTATTTTCACTTCACTTACCTTTTCCCAAGTCACGTGATCACTATACAGAAGGCTTATGATAATATTTCTAGTAATTTAGTTTCGCAAATTTTTAATCGGTACTGCAAGAATATCAATTAATTTGGTTTCATTAGTCTAATGTATTAGCCCTATTTTTTTATATACAAGGTGTTTTTTTAACTGTCGCCATTTAAAAAAAATAAATTATAGCCTATATAAAATTATACATAAATGTGCGTTTATACGTTTCGTTTATATAAAAATTAAAAAAAAAATTTTAATTATAATTATATTAAATAGACTAAAATTATTCTTATTTGTTATTTAAATTGTGGATGAGAGGAGGGGCTATCGATTTGGAGGGATGGTTGGGGCAGTTGGAGGATGGACAGGAAGGATGTCCGTAGTTCTGTTATTAAAGGGTGTTTTGACATTATTGTACCTTTGAAAAGTGAAAATGTAATTTCTAATTTGAAATGAACTGATATTGCCTATTCGATATCTGACGGATGGATAGGCGTACATGTGGTAGTGCTGTGATTTTGCCGTATATCTGCACCAGTAAGCCACTCGCTACTGGCATGTGTAACAAATGTTGATTGTGGTTTTATTAAGACAGTACACTTCCGGTGTGCAGGATAGATACTTCCGCACAGATGTCTGGAGCTTGTGTCACTTAGCAACGGACATCTTCCATACACAGGGTGTCGTGTATACAATGTGAATGTTACAATTCACCCGTTACTTTTAAAAGTGTAACCGCGCGTTTCAGTATGGACATCTTTCAGAGTTAATAGTTGTCACATTTTCTGTGTATCCATACAAGCTTTGTAAAATTCAATAGTGTACACAACGATTTTCAAGCAGCCAAAAATAATGACATTTTTTTATATTACTTGAAAAAATCTATACTACCATATTAGAACTCACGTAATTTAGCGGTTTTAAAATAATTTTCGATTTGACTTTTCGTTAACTAAAAAACAGATTAGAATTCATTTCAAAGATGTTAACTTGATGTAATTAACCCAAATGAAACATAAAGGTTTTGGGTATTTAAACTATATTACCTGGAGCAATAACTTACAATTAAATATAAACATATGTGTATATAAATTAAACGAAGTGTGTTCAGAAAGTAACGAGAATTTTTAAATTTGGCGAGCTTGGAGAGTCCAATTGTCAAACATTTTTTTATTTGTTGGTATACATGCCCTTGAAGTATTATAAAACTTTCAGCTGTTTTCATTGTTAACTTTGTCTGTGACAGCCACTAAGGCTAGACGTGTTTTTATGAGCTCGGCGATTTTCGTTTGTTGAAAGAAATGGATCAAAGAATTTGTATCAAATTTTGCGTAAAAAATGGAATAAAGTGTAACAAAGTGTGTGAAATGTTAACAAAGACCTATGGTGAGTCTGCTATGAGTAAAGCAAGAGTTTACGAGTGGTATGAGCGTTTCCAAGAAGACCGTGAAGACGTTGAAAATGACGAACACCCTGGACGCTTCAGCACATTAGCAACAGATGAGAACGTGGAAAAAGTGAAAGAAATAGTTATGAACAATCTCCGAATCACAATTAGAGAGGTCGCTGATGATGTTGGCATATCGATTGGATCATGTCATGACATTGTTTCCAATGTTTTGTGTATGAAACGCGTGGCAGCAAATTTCGTTCCAAAATTGTTGAATTTTGAAGAAAAACAGCGGCGAATGGAAGTTGCTCAGGAGTCACTAAATGAAGTCAACGACGATGCAGAATTACTGAAACGTATTATAACAGGTGACGAAACATGGTTTTACGGATATGACGTCGAAACTAAGGCTCAATCATCCCAGTGGAGGCATTCTGGCTCGTCAAGACCGAAAGAGGCTCGACAAGTGCTGTCGAACGTGAAGGTTATGCTCATTGTGTTCTTCGATATTAATGGCATAATGCGTCATGAATTCCTGCCACCAGGTGAAACGGTCAATAAGGAGTACTACCTACAAGTTCAACGCCGTTAGCGTGAAGCAATCCGAAAAAACGCCCGGATCTGTGGAAAAACAATTCATGACTTTTGCACCAAGATAATGCACCAGCTCACACTTCATCGTTTGTTCGTGAATTTTTGGCTAAAAACAGTACTGTAACGATGCCCCAGCCTCCATTTCCTTCAGACATGGCTCTATGTGACTTTTTCCTATTTCCAAAAATAAAGAGAACCTTCCTATTTCCAAAAATAAGGAGAACCTTAAAGGGCCGTCGTTTTACAGCCATAGAGCCGTAGATGACATTAAAAGCGCATCACTGAAAGAACTAAAGGTTATCTCAAAGATCGAGTTTGAGAAGTGTTTCGAGATTGGAAGAAGCGCTGGCACAAGTGCATAATCTTCAGTGGGGACTATTTTGAAGGGGACAGCATCAATGTAGAAGAATAAATAAATATTTTGTTCAAAAAATTAAAATTCTCGTTACTTTCTGAACAACACACCTTGTATAACTATTTCAGAGAATAATAGACCTCGGAGTATTAATATACAGAGCGCTTCATGACAGTAATGTAACTTTTTCCGCCGATAACCGGTAACCGTAATATTTACTGGGAATGTTACTGTAAGAACTTTATTTGGAAATGTTATGCTTTTCCCCTGTTTTTTCCCTGCTACAAAACAATAGACTTGTAGCAAACAAAAACAAAGTAGTTTTGGATTTTACTTAACAAATTCAAGATAAAAGGTTTACCTGAATTGTATTTACATTATAATAACAATTATCATTTGTCATTCATTCCTTGTACAAACCCATTGTCGGATTCAGTTTCTTTATTTCAACGTATTTTGATATTTTAAATTGGTATTTTATTCAGATTGTAATGCTGACTTCATCTTGGCGAAGTCAGATTTCATAAATATTCTGACATAAAAGTATTTGTTTTATTATGATTTTTTTTTAAATTTAAACCGATCGTTTGGTTTTGCTCTGTGTGTTACAGAAATCAATTTATTTGCCAAATTTGAATAAAATCGGACCGAAAATGAGAAACTTATTTTTGTCTGCATAGGACAATGCGTTAACTGCATGGCTGTACTTGTGCATTGCGGGGTAGGTTAGATTAGATACGAGGGCGGTTTGATAAGTCAGTGACTTTTTGAATTTCCCGCGCAGTTGCTCCAAATGCAACAGTGCTGCCGTCAACTGTAATCTATCAGTGGGCAACTTTCTAATTTTGAGCAAGCTACGTCGTGCAGTTGGTATTTGATAGCCATTCAAAGCAGACAACCTCGTGAATTTTTACGAAAATGGAAAAAAGTGAATTTCGTGTGCTGATTAAGCATTACTTTTTACGTAAAAAATCCATCACTGAAACTAAGGAAAGACTTGATAAATACAACGGGGACTCGGCACCATCAATTTCAATGGTTAAGAAGTGGTTTACAGAGTTCCGTTGTGGTAGTACCAGCACTAGTGACGCCGAACGTTCAGGTCGCCCAAAAGAAGTGATCACGCCGGAAATCGTCGATAAAATCCATGAAATTATATTGGATGATCGGAGAATGAAAGTGCGTGAGTTGGCTCATGCTGTAGGTATCTCAACTGAATGGGTACATCATATTTTACACGAATATTTGGACATGAAAAAACTCTCTGCGAGATGGGTGCCGCGATTGCTCACACTCGACCATAAGCGCAATCGTGTGACCACTTCAAAAGAGTGTTTAGCGATGTTCAACCGTAATCCGAACGAATTTTTGCGCCGTTTTGTTACTGTGGACGAAACATGGATCCATCACAACACAACAGAGACCAAGGAGCACTCGAAACAGTGGGTTGCTAGGGGTGAACGTGGACCAAAGAAGACCAAACAGAATCTGTTAGCCAACAAGGTCATGGCCACAGTTTTTTGGGATGCACGCGGTGTCATTCACATCGATTACCTCGAGAAAGGTAAAACGATCACCGGCGAATATTATTCAAAGCTTTTGAACAGATTCGACGTTGATTTGAAGCAAAAACGGCCGCATTTGGCGAAGAAGAAAGTGCTGTTTCATCAAGACAATGCACGTGTGCACACTTGTCTAGTCACGATGGCCAAAATCCACGAATTGGGATAAGAACTGCTACCCCATTCAGCATATTCTCCAGATTTAGCCCCTGCGACTATTTTCTGTTTCCAAACCTAAAGAAATGGCTGGGCGGTAAGAGATTTGAGTCGAATGAAGAAGTCATTACCGAAACAAACGCGTATTTTGAGAGCTTTGAGGAAACCTATTATTTGGAGGGAATACAAAAAATTAGAAAAACGCTGGACTAAATGTATCGAGCTAAAAGGTGATTATGTAGAAAAATAAAATGTTTATTTGCCGAAAAAAATTTGTTTTATTCAAAAAATCACTGACTTATCAAACCGCCCTCGTACTTGTGTGACCGTGTGGAGGAACGCAACAAGTCTTCTTTGAAACCAATAAGTATAAGTATAATAGTATAAGTACTGTAGCGATTATTTGATGGGCTTATTAAAGAAAGAAAGAAAAAGGTGTGACACTCGAAGAGGTACCGACCGAAGTGAAGCTTTTATTAATAATATTTTTGCTGAAGATATGTTTACAAATATCTTGTTTTGTTTAAATAAATAAATACTTGAATCTAGCTTAGATATTATTTACTGTAGTTATAGTAAACGACCATTTGTTTTACATTAATTCGTAAAGATCAGCTGATTTCATTGAACAGCTGATAGCCTGTAGTAAGTTTCAGGTTATGTTGTTAAAAACTAGCAATATGAAGAACAGTTATTATAAACGTTTATATTAATTTCGAATGTATTATAAACGGTTACAAAGTGTAAGTGTTCTTCAACTAAGGAAAAATACCGAAACCAAAGCAACACAACGTTTTTGTATAATACGCATGTTCTGATATAGAAAAGGAGGAAGAAAAAGTAAGAGACAGAAATAGAAATGCGACATTTCCTGTTTTCTCATATTTTTTAAAATTTCGCGTTTTATAATTAGCCACTATTTTGTGTGATTAACAAAAATCGTATCGTTTGAACGCCGAATAAAAGTGCTTTGGAACTTTGCATGCTATTTAGTTTTATTATAATGTCCCAATTTGGAAAGCTCCATCAATTCTGATGACGGTTACGATGCAATGTTAAATATTTCAGTTAATTGCTATCTTTACATGTGTAATGGTAATCGTATATGTTTCTTCCTTTCTTCCTTTTTTTTTTGTTCTTTTAAGGCGAAAAGCACATTGAGGCTATTATCGCCTCCCTAAATGTGAGTGTAAAGTGTTAAAGTAGTAAGTGTAGTGTTGTAAGTGTAAGTGTGTGTTAGACTCGGGTACTGCGAGGGATGTCTAAATCCTCTTGCGGGGTGTATATGTTTCCCAAATTTGGGACATTTTAACGCTCAAAAACAAAAAAAATTAATTACATTATTCTGTGTTTTCGTAGCGAACTCAGAATAGCGGCTAAATACAGTAGAAAACTCAACAGTTTATTTCACATTTTTAGAAAAAGTTTTACCCACGTCAAAAAAAGTTTGTTCACTTTCTGCGTTGCGCTCACTGTGCAATTTTAATGATTAAGTAGTAACAAAGCGAACGAAAATAATAAATGTATCGCAGGAAAAACTGGTGCAGTGAGTGCATGTGTCGGCGGTAAGCAATTAAAAACTTTCCACCCTGCAACATGATTGTTATATAATGGAAGGAAGATGAAATAATTGGTTTACGTCATCCAACGATCTGTTACCGTGTCAATAGTACAGCATTTATAAACTGTTACGGTAGTCAGTTAAAATTTGTTTTAAATTTCAATTGTGGCTCAACATTGGTATCAGTTATGTATGTATATTAATTCCGATTTTAGATTTTCGGATAATTTTCGACCGAATTTTAGGGAGTCGACAATAATCGTTGGAAAAGGGTTTCAAAGAATCAGATTTTTATAAAAATGTTTTTGTATAACATCGTAATTGGTATCGAAATATCAAAATAATAAACATTTGCTTATTTTCTCAAGGATTGTTTTCTTTACCTTACCCATTTGTTGTTTTAATGTCACCGTTATAATCAGCATTACAATCTGCACAGTAAACTTTCAAATTACATTGAAAATACGAAAATTAACGCAAACCGCCGTAAAAAGCAATTCTTAATGTCGACGGATTTGAAAATTCAAAGCGCTAGTTGTGCAGTTTTTAAAGCTGACTGCGGTGTTAAAAACAAAAAAAGTTACAAATTTTTAAATATTTGAATTTGCCGCCATTTTGAAACTGGCAAGAAAGTTTGCTGATTGGAACTATTACCATAATTGATTTTGAAAATGAAAAATAAATGAAAATTATAATTATTTGTTTAATAAGTAAATAATTTATACTGAAAATAACCCTTATGAAAATTGTACTTTGGTATTGAAACAGAATATTTCTGCCGCAAAACTGTAAAAGTTTTCATTGCTTTTAAATAATCCCCAGGTGCCTATTATAAAGAAATAAAGTATATGGCTTAAAAAACCTTTTTACGGCGCAAATTAATTGCTATCATTTCCAAGGTTGATTTTAATGTTGACCAGATTTGCCCTACAGCAAAAGCTCAGCAGAAGGTTCTTTCTCATTGAGCGAGCGAAGCGAGGTCTCTGTTTTAACTCGACCGTTTGACGTTTGTTACGCAGTTTTGGCTGTACGCATTGACCGATTATTTTGAAATTTGTTTTGCATAAAGCCCGAACGACGCATATGTAAGATTTTTTCCACATTCACTTACGTTTTAAGATGGCGGCCTCTGATTTACAATAACGATTGTACATAATTTTGACCAAACGCATTGAACGATTGTTTTTAAAACGACAGGATCGCTTGTACTCAACTTATTTGATGTAAATAGTCATTTAAGATGACCTTGTACAAAGCCCAAATGATGTGTAAAATTTTTTCCCATTCATTTCCGTTTCAAGATGGCGGTTTCTGATTTATAATTGAGAGTGTAGTTGCTGGTTATTTCTTGTAATGACTGGCTGAACAAGACTTACCGTAATTTTGACCGCTTCATGGAGAAAGAACAAAGTTTCCAATAAAGTTGGTTATCCTACAGTGTCAGTCTGCGGGAGAAAGTAATAGTCCGGGCGTGAACTGTGAAATAAATTCGCTTGGTGTTGATTTTTGGCCGGCTCCCTCATATTTCCTCCCGAGCAAGTTGTGTCTTGTCTCGGATATTGGTAGGTTGCTGGGTTGTAGTTCAGTGAGTGATCCTCTTCGATGTTCTGTCGAACAACGATTTTCGACCTGTATTTATACTGGAAATTATGCGGTCACCATAATTTCTTAGAATTTTATTGTTAAAACTAGAGAAAGAACGTACCAATCAGAATGAAGCTTTTGTGCACGGAAGGTGCGATGTGATGCGCCCAGTCGTGCAGGCTCAGGCCCAGGTGAGGGGAGTACGGGGATTTTTTGGTGTTAGTGAGCGGAAATAGGTTGTGTGACTCAGTTCATATGTTGTTTAGGCGATGACAAAAGTAACATTTTCCTTAAATGTTACGGTTACCGGTGAAATTGGCGGAACTGTTAGAACGGAGCACTTCAATACTGCGACGTCTGCTGTTCTTTGAACTACAGTACTAGTGAGTTGAATATAAGGAGTTGCTCATTTTTATTAACCAGGGGGCACGTGCACTATGAAAGTTTTAACAAACACAGCCTTTTGAATAGGCCTAAGAGTAGTCTGTGGGGTGAGGCGGCAGTTGGTAGGAAGGGAAAACATGTTTAAAAAATAAATCGAAAAGCGATCGATTAACAATAGATAAATGCACGCTGTAATGACAAATTACAAATATATTTATATAAAAACAGTATTCAAAACGTGTTTGGTATTCGAAATGTTCGAAATGCTGTCCCGGCTTATACGACGGGCATGGATTGGAGAACCATATAGGTTATATAAGTTTAGTAACTTTTAAGTAAATATTGAAATTTTTCTAATCACTTTATGAAAAAAGTGGCATATTTAATGGGATTGTCTATTCGTGATTAATAAGTTAACTTCGTAAAATATACAAAATATTGTCAGATTTATGATGCCGCACATGAGCATTCATGATGCCGTTTTGGCTGTGACAATTTAAAGTGTTTTTATGTTAAAATTTTCCACAAACAGTAAGTTTTAGCGCAAAATCGTTTTGCAATGTCAGAAACCGGTTAAAAAAATCTTTATAAATATACCTTATTTATGCCTGTACAGATACTATGGGCTGGGAAAAAGGGACGTTGACTCAAGAAATAATATGCCTATATATATGATAAGGCCCATTAGCTTAAACGAAATAATACAATGCTTGTGTTACTGTAGTCGGGAGATTACGGAGTGAAATTAGATTCTAGAAATCAGAAGTCAGTTACATTGTTCCCTGTCTGTATTTTTGTACAATTAACAATTAGACTGATGTCCGTTAATGATGTGCTTTAGAATCCTTGTGGTAGGGTATATGAAAGGGAGGATTGACGTGGTAAAAATTATTTCCGTTTGTAGAGTTTATGGTTCAGCGACCTGAAGGCCGGTGTTGGAAATTTTTAAACCGAAATCAGCGAAGTCATTATCGCCAGCTCTCGGCACGTGACAGGGTCAGTTTTATATTGTGAGGGACTATACAACAGTAGCTGAACATCGGTACTTACTGTTCGGTTATAAACGTAGTACTTATTTGTTTTTTTCAAAAACTGGACGTTTCTTATTTTAATTGCAAACACCTTTATGGTACTATTTATGGTAATTTTACCATCTTACCAATTTTACCAAGTGTAACCAATATAAAAAGTAACGTAATAGCTGTGTTTCAAGGCAAAAAAAAGCTTCGGCAGTGAGGGACTGGCCGACAGAAGTGACTAGTTCTTTTCTTTTGGCATGTCTGGCCGTATACTTTTTTACTATTACGATTTAATTATTTTTATAAAAATTTAGATGCATGCAGGAAAGGGCAACTCTAGAAATGTATTCCCGTATTAAATTTCGCGAGTGTATAAGTACACAATTTAAAAATTAACTGAAACTGTCACAGAAATGAATTTCAGTATCTTAGGCTGTATAAGGGACTTTGATAATTAATCAGTTTATAACCCTACTTTTGACAGTTATACTGTTTAAGTATGTCAGTAAGTGTAATATTTGTGATTCTGGCATTCAAAAATTGGTACAGGTCATATACATTAAATAATTTAACTACACACATTTAGAAAATACACAATTTTAAAATTAGGCTGACAAGAACAACAAACAACGTCAGTTGAAATGATATTGAAGCTGTTGTGCGAAATCAGCTGTTTAGAAGTACTCACTTTCAGTCTAGTACAATATATACAAGAACAATATATGCTTTGAGGTATGCGTTACGGATTCAAGCGTGACGCGAAAGAAAATGTTTATACCCGTGTTTTGTCAACCGCGACTATACAAGTTTTCACTTCAAAAACACCTTTTATTAATCAGTAAACATTAAAAATGCCCGCGTTCACTAGAGTACGCGTATATATGTGACGGTAGACGGTTCCGTGACTGTAGACGGCAAACTGAATTTTTCCCCCGTGCAAATCATACACCCATACCCCGCGAAAAGAACTAATCAATTCAACACGTAAATCGTAATTTATTATTTTTAAATTTGATATTTCAATCGACAAATAATACACAGTTGTGTTTGTAGAAACAAGGGAAAATATTAAAAGTAACAACATTTTCTGTTTATTAATACAACACGTAGGCCTACAGATAGTACGAAACTATTCTTCATCTATATACTTTATAAATCAGTCCTTACGTTATGAGCTTAGGCTAACAGATAAGAAAACATATTAATAACGAAACGAAAACAGGGACACGTACAGTACAGGTTTACTCGCTCACACATGCATTGCACAACTACGCTGACGTGATGGAAGCGGATTCCCAAACGAAGGGGAAATGGATTTTTAAAGATTTGAAATAGCCGCCATTTTTGAAACTGTTAAACAAATTTCGCTGCTTAACGAATTTGTCCAGACTGTTACCGAAATCGTTCTTTATGCCAAGTTTGTTTGAATCAAATTGGACTAAAATTGCAAACGTGAACGTGCTCATGTATGTAACAGTTTCAGCTACCCCTCATGAACGGCGCTCATTTCAAGGTCATAGATGTGAGTCTTACCTTGGTGGCCGATCCTCCAGTAGTGTACAAACAGCAATTCAAATTTGACCATTACATACTTGAGCAATTCGAGAAAATAAATGAGTTGGTGTTTTGCAATTCTACACTTAGGGTGATGCACTATGTTCTCCCAAATACCTTACACAGTGCATAAATGTACTAAATATTTGCCTTCTGACTGCACTGAATTCCAAAATTCAGAGTTAGCCTAGTTACAGTTTCTTATTTATTTGTGAAAGAAGAACGTTAAAAGTTTGCTGTGTTCTTTTGAAATTACACAAGTAGTGAAAATTCAGTATTTTGTCGTTTTAAAAACATAGTGTAAACTGTATGGTTTAGCTTAGTTAAGGCTACCTATACGTAACACCCCATACAGGTTACGGGGGTATTCGAATTTATACCCCCTATAACTATTTAAACGTTGTATAATCGAATAGTGACATTTTTTATTGCTATTCATCTAAATATTTCTTCTTTTCAGTTCTTTACAGTTCTCCCATTTGTCTCTGTATATATTGATCGATATAGTTATTTATTTTTTTTATAATATAGATTTTATTAAACTACTGTTTAAAATCTTTCAGTAGAAAAGAAAGTAAAAAGTTATAGCCTAGGTTATAGAATATTAATCCCTTCTAGCTTTTTAGAAATATAATAATATTTGTTTTGCTCTTCTATGGAGGGCCTAAAAATTAATTTTACCAATATTTAGTTGTGTGGGCTGATTTAATTGAAGTTTGACGAAAATTGTGTTTCGTAATTTACATGTTAAGCTGTTTTTTAAGTGATTAAATCCCCTTATTAAACAAATTCTCATTAGTTTTTGAAGACAAAGCAGTTTGTAAATTGTCAGCTTTATGATCTGTGATTCTTAAACAAATGTTGAATTAAGTAGGTGAGTAAGTATTGTATTTAGATTATTACGTAAAATCGATCGTTGTTCTGATTTTGATTGTTGCATCGCGTCGTTTGAATCTAAAAAAAAAAAAAAAAAAAAAAAAATAAATGTTTATGTGGTCCGTATGTGTGTCTTTGCATATAAAGATTGTAAATTAATTAACCGAATCGATTATAGGCCTATGTGGCATGCAGTTGTAACAGTTCACCCCACATTTCGGGACAATATTTTTTTTCGAACATTTTGTTTTCGAACTTTTTTTCAAAACTGAGACAGTATTTTCTCAATATCGGTCATCAAATTTGTAATGATTTTGAGTTTAATGTTTAGAATTATAATATGTTAATTGTTAGTAGAAGATGTAGGTTAAGTATAGGCCATAGATAAACCAGTGAACTGTGATTAATGTAAAGAGAAATGAAACACAAACATAAGGTTAGTTAAAAAAATAAGTATTGTTAAAAAATAATAATGGAGTTAAATGTGAAATAGGCTACAAAACGGGAGACGAGACATAATAAATTCTAAAATAATGTTTTTGTAATAAAACCAACAAGAATAACATTTGAATAAATAAGATTGGAGCCTAACAAGAAATATATATGTTTAGAATTGACTTTTAATACAAAAATATTGATAGTTACATTTAAAGTAGCCTCAAGTAGGCTGAGCTGCAACAGAAGGCAATAATAGCCATACATTTTTTATTACGGTTGAGTGAGGAGAACTTTTATGAATTAATATTTATGTGTGATTATAGATTTGTTTGGGATTCAGGCAATAATCTGACATTTAAGTGAGCATAGCATGTACGTGATAAATACAGTGTATTAAATGAAGCCATTGTGTTAATGTAAATATTGATCGAAGGCTGTTTTGAAATAAAAAATATTAGAGAAATTATTTATTATTTTATTTTAAATATTATTATAATTTGTTAATGTCTCAATTTTTAAATGTTTAAAATTTTTAAAAGATATTTAAAAAAAGATTTCGTATTAAAAAAATAGTTAGCCAGCTGTTTTTTCCCTAAGAAAAGTACAATATATATAAAATGAAATAACAGCTTAAGTATATCTTTACACTACACAATTTATTATGCAATCTAAAATATCTTTAATATAACACGTTAAACAACTATAATAGGACCGTTAGTATTTCAAATGCTCTACAATTTCTTTAAATTTCACATTCAGCAGTAGTTGACACGTGAAACAATAGATGGTGCTGGCGATGTTTTACTGAACTAAATCTCACTTTTACTCTTCAATAAAGTATTAGGGACGATTCAATTGGCATGAATAATTTACCAACTGTTGACCTAGACTCCACAACTGACCTTGACAAAGTGTATTCACAATGTAGTTAATAGCTGGAAATGTTTTGCTTTCAATTTTTTATCCTCATTGTCGATAAGTTTTATTTTTGATTTGTTTCATTTTATTTTATCTAGAACCCCTACTGTAGGTGGACGTCTGTATGTCGGTAACGCACCTCGATCGTATAAACGGTAACTTAACGTTTAAGGGTGAAAAAACGTTTTATAAAAATATAGCGGGTATGAATATTTTTTACATTACCAGAATAAAAGAGCAAAAACTCGAATATTTTATGTTTTAATTTCAAAAAAATCTTTTTCGTTGGCTGTATTATATGTTACTGTCGAGTCGGTATTGAGTTTAATAAACTGTTGTGTATTAGGGTTATTTAATTTGTACAGTTACGTGATATGAAAACAACTAATCGATTACAATATAAACAATCAACATTAATAAACAAATCAGCTGTAGTATGCAAAAACTATTTAAACTTTGTATAATCAAATGGTGACATTTTTATTGCTAATTCATTTAAATACTTCTTCTTTTCAGTTTAAAACGCTCTCCGGCATCTTTCGATTCATAGCTCCCATTTTTCTCTGTTATTCCATAGATTTTGATCCAGTTACCCTTCCTCTCTCCAAGTAAGTCTCGGTCTCCTCTTTTTCTGCGAACATGTGGTTTCCATTTTAGAATGGACATCGATTTTCGTCCGTCCTTTGGACATGGCCAAATCATCGAAGTTGTTTTGTATTAATGTCGTCTACAATAGTAAGCTTCACACCCATGATTTCACGGAATCTTAAATTTTTTACCTTTTCCCGTTTCGACCGACCTACGGCTCTTCGCCAATAGTCCATTTCTGTAGCTTCAAGACATTTTTCTGTTTTTTATTTTAGTGGCCATACTTTGCTTCCATATGAGATTATACTTTTTATAATTGTGTTGCATATTCTACGTTTATTTATTTTCGATAACCGTTGACCCCATATGGTGCTGTTCAGTATACTTATTGTTCTGCTTCTTCCCAAGGTGTTTTGCTTTTTATCGCTGTGCCTAAGAGTCCAGCACTCGTAATCGTCATTCGCAATTACTTGTAAAATGTGCATCCTTTGATTTGCATGTTAGGCTATGTTCGAGTAGACGATACCTACTCTGCCCTCCAATGCTCGAGTACTACGTTTTGTTTAGGTTTAACTCAAGTCTCCCAAAATCATATTCCTTTATTAATTTTCTACTCGTTTAATCTGGATCCTCATGGCATAATGCTGCGCTATAACTATTTGGTAATCTGAAAAGCAGATGGCGTATAAGTTGTCGTTTAATGGTATAGCCTACCCATTCTCTCACACTTGCGTTTCCAGTTGTGCAGTGCTTCTTCCAGATAGATTTAAAAAATGTTATTCTTTTTAAATCCTTTGGCGACTTTGAAATCTTTAGACATTTTGTTTCCTATTTTTACTTTTGCTATTGTACTAGTTATGCTCGTATATTCATATAATGTTTTGGGACATTAATGTTAATTAATTTCGAATTGATATTATAATAGAGATTACTATAGTTCAGTTAAAAAATCATGTCAGCCGCCTCGGTGGCCTAGTTGATAGCGTACTAGGCTTTCACCGGGTTCGATTCCCGGCCAGGGCTTGGCATTTTCATACGCTATAAATCATCCCATCGTCTGCATTAGCCCAAGTGTGCACAATAGTCGGACATTAAAAAAAAAAAAAAACAAAATACAAAATCATGTTCAGTTGTTTGATATATGTATATACATCATGTTTGAAAAAATTAATAAGAGAGTTCGGCTTCAACGTTAAAGGTCACATTTCTTCATGAATTCAAAAACATTTTTGTGTTTGGAAGTATAACGTGCTCGTTTATTTGATTTTATCGTAATCAAATATCAGCGAAACACAATTGACTGGTGACTGGTTACAATACTCGGTCGTTATTGAATGATTGTGTTGCCGTTTATAGGTTTCTCTTTCTGTTTCTTTTCTATTTAACGACTGTATCTTTTTTTTAATGTTGTTTTGGAATGGCAAGTACGTAACAGTGTGTTAACACCCCCCCCCCCGTCTTAACCAAACCAAGTTCCGAATTTGAGGTAACATTCTGAGGCTGAAAACTGTAAAACGTAGCTTAGTCATTTTCCCCAAGCAGGTTTGTAAAGAAGCGGTTTGGTCTTTCTCAGTATAAAGCCTTAACCTGTGGAACATCGTGTTATAAGATTCATGAACAAAAATGTGTTAATACTCACTTGAGAACAGTACAGTCAGTTTAAATTATTTACTGTACTTTGTTTGAATTATAGTTATTCAATTTTTTGTTTACTTGTAGTGTTAGGAGCTGGGTTGCGTGCTTAGCGTGTCAGAAAAGAAAATTAGTTGTGATAATTTACTAAGTGCTACAGAAAAATTTTTAAAGTTGTGTTTTAATCGGCCCAGTAATTTTTGTTTAATTTCTCTTGGTGTTACCTCTTCAGAAAAACATTTTCCGCTTATTTCCTTAAATTTCTTATACGGAATACCTTTGCCGGATTTTCCTTCCGTGTGGCAAATAGACATGACTGGAATATTTAATTTTCAGGCAGATATTTGGAGAGTTATTAATGTATCTCGTAAATTCTTAGTCATGGTTTCTGCGGTTCCGGAGATAGGTATTTTTGTAATTTAAATGGATCGTGTAATTTCAGAGTTCATATCACACAGTGTTCAGATTATATTGGAGGCACACAACGTTTTCGAACCGTACCGGTGCCATTGTGATCGGAAAAAATCAAAACAAGTACACTCACTTTTAAACCAAGGCCAAACACTAATACTTTTGGGAAATTTAATTTTTGACCTTTCTTATATCAGGCTAATTTCTTTCTTCAAAGTGACCGATTTTTAAATAAAAATGTATTTGAATGCATTACATGTTTTTCGGGTTCTTAACAGAACTATTAGATTTATAAATTTTCCAGTTTTAATTTACGTGTTAAAAGGACGTTATTGATAGTTGGGGTGATTACCTGTCTAGGTTTTTGACGTATTTCCAGATTTGGTTTATGTAAGTCGACTAATTCAGAGGTATTTCCTAAACCTTGACACGGTCCGCCAATTAATCAGGATGATTAAATAAATTATTTGGTTGTTGGAAAAAAACTTTTAAAAATATTTTCTTAGTAAGTAATTGAAAGTACAAAAATAACCATTGTGGGTACAATACGAAAAAATATTTTCTGAACACTACGTCTACCAAATGTCCTCCATTGCAGTTATGAAATTCCTTTGAGCCTGACTTGGAAGTTTTGCATGAAATCTCGCAGAATGTTGACAGGTATTGACGCAATCTCGTCTACAATTCGTTGTTTCAAAGCTGAATGGTTGTGGGTGGATTGAAACACTTGATTTTAGGTATCCCCATAAAACAAAAACAGGTATCCCCCAGATGTGTCACTTATTCCAATGCAAAGGGCATATTGTTTGGCCGATCTACAAGGACTTCTAACCATGGCCTGTTGAACTGCTGCGATGTTTTCAGGTGTTCGAACAGTTTTTACATTCCCGCCTCTTTTTTAGACGTTGATCCCATTTACTCGAGGTTGTTTATCCATGTTCGAATTGCATTATCTGACTGATCAGGCTGGTTACGCGGTAGGTTAAAATGACGTCGGAAAACACATAGAGTTTGCAAAAAACTTTTGCCATTTTGATAATACGCATTCACCGCGTTCTTCACCCTTTTAACGATCCATTGCAACGAAATGGTACATTGTGCACGTGATGAAGCACCAGTAACCATCCCCCCACTACCTGTCAACTTTGTCTCAAGGCCAGCTACAATCATCCCGTTTCATTGGCGGACCCTGTACCTTAAATGGGTTGCATTTTGGAAGACACTTGGTAGGGCTGTACACACTTCTTTAACGTGTTGGGATCTACAACAAACTTTATTTTGTCAAGATGAACAAAATATAATTGCTACTGAATTAGAAAATCTCGACCCTAGTAAACAGCAATTCGTTTTGCAAATGTCGTTCTTCTGTATATAATTAAAAATGCAAAATAACATCGAAACCTTGGGTTTATTTTTACATTTGTCTAAGCAAAACTGGACTCTAATATTATACTATATACGTGTTGTGTTGAAATATGCCAGGTATACAGGTGTACCTACCCTGGTAATTTGCTCTAAAGGTCAACGGTCAGGAATAATTTTATACTAAAAAATCTGTAAAAATACCAGAAAGGAAAAATTGTTTTACAACAGTCTTATAGTTTATTGATTTGTGTCGTCAAAATTTGTTTAAATTTTAAATGTTCTCGGAGCGTGTATTCTGCTAACTCTTGTTGCAAGTGAAATATATATTTTAGGAAAATGTCCGTCTCCGGTCTGATCAATGCATTGTCAGCATCGACTGTGTATACGTGGATTGAAATACTTTCAGTCTCCTTGTATTATGAAACACAAAGTCTTTGTTTTACTTAGCATTGATCCGATCCTTCCCACCAGTTTTGTGGTAAGCTTGGAGGAGAAGCGGTACCGTAGGCTGAACAGGACTGTTATTTATTTATTTATTCTTGTGTTTACCGTTCATATTTTAGACTAATGATGGCGAGGGATCAGTGTTAACGGTAAGGGAAAAGAAACGGGGGCCCAAGAACCTTTAGTTGCGCGGTAGACTAACCGATGCTTCGGCCACTTCGACCACTGATCTTCACTCATTTATGCAAAAGGGAAGATGTTGTATAAAAGGGATGAAGTATGTTTCATCCAATTTGCAGGAAGTAATCAATTCTGCGATGAAGGTCATGGTATGGTAGACATGCCCAGGCAGATAGGCCGATGCAAGGTTCAGGAGTAGGATTTGTATTGGTGTGTTAGTCTGTGTCTTAGGGCATGTTTATGCTGCAGCCTCACTTCTCGCATGGATGTCTGGCGATGATTAAACAAACCCGTGTCTTTCAATTCGAACATTTATAGTGACCGCGCTGCTCACCGGTGATACAAACTGGTTTCGTTTTCGAGCCTCGATCGTCACGTAGCACCTTCAAACTTGCTCTGTGATTGGTTCTTTCAAGGTCGCTTCCCGCAAATACTCACTGAGCTGTTTTTAACAAATTAATTTTGAGAATTCAGTCAGTTAAAATGTACAAGTTTTGCAACCAATATTCAGAAAAATAAGCCCTTGTATCAAAACGTTTTACTTCTAAAAACGTAGAAGGTTCCTGCTCTGCCCTCCAGTGCACATGTACTCCGTTTTGTTTAGGTTTCCCAAAGTCCCCAAATATTATATTCCTTTATTAATTTTCTACTCATTTATTTTGGACCCTCATAATCCTGCGCTATAACTATTTGGTAATTTGAGAAGCGGATGGTGTACAGACCTAAGTATGGTGTACAAGTTGTCGTTTAATGGTATACCCGTTCTGTCAAACTTTCGTTTCCAGTTGTGCAGTGTTTCTTCCAGGTAGATTTAAACAAATGTTAGGTTCAAGGAACATCCTTCCTATCTTGCATAGGAAGATAGGTACAAGTCGCTCTTAGACAGGTTAACTCTTTGAGCATTGACTGTATTCCGTCATGTATTTCACTTCTTCACAACTTACGGTTCAACACCGATTAAAATGCAATGAAAATATGATTGTGATATCTTGAAGTGTCTGAAAATGCGATCTGGATAATTTTTTGAGCCGCTGTTAGAATTCGTGAAAATAACCGTGATGGAATTCTTGGTTTAAAGGATGCACACCGTATCTTCTCTTCCTTTAAGTCATAAGTGAATCGGAAACTTTATCAGATGATGATAAGAACATTGTTTTACTTTTATCACATTCGGTATGTATGGTATTGTGTACCTCGCACTCATTCACTCATGACCGAATGATGACCATAGCGAGCAGTGAGGCTGTAGCATAAGCGTAAACTTCTGGGCTAGACGTTAAGTAAGCCTTACCAGATGTACTCGTGTCAGCCTCCATTTTTTATTGTCTTCTTTAAGTTGGTCCGGATAAATCAGTTTTCCGGAACAGTTGAACAGCTGATGATGTGCAACTTGTTTGAGTGTTTCTGTTACGAACGTATATCCAATACAGTTGGAGAAGATCGGGCCGAGTCTATTGACCCGCCCTTGTTAAACTAGAACAAAGCTGTAAACTTTATGTTGTATAAACGTTGTCCATTGACAAACATCGTGCCTCCGTCTCGGCTGACGTCACAAGCGCTTAGCGGTCGATCTGTAAAAAAATAATATACAACGAACTGGCGCGGAAGTAACTATCTTTTGTAGGTATTTTAAATGTTTTTCTACTAGGCTGTGTGATGTTTCGTATTTCTGGCGGTACTAGTTCAAAGAACAGTAGACCTAGCAGTATGTTATTAATTAATCAGAGCGCTCCACGACAGCGCTCGTAACGTTTTTCTCCAATTTAACCGGTAACCGTAATATTTAGAAAAAATGTTACTGGATCAACTTTATTGGAAATTTTGTGCTGTTTGTCCATTAAACGGTTGCCTAAGCTTTGCCGTTCAGCCAGTATTACAGGAAATAGTCAAAACGTTGAATCAGAGCACGCCATTTTGAAACGGAAATTAGTGGGGAAAATTCTTACACATACGTCTTCGCGCTTTACACAAAGTACCTTCGTTCCTTAATTTTAAAACAATCGGCCAATGTGTCTTATTAAAATTGCGTACACTCGTTATCGTTAAATCAGAGGTCGCCATACTGAAATGGAAATAAATAGGAACAAATGTTAGCCTATACATACGTCATAGGGCTTTATATCAGGTATCTTCTTACCAACTTTCAAATAATCGGTTAGTGCGTTTGGCCAAAATTGCGTACAATCGTTACTGTGAAATCGTAGGTTGCCATCTTGAAACAGAAGTATGTGGATAAAAGTCTTACACATACGTCATTTGGGCTTTGCATCTCCGTACCAAATTTCAAAATCGGTCAATGCTTTTGACTAAAACCGCACACACTCGTTATTGTAAATCAGAGGCCGGAGTCTTGAAACGGAAGTGAATGGGGATAAAACTTGTCACATACGTCTTTCGGGCTTTACACACTACCTCCGTACCAAATTTCAAAACAATCGGTCAATGTGTTTGACCAAAACTGCGTATCAAAGATACACACAACCCAAATGCCGAATGGTCGAGTTCAAACAGAAACCTCGCTTCGCTTTGTCAATAATTGTGTAAATAGTGTTTAGGTTTTCTTGTGATAAGATTTCAAGGATTTGGGTATGGTATGAATGAACTGTATAAACTTAGTGATTGAATTACCGCATGCGAATTCTGACCGCACCATGATTGATGTTGCAGAGTTTGTAATACTTGCCATCTGTTGCCACTTACCGGACAGAACATGTCAAATTAGGATGGTAAACGTTAGGTAACGTTTTAATAATATATTTTAGTTGATAAATTCTGTTTCAGTTCACTTGACTTGGTTTAAGTAGTTCCATGTTTAATGCGATATGCTATCCAACACCGTCGTTACGCAAATCTGATGAATTTTAATTTCTGCGAATTCATCTGCAGAACTGTTTGTTTCGATTCGAATTGGAACATCCATCATCGCTACTTTGTTTAATCGGTCTTTGAGCTTTGTATAGTCAAGTGTTTAGAGGTTGTAAACGATTTGCTGACGTTAAGTTACCGTTATTCTTGCATTAAACAGTGCAAGTAGTCCGCTTGTAAGGTACCGGTGAAACCGTTTAATCTGCACAGGTAGGCGCATAGTTGGAATACATGTATGACGACTTGTACGAGATACAAGTGAAATCACGATACGCGTACATCACCTCATATAAATGCTCACACAAATTGTATCACCGCTCAGATTTCCAAACATATTTTGTGTGAGCGAAAAATTGCTTAGCCTATACTTAAGCGTGTTTATTTTCAAGTATTTTTAGGTGATGATTGCTTTTAAATTTGCATTAGGTACATTTAGCTGTTTCAAGTTTCGAGTGTTTTGGTGTAGGGCTTATACGAAATGTCAGACTGGAACAAGCACAACACTTTAACACTTACTGAATAAATAAGACCGGAGGCCCGTGCGAAATTTCGCACTACGAAAGTTTTAAGTAAACACAGCCTTTTGAATAAGAGTAGTCGTTAGGGTGAGGGCGGCAGTTGGAAGGAAGGGAAAACTTGTTTAAAAAATAAATCGAAAAGCGATCGGTTTGAATGATAATCACAAGTTTATGAGTCGTTTCATATACATTTCAATACAGATAATTGTGTTTAATTGCAATTTTTAAAGGGCATTACAATACCTCGTTGTAAACGATATTTGATGTAAGAATACATTCTTCTTGTACTTTTTGTATTTCATTTTCTTTAATGGATACAAACATGTTAGTTTAGTTACCCTTGTAAAAGCTACATTTTTTTTTTTGTGTTTAACGTCTGACTGTTGTGCACACTTGGGCTAATGTAGACGATGGTATGATGTATAGCGTATGAAAATGCCAAGCCCTCGCCGGGAATCGAACCCGGGTCCTCGGGGTGAAAGCCTAGTACGCTATCCACTAGACCACCGAGGCGGCTCCTGTAAAAGCTACATATAATTGTCCCTGAGTAAAGGCGGCATTTGGCAAATACAATCCTGCTCTTTGAAGTGTGTCCCTGCTACTTGTCTATAGTGATAGCAAACGCAATTTTAATAGGTAACTGTCGTCTAGTCAATTGAAATGGAATGTTTGATAACCTCTAACTGTATTTTGACATTTTAATTGTACTTCATATTTTATGATGTCGAAAGCATCATGGAAGGAGAAATCACAAATACATTTGTGTAAAAACAGTGTCCAACACATGTGTTTGGTATTCGAAATGCCTGTTCCTGCTTATACGACGGACAAGGATAGGGGAATGTCAGTAGGGCCACATAACCTAAACAATTGACTTTCAAGTAAATATTGAAATTGTTCTAAGCACGTTATGGAAGAAAGTGGCATTTGTAATGAGTTTGTCTATTCGTGATTAAAAGTTAATTTCGTAAAATATAGTCTGATTTGTGATGCCGCGCATTCGCATCCATGATTCCGTTTTCCCTATGACAGTTAAAGTGTCTTTTATGTTAACATTTTCCATAAACAGTAAGTTTTGCATTGTCAGAAGCTGGTTAAGAAAAAATCTTTCTAAAGATACTTCATTTATGCCTGTACGAATAGTATGTGCTGAAAAAAACGGATGTTGACTCGAGAAATAATATATATGATCAACAAAAATTTGGTATAGGAAATCATAGGATCGCAAAGACTGCAAAAATAGGAAATAATATTTTTCAATCGTTGCCACGAAATTAAAGTGTTCGGTTAGCGAAGCGGGGGAAATTGCACTGTATAAAAACAGTAATGGAGTAGTAATAACAAGTGGAGCTTCTGTTGCATTCCTGGCTGGAATACCTCTAAAGGATACACACAAACCACATATGAAGGACCAACAGACGCCTATTTATTTACGATAGGCATAACGTAGGCATAAGCTTTAAAATGAAAAAAGTGAAATTTAACACTTACAATTTTTTAATAATAAAATATCTTAACCCTAAATAAAGTTACATTTCCGAGTACAGAATGGCCTGTTGCACCTAGAAGCATGTAATTGTAAGAGTTTTTTTAGATTTTGTTAATACACATGTTGATTATTATTTACACGTTGCACGTGTTGATACATCTAAAAACTTGTCATTAGCAGACTTGGTTTTATTGTACAAACTTAGACTATTTGCTCTTGAAGGTGCTGCCACTGACCAACAGAAATTACCGTTAAAAAAATTGGAATGATTTGTATGCAAGGTGTATTTTTACTAACTATTTGACATGTATGACGGCTTGTAAGGTCTTACGTGTATCCCAATGTAAACGTACTATAATGTGAAGTCAGTGTACAAGACGTTTACTTCTCAGTTTCAGTCAGTAGTTCCGGTTTTCGATTTGAGTAACGAACCTTGCAGTAACACAGTGTAGAGCATTCGCTTTTGGTGGTTGTCTCTTAGCCGGATTGTTTTCCAATTCGTGGAAACAATACCACCAAGTTTCGTGCTGATGTTCCCGGTAAAATTTCATCAAAATTTGAGACGATCAATATTGACTTGTTTTTCAAACAACATTTTTTCGTGAAATAAAAATAAAAATGACGCCTCGGCGAGGTTGAGCAAAGTGGATCAGTGGATGGGATGCTGCGTGTCGGGATGTAACACCTTGCCGAGGTCGAGGGGACTGTTGTAAACAAAGCTCCGGCTATAAACGTTGTAGGCTACCGATATGGTGGCAGCTGGCTGGGGACAAAGCCTCACTCCTTCAGTACAACATACCACAACATACTGAATGTAGCGTGATCACATCGCTTTAAATATTTCTTCAGCTGCAACCTGCTCACCTTTCTCTTAGATTAAAAACACCGATGCATTTCTTAACGCTCACTACTCCGATAATGTAACCTGATTTTTTTTAAAAGTAAAGGTTCATGTTGGCATATTAAACATTTTGTTTATTTACTTTTTTTGGAAATTTGCTTCTATAACGTTAACGAGACAGCATATTGCAGCGATTATTTATAAAATATTGCCATGGTGCGTGTGTAATGAAATATCTTTTTTTACCACGAGCGTGTTTCTCTGACCATGAGAACAATAACGCGATTTCGAGCAACAGTTCCGTTACTGTTAGGTCTTTTGTTTAGTTTTCCAGTAGCTAGTGACCAGAGTTTCGCTCTGTTCAAATTTTATAATAGATTTTTAAGTAGATTTCATATAGCCCGTGTTACTTGGGTGTCCTAGTCAAAATCAATTTTTTCCCAGAGAACTAAAATTGATCAGTCAATTTATTGATTAGAATCAATCACCAACTACATATTTTTTTCAGCCTGAAAATATTATATTCCAAATTTATATTGTAATACAAATTTATATTTCAATCCAAATTTATACAATAATCCAAATTTACATCGTAATTCAAATTTATATTGTGACTGAGGTCTTATATTGTTATCGAAATTTATATTGTAATTCATATTTAATTGTAATCCAAATTTATGTCGTAATCTAAATGTATATCGAAATCCAAATTTATGTCGTAATTCAAATTTATATCGTAATCGAAATTTGTCATATATCAAATTTATATTGTAATCCATACTGAAATTGTAATCCATTTATATTGTAATCCAAATTTATATCATAATCCAAAATTATATCGTATTCGAAATTTATATTGTGAATGAAATTTATATTGTAATCCATATTTAAATTGTAATCAAATTTATACCGTAATCTAAATGTATATTAAAATCCAAATTTATGTCGTAATCCAAATTTTTATTGTAATCCAAATTTATATCGTAATCCAAATTTGTATCGTAATCTAAATGTATATCCAAATCCAAATTTATGTCGTAATACATATTTATATTGTAATCTAAATTTATATTCTGTAATAGTTATAGCCGTTTATGAGAAAAAGGACAATTATAGATCTTTAGATTGTCCAGGAAAATTGGAACACTTACATAGTTTCACAGAAAAAGTTTGTGAACGTATTATAATAAGTATTCTAATTTCCTGGATATCTGGAAGTTTCACAAAGTACTGACTGTGTGTTCAGTAAATAATACTTACTGAATTTTTTAAGTTGTTTGTTGAATAAGATTGCTTGTTCATATTTTATTGCACAATATATACGATATTCTTTGAAAATAATTATTCATATCTTATTAAATAAACAAAATAAATCACCTTAAATATTACGAATTCAATTTTGAGAATGTTAATTCATATTTGGGACTGTTATACCAGCTGATTAAACATAACCAATATTTGAATGCCGGCTGATGGAACAGTGTTCACTCGTATTGGTTTTAATATTATCGTTAGGCACTCGTGTGGCCCTTCTTAAACGCGTTTTTCTATTTAAAACCGTTAATTTTTTTATCCCGAACGAAAATGGTATATCCAACACTGTATTAAAATCGTTACACCTGTTTCCGAGGAAAACATACATACGTGTGTATATACAAAGATTGCTAATTTAAAATATACGGAATATAAAGAAATAATTGGCCTTGGTTGGTGAAAAAATCGCTCTTGAATTTTAATTGATCCAGGTACTGTATGAGTCAATAAAATGGTTTTCACTTGGATCTCTGTTAATCTTATGAGTGTGGGCTAAAATAAGTAACAGATTTTGTAATGTAGTATTTGTATCTTAGAAACAGTTTTTAATTTTTCAGAAAAAGTATTGACGCTTTATTTAGATAAAACAACTAGTAAGCATTATATTTTTTCAAAATCATCTCTTAACAATTTTGATAAAATTCATCTAAAACATAGTGCCTGTAAGTAGTCAAAAATACGGGTCGCTACAGGAAACAAATTGAAAGAATCTGGGAATTTCCCAGAATCGGTAATTTATCTGATTTACCTCAAATTTTGGTTATAGTGTAGCTTGTTAAGGTCCATACCTAAAGTCGGTGTAGAAAATTTTAAACACAAATAATAAAAAATTATGTTTGGGATAAATCGGGGTAAAACAGAAAATGAACTCTACCCGCCTTCAGTTTTTCCCATCTTAATCACAAACAGTAAATTTGAAAATCACGTTAACTTTCAAATGTAATAGCATACACTGAATTGAGTTACGATTCTTCAAAATCGATCAAATTGTAACTGAAAATCTAATCGCCCGATTTTAATAATTTACAGTTTTTTTGTCAGTTGTTTATGAACCGGAATCAGCTGTGAGAAAGTTCCTGCACTATGTTTGCAGTAATGGAATATAGTTGGTGAATATTTTATATTATTATATAAACGATATTTCCTCAAGAAGGTAATCTGTTAATTTAACATTTCATGGAAAGTAACAAGTACAGGGCAGGGGTGTAGGGTAGGACGAAGTAAAAGGGAAGGGGTCGTAAAATAGGGGTAGAAACACACGCGACTCATCCATCACACGTCCCCGCCCCGCCCTCCAATAAACACTTCCCTGCCGTGTCCCCCAGTCTGTCTAGTCTCATACGGTACTAGTGACTAGTTACAAAACTTTATTCGTTAATTAACATTAACTAATTAAAATGTTTTACACGGCTCGTCTTTGTTTGCGTAGCAATTTTAAAATAAAGAAGAAGTATGGTTTTCGTAACATTATCGCGACCGTGTTTTATATTTAAATTTTATAAAGTAAACTAAAAAGGTTGCATAGAAATATAAAATAGAGATAGCGGCCATGATTTGTAATTATTGTTTTTTTTTGTATTTGATAAAAAAAATGAAACAAACAGCAGAATTTTAGAAATTATACGTGTATATTTAGCAGTGGCTTCGGGAACTAGTGAACCAATATTAAATAGCTTGAGTTAATTTTGTGATAAAATTTTTTAGTATCAGCTGTACGTAGTCACAGTGGTAGGCTATTGTTGAACAATAAGTAATTAATACAAGATTTATTGTAGGCTGTAGGCCTGCGTTCGCCACGAGCGTGTATGCAGATGTCGCGACCCCACCTGGAGCGAAGCGGGTGCTGCACCACACGTGCCACATCTGGGGCTAGGCCTCCGGTAGGCCCTACTCTAATCGTCGCCAACAACTGCGAATCTTATTCATCAGTTCGTTCAGTTCAGACATTTGCTCTTTTAATTAGACTCCCCTCCAGTTCTGCAGGACTTACTTTTTTATGTTGTTTTGCGCTGTTTTAAATATTCAGTTGGGGGGATTGACCTTACGGAATTTAAAAAAAAAATGTATAGTGTACTAGTTAAATACAAAAACCACCAAAAAAGCTTCAAGTGGAAGAACAATACATTGAGATAGTCAAAGAATTCAAATACCTTGGGGAATGGATCAGCTGGAACACCCTAGAGAAAAAAGCTATTTAATCTAGGAGAAATAAAGTTGAATTAGCCTTCCAACTTACCAAAGACACATACAACAATAAGTCCCTCTCCTAAAAATACAAAGATAAGGCATTATCATACGGTAATTAAACCAGAAGCTAAAACATATATGGTAAAAGCTAAAACGGTAATATGGAGCTAAAACATTATCTCTCGCAACCCAGGGCTCACTTGAAAGGCTGGAGATCAAAGAAAGAAAGATATTACGAAAAATCTTAGGCCCCAAATTCCGTAACAACCAAGTACTCCACATCTGGAATGAAACTCTTTACCAAAAAACTGAAACACTATCAGACACAATAAGAAAAAGGAGAATTGATTTTTATGGGTACATCCTCCGAATGGACAAAAATAGACAACCAAAAAAAATATTTGACTACTTTCACAATAAAAGAGCCAAACCACTTTGGTTTAGAGAAACAGAGAAAGACATAACAGAACTACAAATCACTCACACTATGCTCATGGACAGAACAGCCAAAACAATAACCAAGGACAAAAAACAACGGTACCAAGGCAAAGTCAAATCCAAGCGAACGATCCAAATTTCTGACGAAGAAAGAAAAGCAAGATCACAACGAATGAAGCAATACTGGGCTACGAGGAAGGCACAGAACATTAAAAAGTGATTGATTTGGTGTACCCCAAAGTTGGGTGAAACATTTTAAAGTAATATGGTGTTTTCAGTAAAAAAACAAACGGTTTTTAAACCGATTTTATTTTTCAGAAAAACAAACTTTAAACCTTATTTTTAAATTAAGTACGTAGTCTAGATATAAGCAAACCAGACCATGACATCTTCCGTCCGAATGGATAGATTAATTGAAAACCTAACGGTCCAGGGTTTGATTTTGCTTTTTTTCTATTTATTGTCGTACTGTATTTTTTAAAATTAAAAATTTGCAAGTTATAAAGCTTAAATAGGCCTGTGTGACCAAAATTTGATAAACAATTTTTTCGTTGATAAATTGACTTTTCAGCAGTAAATGTTCCTGAACCAAATATTTTTTGGTTATAGCGATCCATAAATTTTGTTTGTGCGCTATATTTTAGTGAAATTTGATGAAAATCATTAGAGCGATTTTGAGAAAATACTATTTTAACAATTTTTTTTGTCACTGCGCGCGCAGGGAGTAGAAAAGTTTTATCTTAGAAACCGTCCCTATTATTATGCCTACGGACCTTCATTAAGTGTTTTCAGCACATCATGTTACAGAGTTAACGTCCGAACGTTTACTCTTTGTGAAAGTAGTTGAACGAATAGTATTCGGTTTTTATGTAAACGATAAGTGGTGTAACTGTATAGGCTAATATCGATTCGTAACGTTCTGACGTCACTAGGTTCGTGACCTTGGAACCCGCTACTGCTTAACTGCTTCTACAGTGTAGCCTAACCAGATAATGAATGTATGCTTGTTTTTTTTTGTTTCAAGATACGTTGGGGTGAGGAGAATATTTAAACTATAATAACTGAAGTTATTTATAAATTGTAATTGCATTTAACGTGTTTGTAAACTGTTGTTGTTGAACACTTTATGAAGCTTATGAGCTAGGCCTATAAGAATTTATATTCTCGCAGTTTATGAAACTTCAGACTGATCTTGTCACAGCTGACTGGTGCATTGTTCTGGTATTAATAGACAACACAGTAACGCCTTTCATAACGTTTTTATTTGACGTTTTATCATAAATCGAAAATTTATTAAAATTTTTAAAGTTTTTTGAAAAAATTCCATGTTTTTTTCTGTAGGCAACAGTATTAGCTGGTGCCTCTAGATGAAGTTTTAGGTTTCAAGTTAAACTGTACTAACGTAAAAGTTAGTATATACACTACTGTAGTAATTCTGTTTTCTTAAACGTGAGTTTGAAAACACGAGATTTGCATACAACTGACTTATGACGACGTTGACATAAATACCGGATGGGTTTAAAATATATATTTTCATCCCTCGTAAAGCTGGTTTTATTTGATATTCCTTAGAAATGATTTTTGCCAATTTTTATGTGTTTAAGTTACAACTGATTAAACTTTTCATTAAAGTTCTTGCGCCACATATCAGTTGTACGGAAATATCGTCACATCCTAGTTGTATGCAAATGTCGCCAAATTTCAGTTGTACGCAAATATCGCCAAATTCCTAGTTGTATGCGAATGCCGCTGCATTCAAGTTGTACGCAAATATCGTCACATCCTAGTTGTATGCAAATGTCGCCAAATTTCAGTTGTACGCAAATATCGCCACATTCCTAGTTGTATGCGAATGCCGCTACATTCAAGTTGTACGCAAATATCGTCACATCCTAGTTGTATGCAAATGTCGCCAAATTCCAGTTGTACGCAAATATCGCCACATTCCTAGTTGTATGCGAATGCCGCTACATTCAAGTTGTACGCAAATATCGTCACATCCTAGTTGTATGCAAATGTCGCCAAATTCCAGTTGTACGCAAATATCGCCACATTCCTAGTTGTATGCGAATGCCGCTACATTCAAGTTGTACGCAAATATCGTCACATCCTAGTTGTATGCGAATGCCGCTGCATTCAAGTTGTACGCAAATATCGCCACATCCTAGTTGTATGCAAATGTCGCCAAATTTCAGTTGTACGCAAATATCGCCACATTCCTAGTTGTATGCGAATGCCGCTACATTCAAGTTGTACGCAAATATCGTCACATCCTAGTTGTATGCAAATGTCGCCAAATTCCAGTTGTACGCAAATATCGCCACATTCCTAGTTGTATGCGAATGCCGCTACATTCAAGTTGTACGCAAATATCGCCACATCCTAGTTGTATGCAAATGTCGCCAAATTTCAGTTGTACGCAAATATCGCCACATTCCTAGTTGTATGCGAATGCCGCTACATTCAAGTTGTACGCAAATATCGCCACATCCTAGTTGTATGCAAATGTCGCCACATTCCAGTTGTACGCAAATATCGCCACATTCCTAGTTGTATGCGAATGCCGCCAAATCCTAGTTGTATGCAAATATCGTCGCATTCCAGCTGTACGCAAATGCCGCTATATTCCAGCTGTACACAAATTCCGCCACATTCTAGTTGTACGCAAATGCCGCCACATTCCAGTTGTACGCAAATATCGCCACATCCTAGTTGTATGCATATGTCGCCACAGTCCAGTTGTACGCAAATATCGCCACATCATAGTTGTATGCAAATGTCACATTCCAGCTGTACGCAAATGCCGCCATATTCCAGCTGTACGCAAATTCCGCCACATTCTAGTTGTATGCGAATATCGCCACATCCTAGTTGTATGCATATGTCGCCACATTCCAGTTGTACGCAAATATCGCCACATCCTAGTTGTATGCAAATATCGTCGCATTCCAGCTGTACGCAAATGCAGCTATATTCCAGCTGTACACAAATTCCGCCACATTCTATTTGTACGCAAATGCCGCCACATTTCAGATGTACGCAAATATTGCCACATCCTAGTTGTATGCATATGTCGCCACATTCCAGTTGTACGCAAATATCGCCACATCCTAGTTGTATGCGAATGCCGCCACGTCCTAGTTGTATACAAATATCGTCACATTCCAGCTGTACGCAAATGCCGCCATATTCCAGCTGTACGCAAATTCCGCCACATTCTAGTTGCACGCAAATGCCGCCACATTCCAGTTGTATGCAAATGCCGTCACATTCCAGTTGTATGCAAATTTTGCGACTCCTTTGATTTGCGCAAGAGGCTATTTTCCGCCTCAGTTATACCACTGATGTCCTTCTGTATTAAACTGAAACATGTGCTCCGTGGACTGCACATCGGTTTACAGTAAATATCTTCGAGTTGAGTAACTTGTTCGCCATTTTGTCTTGAAAGCAGTTAGGTTAGTGAAGAAAGAGTATCACTGAAGAAGGCAACAGCTGTAGTTGGGCTATGAACTTGCAACGTTGCTCTCAACAGGTCTGTGTTATGTTCTAGTAAACCTTTTTTTTATCACGCCTAAACGAGTTTCAAAACAGCGATATAATTTCAAAATGCTTGAACAACCCGAAAATATATCCTTCATATAAAAAGTTATTGCAGTCTTGTATATACTCGTACTATTACAGAATAATAAATAAATCATATTATTGTTCTTTTCCCATTTTCCCTTTTAAATTGAAAACAACAGTGCATATAAAAGGACTGCTCCCAAAGGACTTGGCTTTCTTCAGCGGTTGGATTATTTCCTTTTTAAAAAAAGAGAGCGAGTGAGAGAGGTGACAAAAGAAAAAGTGTGCATTGCAAGTAAAATAACATTGATGGGAAATCCTCTGACAAAGTAAACAGATTTAAAATAACACGTTTTCTTCAGTTTTATAGTTTTAATGACATTTGAAAACATTTTCTTCGTGTAGAAGGAAAACATTAAACAAAATTGTGTTTTATGAAAAATGAATGAATTGAAGAATCCCCTTAGAGGATAAGAACAGGGTAGGGCCTTCTTTCTTATTTCATTTTGTAATATAGGTTTTTCTCCATTGTATTACACAAAATTTTGGTGGACTTAGGAAACCATAATTTACTTATGTTTGAATGCTTAACTGTTACACTTGTGCTTTGAGAAGTTAATACTTCTTTACGTCCGGTATGGCAAATTTTGTAATGCAGTATTGAGAGTAATAGAAGGAAACAGTGTAGAATTCATGAACAGCTGATGGTTGAAACAGCTGGTGACTACAGAGATGCCAGTCAGTGAGTAACAAAGATGTGTATTACAAAATCAAACACCATCACAGATAGACTACTTAGTTCGAATACTGAAAGGCGAAAATGGGATAAATATTAAATAAATAATGGTATAATGTTAAAATGAATAAAATAATTGAAATATTATTTAAAAATGTTGGTAGTAGTAATAGAAGCTGTAATTATATATTAGTGTTGTATTACAGATGTTAGGTAATAATATTTAAACATATGTTAAGTAGCACGTGTTTGTGTAATATTTAGGTTGTAAAATACAATTTCACGTTGAAAAAAAAATGGATAAAAGTTCCAAAAAGTTTTGGTGACGATGGCGACTGTTCAAAAGTACAGAAGCCAAAAAGAAAGCTCAACGAAAAATTAAATTTCTAAATGAGATTTAACAATTAAAACACAAAATGAACAGTGCGTAGAAATATTATACTTCGAGATAATAAGATAGTTTACATTGGAATCAGGAACGATTTGAAATATATTGATAGTATAACTATACCTATACCTATAATAAGTAACCTATAGTTATATTATAAATGAATTTAAAGTAAATCCCGGATACCGGTGTAAAAAGGGTCAATAACAAGTATTTTCTTCTAACGCGCATAGTCTCTGCGCACAACATTTTTTTTAATAGTATAATTTTGAGAAAGAGTGGACAGTGTTCACAAAAATTGTCTTGTAGAATGGTGTGTTGATAAGAGTATTACGTTTTCTGAGGCTGGTTGTTTACAGTTTATCAATTTATCCCTTACTTTAAACATCAGGCTATCAATTATTCTTTAAATATACGCAGTTTATATACAATTTAAAATACAGATCCAGTTATTTTATCCTGTTACAATAACAGGTTAATAACATTATAATTAAAGTGTAATTTATTTGCGGGCGTTAATGTTTAAACACACAGTTTATTTAATTAATTAAATTTAGGGGATAGCATGCTTAATTTGTATTTAATATTGTGCGCAAAATATCACACGACTTTTGTGATATGTGATTTCATAATAGTAATGAAATAGTGTGTTTTAAAAGAATAGTTTATAATTAGGCATACACGACGTTTTTCACGGAAAAAATCGGGAACTAAAAGAAACAAATTGAAAAATAGGCCCGTTATAAATTTCCGGAATGATAAATCGAATAATTTTTAAGTAAAATGTTTCAAGATCTTGAAATTGAAAAGTGAATACTTTCAAATAGTTTACAAACTCTTAACGCCGATTAGGATTTATTTTGGTTTTTCCAATTTGCATCCAAACATTATTTTTTTAAATTTTAATTTGAGTTTTCAATCTTCATATGTGACAAAAATTTCATCTGTAGTTACCGAATTAGATTTTTTTGAAAGATAGAAAGAAGCTTTTGTTAAGGTATATATGGGCACATTTAATCAATATCGTTAGTGCATAATTGAAGAAATTATTTCTCGATAATTGTTAGGGATTCCAGTTCAAAAAATAGATAAAATACCTACAGTAAAATAATAATTTGATAGGTATGGGTCGTTTAACGTACATCAAATTATGCCAATTCGATCGAAACCTCGTCTCTTTTATATAAAGATTGTTTTACTTCGTGCGTTGAGAAAATAAAAGGAGCATTCATTATTGACCGAGCGAAGCGAGGTCTCTGTTTCAACTCGACAGTTCGGATTTGGTTTTTGTGTTTAAACAGTTTTGGCCAAACGCATTGACCGATTGTTTTGAAATTTGGCACGGAAGTAAGTTGTATAAACCCAAACGAGTATGTAGGCCTATAACATTTTTCCTATTCACTTCCGTTTCAAGATGGCGGCATCTGATTTAACGATGACGATTGATATTAATCAAACGCATTAACCGATTGTTTTGAAATTTGGTACGAGTGTACCTTGTATAAAGCCCGAGAGATGTACGTGTAAGTTGTTTCCCCTTACACTTCCGCTTCAAAATGGCGAGCTCTGATTCAACGTTGACAGTGTAGTTGCTGATTATTTCCTGTAATGCTGGCTAAACGGCAAAACCTATCATAATTTTGACCGCTTCATGGAGGAAGAGCGTAAAGTTTCCAATAAACTTGATCCGGTAACATTTTTAGTAAATATTACGGTTACCGGTTAAATTAGCGGAAAATGTTATACAGTAGTTTGAAGTTAAACTTTTATTATAACCATAATCACATTATTTTCTTCAGTACTTTTAGAAGCTTCGTTTCCAATGTGTCAAAATCTACTGTATAGTCCGGTATAAACATGTCGACGAAATGCAGTATCAGCGGGCGCTGACGTACTCCGATCAGCTGTTAACGGCGGCAACGTCACCACCGCACTGTGTATGTTTGTTCGCCTGTTTCGTTTTGGCAAAGTATTTACAAAAGTAAATATATCAAACGTTTAACTTTTACTAAACTGCGTTCAAAGCAATCGACGGAACTACTCGTCTAAATCTGTCATAAAGCGTTATAGCGGGGAGAGGGGGGCAGTATTTTAGAATTGTGATATTTTGGGGGCAAGCCTGTTCAGAAATAGGGCTTTCTATAGTTAACTTAGTGTGTGTATATATAAATTGGTCGGAAAAAGAACATTGAAGCGAGTCGAGATGCTCTTGAAATAAACCCCTTTGCTATTTAGGCGGAGTTGTCTGCAGCGGAAAGTCGGCAAGTAGTGTGCGACGTGCTACCTGCAATAGTGAGCGTTTACACGGATAAACATGAGGTACGTGTGCGTGTGCGTGTGCGTGTGCGTGCGGTGGTGGGGGTGACCCGCGTTCAGCACAACAGTCGTAAAACTGTGAAAGAAATCGAAATTTCCTTTTAATCAAGTCTCCTTGTACGTTATACAGAATATCAAGAAGGCAGTTTTGTTTTAATGTTTTTTAAAAAATAAAATACAATAAATTTCTTGATTTCTTTCGTCATTTGCTGATCAGGGGTTTTATATTTTCAACAGTCATGTAACTTATTTTCACTGTGTTACGTTGCTTGTTTAGTGTTGTTATTTGGCTATAAAACTGACGGAATATAGGCTTAGTATTACGTAGGCTACATTCTTGTATTCATTCGTAGTTTTAAGTTTATGTCCAAAGTGTTCCTTTTAAATTTCGTCTTTTGGAAACTATTTGTTTTACAGCAGAGAACCTTTCTTACTATATAGTGTGCAGTGAAAAATAGTATTTAAAATTTTAGAAATTGGCCGCCATTTTGCAATATGGCGGTTAACTTTTAGGTTTTTCAATTGAAACCCGTATTTTTACAATGTTTTAGGATTCTACTGTACATATAAGACTAAACATTCTTGGGTATTTTTTTTATTATCAGATGTTAGTGTTTATAGATGCTTAAAATCGTAAGAATTCGGCGCTGTGAACACGAATTTGTCAGAATCGTCTGCCGAGCCGATGTAAAAACCCGTATTCTCCTAAAACAATCTAAACATTTAAATTTAGTTCACACGGAATTTACAGTATGTTTGAACCAGTGATTTTGTGTATTATTAAGTAATGTTTTAAATTTAGTCCTAAAGTAGTGTGTAGGCCTACACTTCCTGGGCTACACCTAATTAACCATTTAAGTCTTTGCGATGCACGGAAAATAACCTTTTTGAAAATACACCGAACTTCAAATTGTTCCAAGCGCGTGCAAATGTAGCTTTTTTATTAAAAAAAGATACCCAAGAAATGTTAAGACATTAGAATCTGAATAAGACATTTAGAAGAAATGTGATTGTAGAATCTGAAAACACTATTATATAGAGGTTTTTTTAATGTAATTCAAAATTAACCGCGTTATTAAAAAATGGCGACCAGTTTTGAAAGGTCAGATAGTGCCTGTTGATTTTTACTGCTCACTAGAAAGTAAGGAAGGACCCATATTTAAAATTTTGTTGTAAAAAGATAAGTTACAGAAAACCCAACGGTGATTAATATACTGTAAACACTCATGTGTTTTTGTTATCTTTTATCCGTTAGGCTAAGTTAACGTGCTTACTGACAGTGAATACAGTATCTTTAAAAGTTTTAAGGCCACATGGGACTACTTTGAGTCAATAGTTCGGTATCTTATTCTTATCCGTGTTAGTGCACTGTGAGGATTCCAACTTCTTCTTCCTCCAATACTTCTTCATCCTATCCGATATCCATCTCCTGACCTCGTCTGATACCTCCATTGTCCCTCGTCGTTCCGGCTTTCCTACGTCAAACCTGATGTTTTTCAGAATGATTCTGATTCTCGTTCTGCCCGGTGCTTCCTCGATCAGCAAACCGATCCCTTGCAGATCTTTCAGAGTCTGCGAGACGTAGTGTCCTTGGGTCTTCCTATTAATATTTCTCATGACCAGCTCTTTCAGAATCCTGCTATTAGGCATCGTAAGGATGTGGAAGAGTTGGGCAATTCTTAGTTTTTTCATAACACTTTTTATTGGGTCTACTGTTTATACACTGTCTCGTTGGTAGCGACTCTATAGATTCTGTATTCATTTTTATTGATTTATAACGGGACACCCCTATTGGCTTGCCACAGCTAATTAAAACTGATACGTTTTACTTTTTGTGTTACCACGTGGGCCCCACATGAAATTTCGGGCCCGGGGCCCAAAATCTGAAGCAGGCCTCTTATGAAATAAGTATGTTGTTTTACGAAGTGGAAAAAGTCGGCCACCCTACGTCTAAAATGTGTGTTATTTAACTTATTGGTTGGTTTTATTGTCTGTTACACATTAATTTTTACAGTCAAATATTTTCTAGTTTTTTTCCTAACATACCTCTCCCCAAAAATGTCACGGGCCCCTACAGAACTGGGTCCCAGGACCCTCGTGTGCACTTGGACAAACTATCTTGCGTTTTTCTTCTGCCTATTTCGGTGGCAAAATTATCTCTTATAGTATTATACATTCAGATGCATTTTAAACTTACTGAGTGTGTAAATTACATTTGTTAGATAATTATTGAATTAATCTAAATTACCTGAACACTGAATGTGTGCGATGTATTTTATCTTGAACTTTGTATTAGGCTACATTGATAGCCGTTAATATGTAATATTGCGCCAATATTAGGTACGGAAAACTAATCCATAGCTGTAAGGTCAGGTGACGCGAGAAGGAATAAGCCGCCATTACTGTACCAGGAAATAAGCCCTCTTAGTGGTCACTAAGGACCGTTAGCCGTGACGCCCTCGTACTTTCCGCTGGGCTATTTTCAAAATTGTCACGTGGAATTAACACTCACATGGATGAAACATAAAATCACCAGTTTTATATAAAGTGATGCGTATGGCGTTGTGGGCCATTGTTAACAGAACAGTTTTGTATAAATGATGAAACGCTATTAAATAAATTCTATTGCTGTGTGTAAGATAAATTGAAAAAAATATACAGTACTGCAACACGTTAGGCACATCTCTTTACATACTGTATGCAGCAAGTGGTGTTTCTTCTAGTTGTTTAAGTATATTTCTATATTCTTACTGTTTCTAATCTGTGTAAATATTCTAATACAGTATTTTGTATATGTTGCAGGTACGTATGTTTAGAGACATGATGCAGTATAATTTTAAATGTAAGTTTGATTTTTGTTTTTTATTCAAAATGTGTAACGTTTGTTTTATTCACGATCTGGACTGTTGTTTTTAGGCCTACATTTATTTGGTATTTGCGAAATAAAACAGTGGTCGGTTTATTTAATTATTTAATTTTCCGATTAATTTTCTAATAGTAATTTCTTTTATGTGACCACAAATTCATGGAGATGGTGTATATTTAATACTGATAAACCGATTTTGAGAAATAGGCTGATTTTTTTCTTGGTATTTTGTCGATAACTTCTGAAATTTATTATTATTATTTTAGGGTGTTGCAGACAGTATGTGAAATACTGAAACTTTTTTTAGGAAATTTAAATATTTCGTTTCAGCTAGATTTGATTAAAATCATTAGTATCGATTTTGAGTCAAATTTTTATATGGTTTTTCATTAAAAAAATGATTTTGAAATCGAAAATTTGAAATACTAAATATGATAACTGAAATATGAATAGAATACGTATAGTGTATTTGCCAAATTTCGTTGAAATCGATTTACATTTTTCGTTTAGTTTCCGGTAATATGCACGTACCGACCCAAAAAAATCCACTTTTTTGAACTCGTGAGACCTCGAAATAGTTATCTGTTAAAATGTCACAAATTTTTCGCTATTGTACGTTCTGTAAACAGTGTTTTAGTACTTTGTGTGAGAAAGTAATTCAACAATAAATTGTAGAAGAAAAGAAATGAACCCCAAATACAGTTATAATAAACAAAAGCAATAATGTAAGTGTTTTCAGTTTAACAAGGGAATAAGCAATAACGTTGTCGAAACGAATTCTGTATATTACAAGTTCACCGTTTGGTAATTACGGCAGACAACCCGTGTTATATAAAACAAGCAATAAGTTGGTGAAGGCAGAACGCCTACACAGAGTGGCCTAGGCAACCCGCCTGAACACCCGTCACGTTGTCATGGCAACCGGTAAAGCTTTCTTTGTCGAATACACGACCCGACAACGCATCGAATAAAACGTAACTTAATATCTCGGCGATTTTGAAACACAATAACGTTAACTTTTAAATACCGCTTGTATTATGTGACGAATTTAATTGTTTTATTGCTATGTTTTAATAACTTGGTACAGAAATTACAATTATTGTGGAGGATTTTATTTAAAGCAAGCATTAATGTATTTCATATGAAAAATGTTAACGTAAAGTTGAAATAAATTGAACTGAAACGTACATTATACATTAGTATAATGAAAGGAAGCATTATTGGTTTTTACTTGATTTCATTCACTGTTGCCGCGTTATTGAGTGAGCGAGCGTTCCTTTGCAATGTTTATGAAAATAAAATAAAAACATAATTTATTCAAACAGGAACAAAGGTTAAACATTTGCTATATTAAAGTGATAAAACCAGTGGCGTGTAGCGAGATAATTATTTATTAAAGTACTCGTTGCTTTGTTTTTGTGCCATTTTAAAATAAAACCAGTACAGTTTCTGCACAACGTCATACTAACTTGATATATTTTTTATTGTTATGTCAAAAAAAGGTTTTTCTATTCTCTGTTTTAATTGTATTTTTTTCTCGTTCTCATGTTTCACGAGTGTAGGTTGTTGTTCAACTGAAAATGGCGGAGTTTCAGAACTTAATACACTACAGAAATAATTTTAGTCTGTTAAAATGTAAAGTTCATTTTTTCTACTTTTTTATGGGTTTATCTCCTCTTAAGATCACAGGTTTGAGACTGCTGTAAGGCGGATCCATCGTACTCATTAGTTTAACTGGCATAAGTATGAACGTTTAGAGAATACAGTTGTAAGCCTACTGCACGAATATTTACTGCTCTCTTAGCCTCTTAAGTAGGCTATATGTTTCACTTTTTATTGCTTTTCAAAAAATACGAATTATGTAAAAACTATACTGATAGTGATTAAAGTCGATTTTGACATTATGCATGTAATCCTCAGTTGACCTACAACGGTTTTGTCAGTCAACCTACTTACTGGAGACTAACAACGTCACTAAATTCGATGAAAGGTTTTTCATATAGACTGATGATTAAAAAAAATATTCGCAAATTCTTTTTTTCTCAAAATACACGTTGAATTTAACAAAAAACGAAATTTAGTTCTTAAGTACACAATCAAAACTTTATCTCCAAACAATTACGGTTCAAGCGTTTGCAACAAAAATAAAGTATAGAAATCAGTTAAAGTACGGATAAATCCCGTACTCCGTTAACGCTGATCCCTCGCCCTCTTTAGCCTAACTTGTATGACTTAAATGTGAACGTTAGGGAAAAAATACTGTAACCTAGTAGATAAAGCTGAATCACTGTTACTTTAGGGAGAGTAACTCAGCTTCATCTAGGACCTATGTAAATCTGGAGACGTGTTAAGTTTTACTTCACCATTAGGTATATTACGAAGTGCTACCAAAAAGTTTGGGGAATTTGAATTCCGCTCGCAAACCGTTTGTAGTGCGACCTGCTGCCGATAGAGTGTGCCAACAGCTGTGACTGTGAGAGGCCGCGTTCTTGAGTTTCGTGTGTTTGTGTAACGTTGTGTTTTAGGGTTGCGGCGATTTTTTAAACTTATTAAACGACAGATTTTAAGGAGCAAAGAACCTGCATCAAATTTTGTTTCGAGCTTAAAGAAACTGCTGCAGAAACCCACCGAGTGCTTGCGGAAGCATTTGGTGACGATGCTACGAGACAAAGTAAAACGTTTTTGTGGTACAAACACCAAGGTTGAACGAACGTCTGCCGACGACGATGAGCGTTCAGGACGACCATCTACAAGCACAACACCGGAAAATATAGCGAAAGTGCCAGAGGCTATAGTTGCAGATCGTAGACGATCCGCGGTGTTTGTGCAATCGTACGGGTCCGTGCAACGCATTTGGGCGTGAAACTTACCAAGTCTGCAATGACCAAAAAGATCACTGAATTGAAAATTGCTGCAAGAGATGATCCCCAACTTTATCCCAAACATCGTGACTGGGTTTGCGGTTATGAACCTGAAACTAAGCAGCAGTCATCGCAGTGAAAGTCGAAATCTTCACCGAGGCAAAAATAAAATCACGTCAAATTCGCAGTAACGTGAAGTCCATTTTAACAGTTTTTCACAACCCATCGGTGACTAAGATAGAAGAATCATACTGTAGCCTATACACTCGTATTTTGTTTTATTTTATCCTGTTTCTTGACTAATAATGCATGGATTATTACACTAGGGAACATCCTTGGACAGATCCTGCTCCGTCAAGTTTCGGAACCAACAAACAAAAACCGTAAAATCGGCCTCAATTTTTAAATGCTAAACTTTTTTGCGTTGGGTTTATTGTAAAGAATTACAATTCAAGTGGGTGTCCCAAATTTGAAATAAAAGAAGTTTATTGATTGAGCGTAAATAAACCTTACTTGTTACACGTTTGAGGTAGGCCTATGTATAAACTGAAAATTTAATGTACATATTTGTGCACATTTTAATGCTAATCACGGTGGGGAAAATCAGATTTTCAGAATTGAAAAAAAAAGTTACAGATTTTACGGCAGTTATTTTTGTAAAAAGAAACAATAATATTTGCACATTAAAATATTACTTTTTAGAAATTTGATTCAATCACGACAGCGAAAATTTATCTCTGCTATTATTTTAGTTACATTTACTGATGAAGTTTTTTGTTATTAAGGGTTCTAATGTCCATAAATCACAATGTAGTACAGGACCGACCACTCGTTGTACTTTGGTCACCCACCTTTGTCGGCTGTAAGTGGGGTCTTGGCCATTGCAGGTATAACGATCAGCTGCATTAATCTCCCAGTGTCGGTCTACAGATTCAATACGGCCTATTAGTGAACAGTGTAGGAGGAAAATAGTAGAAGGAAACCGTTTTCCTAGGTCACCTTGTAATATTTATAGGGAGACAACTGTCTGGTATACGAAACCTTTGACGCAATACTGTATAACTTAGGTGATTTTGTGATCTGTGTAACCTGTTTTTACCTTTTTACAGACGCCAAAGTGTCAGAAGGTCAGAAGTACAGATAAGCATCATTCTTCTGTAGGACAGGAAGTTGGTATTATAATTTAAAATATTTCACTGCTGATAAGCATAGGTGTGTATATGCTTAACCTTTCTTTGAGTTTAGGATCTGTGGTTACGTCAGTGGCGCTAGGTGTGACTGCACAAACTTTCTCACGGAGTTCTCGCTATTAGTTACAGACCCCCTGGAAATCGAATAAGGTGACAATATCAATCTAATTTTTCCAAAATTATCGTTACAGATTTTTTTCTTGTGGAATAGAATTGGAAAAAACAAATGCAAATGCAGGCTATGTTTCTTAAAGTTTTTGATCTTTTTTTATTTTAAATTGGTTACACTTAAATTGGTGATATAGGCAGAAGTTCTATGAAAATTTTGAAAAGCTATTAGGCCTATTTGAATTTTCTATGTTGTGTTCTTATAACTGAAATGTTTAGTTTGTTTTGGTACAGTCACGATTTTTCGAAATCGTTAGAACAGATTTTAGGAACTAAACAGTTAAAAAAGTGCTTAATTTTTTTCTCAAAAGATTTCCCTCTTGGTTATCAAGTATATAAGCAGAGACGCCAAGACGTTATGGTTTGTCCAAAATTGGTACGGATTTATAAGGCAAAATACTGAGTTACGGAGGATCCCCAAAAACGTACGTTATGCAGGTTTAACTTCATTTTTAGTATTTTCGGGGTTCCTAGACTGAATAAGTGAAACTGTTACGGTTCCAGTTGCATCCGAGACCGACTGGGTGGAACGATTACAGTTCCAGTTTCATAGCGTGCTATTTAATAATTTAACTACAGCGGTGGCAACTGTTTGAGGGACCTATAGTAACAGTTCCACATGGAACGTTTTAGAACTAGGTCCAATCCAATCTAGCGATGCATTCCAGTTCCAGTCATATTAAGTCTTTGTAGTCTTGTTTAGTTTACGTACTTTGTATTTATGTTAGGTTATCAGTTCAGTTACACATGCTAGAAGAAAAAATGTTTTTTTAACTAAGCCAACTATTACATATATACCCTTACAGTAATAATTGTATAATACATCACGTAAAATCAGTATTATCTAACCTTATTTGTTATATAGTTAGTTCTTTTCACTCCTGTTTTAAAAAAATAATGTCATAACACGATATTACAGTAAATCACGTTTGTTATACAGCATTTATTTGACTTGATTGATCCTGTGTGACGATAAGTTATCCCGTTTACCGCATTCCTACCGTATAGGCGTACTTTCATTTGGTACTGTTTGACAGTTTGCCATCTTTGTAGTAAGCACACAAAATAAGTTATTCTAAACGAAACTTTGATCAAATATTTTAGTTCATATCGTTTAACTAAATTTATATTTTAAGTTTGGCACTTGAAAACGTGAGTTGATCTACACTGTCGAAACGTCGTGTAAGATATAGGCCCTACACAGATGATGGCAAATATTAGAATAAATAATAATAATGTAAATATTCCACAATTAATATTTTTTTCAATTTATAAAATCCATTTATGATAAAATTTAAAAACACTAACTGAAACTGATTTCCTATTACATATATGCCTGTAGAAGCTTTCACACATTGTTGAGTGCCGCTGAAAGGGATGGAGCTGATGATTTATATGAGTAGGACTGTAGTTGGGAATTAATGGACTTGTTGCTCCTTCACAGTTTGTGGGGGAATAGTCTACGTAGCCTATGCAGCAGCTGTCTCACTCGCTCATATTGACAGGCAGCATTTCTTCATCCCACCGGTAAAAAAAACATTTTGTCATGTCATCGGTAGAAAAAAACATTCTATCGTTTCACCCGTAAAAAAACATTCTGTCGTCTCACTGGTAAAAAAACATTGTCGTTTCACCCGTAAAAAACATTGTCGTTTCACCCGTAAAAAAACATTGTCTTTTCACCCGTAAAAAACATTGTCGTTTCACTCTTAAAAAAACATTCTGTCGTGTCACTGGTAAAAAAACGTTGTGTGGTGTCACCAGTAAAACAACATTCTGTTGTCACAGGTAAAAAAACATTCTGTCGTTTCACCCGTAAAAAAACATTCTGTCGTTTCACCGTAAAAATATTCTATCGTTTCACCCGTAAAAACATTCTATCGTTTCACCCGTAAAAACATTCTGTCGTTTCAACCGTAAAAACATTCTGTCGTTTCACCCGTAAAAACATTCTATCGTTTCACCCGTAAAAACATTCTATCGTTTCACCCGTAAAAACATTCTGTCGTTTCACCCGTAAAAACATTCTATCGTTTCACCCGTAAAAAAGTTCTATCGTTTCACCCGTAAAAACATTCTGTCGTTTCACCCGTAAAAACATTCTGTCGTTTCAACCGTAAAAACATTCTATCGTTTCACCCGTAAAAACATTCTATCGTTTCACCCGTAAAAAAACATTCTGTCGTTTCACCCGTAAAAAAGTTCTATCGTTTCACCCGTAAAAACATTCTGTCGTTTCACCCGTAAAAACATTCTATCGTTTCACCCGTAAAAAAACATTCTGTCGTTTCACCCGTAAAAACATTCTATCGTTTCACCCGTAAAAACATTCTGTCGTTTCACCCGTAAAAACATTCTATCGTTTCACCCGTAAAAAAACATTCTATCGTTTCACTCGTAAAAACATTCTGTCGTTTCACCCGTAAAAACATTCTATCGTTTCACCCGTAAAAAAACATTCTGTCGTTTCACCCGTAAAAACATTCTATCGTTTCACCCGTAAAAACATTCTGTCGTTTCAACCGTAAAAACATTCTATCGTTTCACCCTTAAAAACATTCTGTCGTTTCACCCGTAAAAACATTCTATCGTTTCACCCGTTAAAAAACATTGTCGTTTCACCCGTAAAAACATTATATCGTTTCACCCGTAAAAACATTCTATCGTTTCACCCGTAAAAACATTCTATCGTTTCACCCGTAAAAAAACATTCTGTCGTTTCACCCGTAAAAACATTCTATCGTTTCACCCGTAAAAACATTCTATCGTTTCACCCGTAAAAAAACATTCTGTCGTTTCACCCGTAAAAACATTCTATCGTTTCACCCGTAAAAACATTCTGTCGTTTCACCCGTAAAAACATTCTGTCGTTTCAACCGTAAAAACATTCTATCGTTTTACCCGTAAAAACATTCTATCGTTTCACCCGTAAAAACATTCTGTCGTTTCACCCGTAAAAACATTCTATCGTTTCACCCGTAAAAAAACATTCTGTCGTTTCACCCGTAAAAACATTCTATCGTTTCACCCGTAAAAACATTCTGTCGTTTCACCCGTAAAAACAATCTATCGTTTCACCCGTAAAAACATTCTATCGTTTCACCCGTAAAAACATTCTATCGTTTCACCCGTAAAAAAACATTCTGTCGTTTCACCCGTAAAAACATTCTATCGTTTCACCCGTAAAAACATTCTGTCGTTTCACCCGTAAAAACATTCTATCGTTTCACCCGTAAATAAACATTCTGTCGTTTCACCCGTAAAAACATTCTATCGTTTCACCCGTAAAAACATTCTGTCGTTTCAACCGTAAAAACATTCTATCGTTTCACCTGTAAAAACATTCTGTCGTTTCACCCGTAAAAACATTCTATCGTTTCACCCGTAAAAAAAACATTCTGTCGTTTCACCCGTAAAAACATTATATCGTTTCACCCGTAAAAACATTCTATCGTTTCACCCGTAAAAACATTCTATCGTTTCACCCGTAAAAACATTCTATCGTTTCACCCGTAAAAAAACATTCTGTCGTTTCACCCGTAAAAACATTCTATCGTTTCACCCGTAAAAACATTCTGTCGTTTCACCCGTAAAAACATTCTATCGTTTCACCCGTAAAAAAACATTCTGTCGTTTCACCCGTAAAAACATTCTATCGTTTCACCCGTAAAAACATTCTGTCGTTTCAACCGTAAAAACATTCTATCGTTTCACCCGTAAAAACATTCTGTCGTTTCACCCGTAAAAACATTCTCTCGTTTCACCCGTAAAAAAAAACATTCTGTCGTTTCACCCGTAAAAACATTATATCGTTTCACCCGTAAAAACATTCTATCGTTTCACCCGTAAAAACATTCTATCGTTTCACCCGTAAAAACATTCTATCGTTTCACCCGTAAAAACATTCTGTCGTTTCACCCGTAAAAACATTCTATCGTTTCACCCGTAAAAACATTCTGTCGTTTCACCCGTAAAAACATTCTATCGTTTCACCCGTAAAAACATTCTGTCGTTTCACCCGTAAAAACATTCTATCGTTTCACCCGTAAAAAAACATTCTGTCGTTTCACCCGTAAAAAAGTTCTATCGTTTCACCCGTAAAAACATTCTGTCGTTTCACCCGTAAAAAAGTTCTATCGTTTCACCCGTAAAAACATTCTGTCGTTTCAACCGTAAAAACATTCTATCGTTTCACCCGTAAAAACATTCTATCGTTTCACCCGTAAAAAAACATTCTGTCGTTTCACCCGTAAAAAAGTTCTATCGTTTCACCCGTAAAAACATTCTATCGTTTCACCCGTAAAAACATTCTGTCGTTTCACCCGTAAAAACATTCTATCGTTTCACCCGTAAAAACATTCTGTCGTTTCACCCGTAAAAACATTCTGTCGTTTCACCCGTAAAAACATTCTATCGTTTCACCCGTAAAAACATTCTATCGTTTCACCCGTAAAAACATTCTGTCGTTTCACCCGTAAAAACATTCTGTCGTTTCACCCGTAAAAAAACATTCTGTCGTTTCACCCGTAAAAACATTCTGTCGTTTCACCCGTAAAAAAACATTCTGTCGTTTCACCCGTAAAAACATTCTGTCGTTTCACCCGTAAAAACATTCTATCGTTTCGTTTCACCCGTAAAAACATTCTATCGTTTCACCCGTAAAAACATTCTATCGTTTCACCCGTAAAACATTCTATCGTTTCACCCGTAAAAACATTCTGTCGTTTCACCCGTAAAAACATTCTGTCGTTTCACCCGTAAAAACATTCTGTCGTTTTCATTCTATCCGTAAAAAACATTCTGTCGTCTCACCCGTAAAAAACATTCTGTCGTTTCACCCGTAAAAACATTCTGTCGTTTCACCCGTAAAAAAACATTCTGTCGTTTCACCCGTAAAAACATTCTGTCGTTTCACCCGTAAAAACATTCTGTCGTTTCACCCGTAAAAACATTCTATCGTTTCACCCGTAAAAAAACATTCTGTCGTTTCACCCGTAAAAACATTCTGTCGTTTCACCCGTAAAAAAACATTCTGTCGTTTCACCCGTAAAATCATTCTATCGTTTCACCCGTAAAAACATTCTGTCGTTTCACCCGTAAAAACATTCTGTCGTTTCACCCGTAAAAACATTCTGTCGTTTCACCCTTAAAAAACATTCTGTCGTCTCACCGGTAAAAAAACCATCATACTTGTCTCAAATAGGTGTACCAAAATTGAAAACATCTTCCAAAGAAATTCGGAAAAGTTTTTCTTTTGATTTTTTCCGATATAAATAATTTTTTTCTTATTTAAACATTGCTGCTGTGACTTTAGTGATGAAGCTTCTCGTATGACCAAAACCAGTTTTGAATTTTCAGGATTCTTTCAGTAGCTCCCTAAAATTCCTCTCAGTAGAATTGGGTAAAATTTAACCATTCGAGTTAGTTTTGAAAAGTTCGATTTTCAACCAACCGATGTTCAACAGTTTTGTTCAAAGCTGGCCTGCAAAAACTTTAATTTTTTAAAATTAATAAGTGATGTAGCAAAAATGTTACGTATGTGGCCATTTCTTCAAAATAGGACAGTTATTAAATTAGTCCCCAGCGATGCGCGCGCACATTTCACTAAAATTTAATCCGTCATTATCTAAACAAACTTATTACAAAAAAAAAAAAAGACTTCTGTTGGAAATACTTACAGGAATTTTATACTTTGTAGAGTTCAATACTTGACTAATGCATTGAGAAAGTTTTGTGATTTATTGCTTAACGTTTCTATGAATATTAAAGGAAACAGATACGTCAAGAATTTATTGAAAGCACTTACTGAAGACGCCATATACTAGTTTGATGTTACTAGGTTTGTACTCGCATTCTTTGTGTGCTAACAAGACGTACACAGCTGTCCCGCTGACGTTGACGGTAGCAATTTTAAAAAAGTGACAGTAACACAATGGCTTTTTAACATATAGGCTACGTTTGTAAAACATTTTAAACGTTACCTTGAAAATATTAAAATGAACCCTGGCCTTTGAAGGATTCATTTTCGTATTTTCTATGAAATTTTGAACGGTAATTTAGGCAGATTTAAATTGGAAGAGTGATATCCGATTTTTAAAAAAAGGTTAAAATTAAAAAAAAAGATTTGACGCCATTCTAAAAGCAGTAGGACGGCGGATTTCATTTGGTAAAGAAATTGTCCAGAATTGATTTTCGTGTCAAGTATGAATCAGATCGGACAAAAGTAACGAACGCTAGCGTGCTAAGCCGCGAGTGAGCGCGCGCGCGCGTTCATGTTACTGTATACAATTTTTAACAACTTATCAAAAAATGATGTAAAGGTCAGGATCGGTACCCATTTCATGATGGGTTTTGTCCAATGGGAATCTTCTAACAAGGGGAACAATCTAAATTTCCTTTTTTTGGGGATGTGGTAGTTCTTCCATTATTATAATATGCTCATTTATGTGTGCACATAACATTAAGTTACTGGTTAAAGTTTACAGACAGGTTATTCGTGAAGGAACCGATTTCTTAGGAACCCGAGGAACAGATGTTGAGAACAATGCGTAGCGGAAGCTGCACGCTCGGAAGGAAAAGAGAAATAAAAAAGTTGTTGAAGAGTAATGTACGTCGAAGTGTGGCGCGGCGCGGGCGCGCGTGCTTCAGCTGTTGCGTGATTCACTTGGCGGGAGGGGAAGACGCTTCCCGACGCTGGCGAGGACGCCGGGAGCTCGCCTTAAAAGGAGTCCTCCGCGTCGCGGTAGCCATGTGAGAACCCTGCCAGTACACTCCGCGTCGAGTCACAACGTACCGTTATTTAGATACTTCTACTTGGACTTTTGGGGTACCTATGTAATTTTGTTTGCCGTAACCTGAATATCGTCTTATTGTCCGTAAATATATTTCTTATATTTGTTTTTTTCCCTGTATTATACCTTAATTCTACATTAATAAAAGCATTAAAGTTTTTATTTAATATTGTTTTGTAATACGTCGTTGTGTTTCACTTAGTTTTTTATTTCATTTTTTGTAATATTTCACTATTATTTCTAAATAATTTTAGTAATAGGATGCCCCTAATGGATGCTATACTTTCAGTTTTTCTCTTCACTTCACAATTTTATTACTTTTTCGAGATTTTTCGTTCTCTTTAATCTTATTATACTAGTTTGCATCTTGTTAAACATTGCTAAGTACTGTAAATACAGTGACTGAATAATTTTGGAAACGCTTACAAACGTGGGTTCAGTTTTCGCTGGACACGATGGTACCCAATCCGGGGCACGTGCCAAGAAAGCAGCAAGCCAGGGGTCGCTATTTTTAGCCATCTTGTACTTACGTGGTCCCCACTCCGGTGGTGCGGCTCCCCTGCATCGCTTCGACTAATCACTTCACTTTGTAGGCCTACCTTCTTTATAAACAACAGAAATCTTTGTTTTTACGGGTTGCAATTGGCCCAGAGTTGCGGGAACAACGAACTTTGTCTTCCTAATCCTGTGTAATGCTAATTTGTTCAAAACATTTGTTACTTTGTTTCATTCAGATTTTAAAATGTTAAATTCCTTCATTCTACATACAAGCCAGAACGTTTTAACATTGGCTCTTGTAAACCTAAACTTTACACTGTACAATAAAATCCAAACTGAAATAAATTCAGACTTGGCGTACGTCCTGTATGCCATTTTATTAGGTTCACTTTATCAGTTCAGTTTTTACGTTTATGTGTTCATCATTAAACAATAATACGAGGTGTGTTCAGGAAAAAACGAGAATTTTTATTTTTTGAACAAAATATTTTTATTCTTCTACATTGATTTTGTCGCCTTCAAAATAGTCCCCATTGGAGAGTATGCACTTGTGTAGTATTTCGCTTCTTCCAATCCTCGAAATACTACTCAACTCGATCTTTGAAATAACCTTTAGTTCTTTCAGCGATGCGCTTTTAATGTCATCTACGGCTGTAAAACGATGGCCCTTTAAGGTTTTTTTTAATTTTGGAAATAGGAAAAAGTCACACGGAGCCATGGCTGGCGAATATGGAGGCTGGGGCATCTTTACAGTAATGTTTTTGGCCAAAAATTCACGAAGAAGCAATGAAGTGTGAGCTGGTGCATTATCGTGGTGCAAAAGCCATGAATTGTTTTTCCACAGATCCGGGCGTTTTTTTCGGATTGCTTCACGCAAACGGCGTTGAACTTGTAGGTAGTACTCTTTATTGACCGTTTCACTTGGTGGCAGGAATTCATGATGCACTATGTCATTAATATCGAAGAACATAGTGAGCATAACCTTCACGTTCGACCGCACTTGTCGAGCCAGAATGCCTCCACTGGGATGATTGAGCCTTAGTTTCAACGTCATATCCGTAAACCCATGTTTCGTCACCTGTTATAATACGTTTCAGTAATCCTGCAGCGTCGTTGACTTCATTTAGTGACTCCTGAGCAACTTCCATTCGTCGTTGTTTTTGTTCAAAATTCAACAATTTTGAAACGAATTTTGCTGCCACGCGTTTCATACACAAAACATTGGAAACAATGTCATGACATGATCCAGTCGATATGCCAACATCATCAGCGACCTCTATAATTGTGATTCGGAGATTGTTCATAACCATTTCTTTCATTTTTTCCACGTTTTCATCGGTTGTTGATGTACTGGGGCGTCTAGGGCGTTCGTCATCTTCAACGTCTTCACAGCCTTATTGGAAACACTTATACCACTCGTAAATTCTTGCTTTACTCATAGCAGACTCACCATAGGCCTTTGTTAACATTTCACACACTTTGTTACACTTTATTCCATTTTTTACGCAAAATTTGATACAAATTCTTTGATCCATTTCTTTTAACAAACGAAAATCGCCGAGCTCATAAAAACACGTCTAACCTTAGTGGCTGTGACAGACAAAGTCAACAATGAAAACAGCTGAAAGTTTTATCATACTTCAAGGGCATGTATACCAACATAATAAAAAAAATGTTTGACAATCGGACTCTCCAAGCCCGCGAAATTTAAAAATTCTCGTTACTTTCGGAACACACCTCGTACATTCTTCACATCCGTACAGCTACATTAGTGGCTGTGACAGACAAAGTCAACAATGAAAACAGCTGAAAGTTTTATCATACTTCAAGGACATGTATACCAACATAATAAAAAAAATGTTTGACAATCGGACTCTCCAAGCCCGCGAAATTTAAAAATTCTCGTTACTTTCGGAACACACCTCGTACATTCTTCACATCCGTACAGCTACAAGCATAATGTTAATGTTAACTAAGGCTCGATTGTTTTATAGTTGTTCGATTAAGTGTGCTGATCACTGAAACTAGCGTAGCCTGCTACGAAATCCTCATGAAATACATTTTCTGTAGTATTAATGTTTTCTAGCATTTTTAACTTTTGTGTTTTCTAATCCACAGTCAAGTATTACTTGAGAAATTCATAAATCGAAAATTTATTTGGATTTTTGAAGCAGTTCTAATAGCCAATAGGTTAGCACTAACATTAATAGTTTTTATTTTAAGAAACAATAATAATATGTTGAAATTCTTTTTATATTCTTCTTCTTTTCTGCTAGGATTATTGTCACTATGTTCAGTATAATAATCTGCCTTCCATAGCCTCGTCAATTCTTCTTTCGTTGACTCGTTTTCGAGAACCTCCATCTTCAAAAACTATTTCTATAGATTTTATAGTAGAAATAGTTTTTGAAGGTGGAGGTTCTCCAAAACGCGTCAACGAAAGAAGAATTGACGAAGCTTGGGAAGGCAGATTATTATACTGAACATAGTAACAGTAATGTGTCCTTATGCAACTCCTGTCTTTTTGACCGGATGTTACCAATCCAATTTTTCATAAGTAATAAACTGCCTCTTCGATCGAATATTACCAATCCTTATAAGTAACACAACCGAGCTTGTTAATCGGTTGTTGCCAACAGCTCGCCTTTAGAAGTAACAGACTTTCCTCCTTAATCGGCTCTCACCAATTTTTGTCTTTATACAAACATACCTATTCTCGGAACAAACTTTTAACAATCCTTGCCATTAAGAGTGATTTTGCCTCCTTCTTTGAATATTACAATTATTCGTCTTTATAAACAAACAGTGCCTTCTTGATCGAATATTACCAGTCTTTGCCTTCGTAAGAAACACGTGGTCTCTTTAACCAGTTGTAAGCAATCCTCGTTTTTAGAAGTAGCACTTTCTTCCTTGATTGGCTGTTACCAGTTTTCCCCTTCATAAGTAACACACTGCATTGTCCCTTTGATCAGGTTACAAAAATTGTCTATTTGATCGGATGTTACCAATCCTCTCCTTTATAAGTAACAGACTGCACTGCCTCTTTGATAAAATTCAATCCTCGCCTACTTATATACTAATCAGTTCCTTTATAAGAAACACTGACGCCTTGATTAGATGTTACCAATCCTCGATATCTTGTTTGTATACTCGCCAACACGTTTGGCCTTCGCCGAACAAGTCAACACCCATTATTATTGGCTGGAAGGCATTACGCTGTTTCTTTCTTATGTTTAATGTTACTTAACACCATTAGCAGAGTTGTATAGTCGTAGAGTGTTAGTTCTGAAGTTATGAGGAAACTGTTCGTATCTCTTCTAACAAAATAAAATTGAGTGTTTAGAAATGTGCTACCCGTTCACATTTTGGGTAAACTGAGCAAGGCCCATACCTCTTGTAATTAAACTATTGCAACTGACCTTTTGTTACTGTTCTCCTGCATTATTTGACAGTACTTCCGTTACGTTGATTTACTTTTAGGATGTTTGATTTCACTGTTCTAATCCGTTGAAAAATTGCTGCATTGAAATCATACATCAGTAATCTACAGGCACATTGATGGATGTTATTTAACAAAGATCATTGCATTACTAACTGTCAATGAAACGATTAATTATGAGGCGCACAAAACAGTTGATGTTTGAACCAATAAGAATTTATTGACCGAGCGAAGCGAGGTCTCTGTTTCAACTCGACCGGTCGGAATTTGGTTTTTGTGTTTGCTACGCAATTTTGGCAAAACGTATTGACCGATTGTTTTGAAGTTTGGTACGAATGCACTTTGTATAAAGCCCGAACTACGTGTGCGTCAGATTTTTCTCCATTCAGTTCCGTTTCAAGATGGCGGCTTCTGATTTAACGATGACAAGTTTACGCTGTTTTGGCAAATCGGATTTACCGTTTTGAAATTTGATACGAAAGTACCTTGTAGAAAGCTCGTAGGACGTATGTATAAGATTTTTTCGTATTCACTTCGTTTTCAAGATGGTGGCCTCTGATTTATCGATGACGAGGATAATTGCTGGCTGTTTCCTGTAATACTGGATGAATGGAAGACCTATCGTAATTTTGACCTCTTCATGGAGAAATATCATACAATTTCCAGTAAATATCGTCCAGTAACGTTATCCTAAATATTACGGTTACCGGTTAAATTGGCAGAAAAGGTCACGAGCGCGTCAGAGTGTTGTCAAGGAGCGCAAAGCAATTAATGAAGAATTATTCTGCGAGGTCTGCTGTTCTTTGAACTACCAGTTCTTATGGTTCTAGGCGCAGATTTTCAAATAAAGGAGTTAACGAATTAATAAAGGACGAGGTTGCATGCCGGTAGCGAAAGCAGCGAACCAGGTAAAAGTGTCCTCTAATTTAACGTAAAATAAATTTACCGTTATCATGTTTCATATATTTATTAACACTCATCTGTCTTTTCAAAAGTGTAACGTAAATCAATTAAGCAAATGTAAAAAAGCGTCCTTTGTAGCCTAACATGTAATAATTAGTTATCAGCTGGTATTATGTCTTATCGACAACGAACCATCTTGTGGGCTGGTTACCAGTCGCAGTAGGGAAATCCGTCATCTCGTTCGTCAAAGTTTGGAAACTCCAGCTAAAAAATACAGCTATTCCCAGTCTTAGCCATAATTTAGTTGATGAATCCTTGATCTGATAACTGAATTGGGAACCTACAGCCAATTTTGTGAACTGTTAAATGCAATGTATTGTTTGACTGCTGTTTCTAATGTTCGGCATTTTTTATTTGTTGTGTGTGTGTGTGTGTGTGTGTGTGTGTGTGTGTGTGTGTGTGTGTGTGTGTGTGTGTGTGTGTGTGTGTATCTCACAGGGGGTGCAGATTAACTTCACCTATTGAGAGGATTTAGATGTCCTTCGTGGTACCCGAGTCTAATGCACACTTACACTTACAACACTACACTTACTATTTTAACACTTTACACTTACACTTTCACACTTAAATTTATGGAAGCGATAATAGCCTCAATGTGCTTTTTGCCTTAAAATAAACACACACACACACACACACACACACACACACACACACACACACACACACACACACACACATCAGTGGCGCATTGTAAGTTGAAGATGCAGGCTATACAAAAAGTGATAATAAAATAATAACGACTCAGTGATTTTTGCACAGTGTACTGTTATAATTTATCTAATTTAATCTGCTCAATTTATCTGTTTTTTAATTATAAGAACAATACAATAAAGTACAGAAGGCTGACCACGTGTAGCGTCACAAAATGTTTAAGATTAAATCCTGAATAAAAGAAGTAGTGTTTTAAAATGAAACGTATAAACTAATAAGTAAATCGCTAGTCGTAATAATAAGATGAAGAGCGGCGCAGCAAGACAAACGACACAAAACTAGTTTACGTGCACTTTTGTGCTGGCTTGCTGTGTTACAAATCTTCCAACTCACTCGCTGTTGCTGTAGTTATGCCGCCAGGCTAATAGTAGGGGGTGTCTTCGCTTGTCTGCGATGAAATGTAAAGCAGTTTGTAGGGAAATAGGAGCTCTAGTGCTGCAAAGAATAACTATAAAATAGTATTAAATTTACATTCAAAATAACGTTTATATATTTGTAGTGATTAAATAGTTAATACGTCTTGTGTAAATACTGCACAGCCTTTCTCAATTAAATTTTACACAATCAAATAAATTACTCAAAAGTGAACCCTGAACACCGTCGGTTATTGTAAGTCAGTTATAAATATTCATATATTTGAGCAAAGTCTGACTGACCATTTTGAGAAATTAGAACAATTTGCTGAGTTGAAAATAACTGAATTTTTTTAAACACCGATCTGTAAAATGTTGAGTGTCAGTTTTCAGGTCCCCTAAATCAAATGTGGTATTTTGCTTGGCCCGTATTCTGTGGGAGAATCTGGAATGTTTAATATAGGCTAAATGTTTGCCCATATCACAAAAACCTTTTAAAAAAAAAAAAACATTGCAAGCTGTTTTTTGTCATACTCTTTAAAAAAATAACAATTTATCGGATTTTCTCCAAATTCGTCTCTGACGTTTGAGTTCGATCAAATTTTGCTGAAATATATTTTTTAATTATGCAAACAAAACTCTGTGTTTTTCTAATAAAAAAATCCCTTTCTTGAGGATGAAAATCTGCTTAGTTCCTTAAAATTATAGATTTACAAACTTTGATTATAAATGAGTATTCATAATTCAAGTGTACCAAATTTGAAGTGAAACATTTATGGTTTGAGAGTCGTTACATCTACCTGCGTTTCTGACGTTAATTATAAATCATCGTAAAATTTTAGCAAAATCTAATGAACCAATTTTGTTAATAAAGGCTGACCTTTTGGATTGCTATAGAACCTGATTTTTTTTACGGGTAAGGGGTGAAATATGAACAATTTTGTGCAATGTTTTTACAACTATTTTTTAAAAAACGGTTGTGAGTGGTTTTGTAGAATGAATAATTAATTAATAAATTATTCAAAAACAGCTGTTTGTGTAGACTGGACAGAATACAGTCCAATAAATATACAAGTAGGCCTACATGCGTTGTTTGAAAGCTTGACACGCGGTTCCCTGATGATAAATCCCGACCAAGGAGCCGTGCCAAGCCCAGTCACGAGTGCTCCAAATTGGACGTGTTTCAAAATTCCGACTGCAAAATACTGTATTATCAACTTGAAGGGTAGCGACTGACTGTCCTGTGGCGAATGTGCAGGTCAAACACAGACGCTAGGTTGACAAAATATCCGAGTGTATCCTTGGTCCTTGGTGATTTAGAAATCGCGATTGTAACATTTCGTTGTAATTATATTCAGACTTAAGTTATAAAACAAATATGTCATCATTGTGTAATAAATAACTTTTAACGGGTCGTTTAAAAACAGCAAATAAATACGTACTGTGTTTGACATTTTCAGCCTGTGTTTTTGCTTCCACGTCGCAGCTTGCTGATAATATTGTGCAGTTTGGTCTAGTGTTCGGAGTAAACATAATTTTCTTGCCAAAATATGAGGATACATTTCGAAGAGAATACAACGACATTCCACACTTGAAGTACACAAACATTGAATAAAATATTGTTTTATATAAAAATAAGTCGAATTTTGCTTGCAAAATGTAATTTGGTTTATCATAATATTGTGCAGTTTGGCCTAGTGTTCGGAGTAAACATAATTTTCTTGCCAAAATATGAGGATACATTTCGAAGAGAATACAACGACATTCCACACTTGAAGTACACAAACATTGAATAAAATATTGTTTTATATAGAAATAAGTTGTTTTTATGCTTGCAAAATGTAATTTGGTTTATCATAATATTGTGCAGTTTGGCCTAGTGTTCGGAGTAAACATAATTTTCTTGTCAAAATATGAGGATACATTTCGAAGAGAATACAACGACATTCCACACTTGAAGTACACAAACATTGAATAAAATATTGTTTTATATAAAAATAAGTCGAATTTTGCTTGCAAAATGTAATTTGGTTTATCATAATATTGTGCAGTTTGGCCTAGTGTTCGGAGTAAACATAATTTTCTTGCCAAAATATGAGGATACATTTCGAAGAGAATACAACGACATTCCACACTTGAAGTACACAAACATTGAATAAAATATTGTTTTGTATAAAATAAGTTGTTTTTTTATGCTTGCAAAATGTAATTTGGTTTATCATAATATTGTGCAGTTTTAGAAGTAATAAATAACGTCTAACGGGACGTTTAAAAACAGCAAAGATATACGCACCGTATTTGACATTTTCAATCTATGTTCACAGCTAGTTTTGCTTCCACAATGCAGTTTACTAGTAATGTTGTGCAGTTGGCCTAGTGTTCGGAGTAAACATAATTTTCTTTCCAAAATATGAGGATTTTTGAATAAAGTATTATTTTATACGGAAATAAGTTGATCTTTTTCCGCTTGCAAAATGTTTTGTAAAAAGTAATTGTTACTTGTTGGTTTGTTAACGATATTATTTGTTTGTTATAATGCTTGACATGTTTATTGGAAAACCTTTGTGTTTGAACTTTTCGATTGTATTGAAACATACCCTTGGAAAGATATACAAAGGTTTCTCTTTGTGTACAATTTGTTGATATTGCTTAATTACTGTCGCATTTTACGGCTCTTTGTGATTAAATGTTATGTAAGTAGTATATTTCGTATGAACTACTTCTGTAGGTGTTTACTGACAATATGCAATTGTAATAAATGTTCCTGTTTAATTATTAGAAAAGTTATTTTTTATTTCCGCTGCAGAATTAAAGGTAATGAAATAAATTGCATCCTAATTATAAATAAGAAAGAGCGACCAAACATTGACAGATATTTTTACAATCCTTCTTACAAAAAGATGAATCGCTTAGAGAATTAATTACTGTGGTAATTAAATGATGACGTTTTCAAAATTAAGAAACGTTTTCTAGCCCAGGTCATTACTGTAATTATTGGTTATATAAAACCACTCTAACTGAGTTAATAGCCTATGGACAAGATAACATTGTTATACAAGATTACTACAACTGTACCTTATTAAAAGTTACTATAACCAATGATTACAGAATCTGTAGTTTCTGAATACCTGTAGGTTATTCAAGGCTGTTTTAACTGTAGGCTACTTAATACAAAGTTACTATAACTGTATTTAATGCAAGTTTATTATAACTGTAGGTTATTCAAGGTTAACATAATTAGTTAATACAAGTTTATTGTAACTATAGGTTACTAAAAGTTGCTGTAACTGGTATATTATAACTATTGGTTATTGAAGGTTACTAAAAGTGTAAGTTATATACATTTTTTTGTTATTTTAAGGCGAAAAGCACATGAGGCTATTATCGCCTCCCTAAATTTAAGTGTAAGTATGTGTTAGACTCGGATACTGCGAGGGACGTCTAAATCCTCAATAGGTGCAACTAGTCTGCAACTCCCTGCGGGGTGTCAGTTATACAAGTTTACTTTAACCAAGAACACATAAGGTTTGGTGTTCGTTTGGTTATACGAATTTACCAAAACTGTAGTTTAGTAAATTATAACTTGATTATAAGTTAAGTGTTATAAAGTTATTCAAGTGTAACTACATGTTATACACTTAGTTCACTTTACTACAAGTTATAGGAAGTCCAGTCCTCGTTAACTCACCGGCTCTTAAACTGTTACTGTGTCACATTAGGCTAATTATTGATAGAAAGCTTTTACGAAATGAAAATGTTTTGTCAAGAGTTACGTAGTTTTGTAGCGCTGCGTTTTGCTTTTACTAATCGTAGTGTTTGTTCCAAGTATCTATATGTACATTGTACATATATGTAGTAATTTCGTTGTGTAATTTCTGCTTCCATTTCGGGGTGGTTTTTTTTTAGATGAAAGGAAATTTTAAGGCAAAATTTATGCGAAAACCGGATTTACGTAGGAATGGAGAATATACTTTCGTTATAAATCTACTAAGGGCAATTTATTTTTCTTTGTCGGCTTGAGAGATTTACTTTGGTTGAGGGATCAAAGCCTTTGGAGTTCATTTCATTCTTCAGTTATAATGCATTAACGTTAGATGTCTGTAATGATGGTATTTTATACCCTGATATTTTTAACTACCTGAGAGAATCAAACAAAATCGTGCGGCCTTAGACAAAATTTAATTAAAAATGAAACTTTAATTTGCTTTCTTTTAATTTAATCTTTTTATAATTTTACGTAGGTCAATGTTTTTTAAGTATTTTTTTTTAATTTTAGTTTTTTAAATTTAAAGAAGAAATTAATTTTAACGAATTAGTAAGTTAGCAAGAATGTGTTAAGGGCGTCAATTAAAATACTGTAAGAAAATAATGTTTTTTAAAATAAGTAAAAATTAAGAACTTATAAATTCTAGTAATAGGAATACAAACGTGGGTATTATTGTTTTTAACCCATTCACTTTAATTTGTAAACGTCTGGAAATAAATACGTCGTACCACAATTGTAGACTTTGCAACTGTGTTAACTTAGCCTATTCTATTGAAACAAATTAACTAAGTAATAGTTTTTATCGATGAAATAATTATTTATGACGGCTTTCAGTAAACATCAAATAGCTTAGCTTAAATTTTTTTAAAGAGTAAATTTTTATTAACCATGTACATTAACAGTTTTTCAAATTATTCATAACCGAAGTTTCGGTAGTATGTTTTGGAAAAAATGTCGAATACGATTACAATTTTTATTTTTAAATCAAGATTTTTCGAGCATGAACAGTAAACAAACATGGTGCTTGCTCTAAAAATTTCAACGAATTATGCTTGTAGTTTTGGACTTGCTCAGGTATAGGCTACATGCATTCCTAACTAATGTTCTTACTACTTTTTGTCACGCGAAACCCAGATGTTTCTTAACTCGCAAATAATCGCACCCTCAAACTCTATCCTCGGCTCCCTCACGTGACACTACTTTCTACAGGCTGTGTTCGTGTTAGTCCCCTGAAATTATATCTTTTACTGTATGGCTTAAGATATCTTAATATCTTGCACCACATCTCAACAGATATCTTAGCAGATCTTAATATCTTGCACCACATCTTAACATATATCTTAAGAGATCTCAATATCTTGCACCACATCTTAACAGATACTTTAACAGGACTTAATATCTTGCACCACATCTCAACAAATATCTTAACAGATTTTAATATCTTGCACCACATCTCAACAGATATCTTAACAGATCTTAATATTTTGCACCACATCTCAACAAATATCTTAACAGATCTTAATATCTTGCACCACATCTTAACAAATCTTAATGTCTTCACCACATCTCAACAGATATCTTAACAGATCTTAATATCTGCACCACATCTCAACAGATATCTTAGCAGATCGTAATATCTTGCACCACATCTCAACAGATATCTTAACAGATCTTAATATCTTGCACCACATCTCACAGATCTTAATATCTTGCACCACATCCTAACAGATCTTAATATCTTGCACCACATGCTAACAGGTTTTAATATCTTGCACCACATCCTAACAGGTCTTAATATCTTGCACCACATGCTAACAGGTCTTAATATCTTGCACCACATCCTAACAGGTCTTAATATCTTGCATCACATCCTAACAGGTCTTAATATCTTGCACCACATGCTAACAGGTTTTAATATCTTGCACCACATGCTAACAGGTTTTAATATCTTGCACCACATCCTAACAGGTCTTAATATCTTGCACCACATCTTAACAGGTTTTAATATCTTGCACCACATCTTAACAGATCTTAATATCTTGCTCCACATCTTAACAAATCTTAATGTCTTTACCACATCTCAACAGATATCTTTATTAACAGATCTTAATATCTTGCACCACATCTCAACAGATATCTTAGCAGATCTTAATATCTTGCACCACATCTTAACATATATCTTAAGAGATCTCAATATCTTGCACCACATCTTAACAGATAACTTAACAGGTCTTAATATCTTGCCCCACATCTTAACAGGTCTTAATATCTTGCACCACATGCTAACAGGTCTTAATATCTTGCACCACATCTATTTACTGTACTTTGTAAAACTTCATGAATTCTTGCTGTGCTTTATAACCCTCCAACTGATGGCAATACCTTATTTCTGTGTGTTGCCTTTTACAAAACTTGTCGAATTGTTTATCCAGTTTTACTTTTTTTCTTCAGGATCTGTATCGTTTTTCTAAAATATGTCGACAAACTCTCCCCGATATAGTATATATTTGCGTCTTATACTGCTAACTTACACATTTGTATTTAGGTTTAATTTGTGTTTAATATACACAACATCCTCAGATAGGTAAATTCGTATACTGGCACTTCTTTTGCGGCCATCGTAGTACGATCCTAACCCGGCTTTATGAAATACGCGCAGATCCCAACCTCTAGATCACTTTTTAAAATTGCATAATTTGTATGTGCGTGCGTTAGTAAGGTACTGTCATTTTCATAAATTTAATTTTTATAATTCAAATTTGGCAAAAAATCGATTTTTGAAATAGCTCTAACAAGTTCAGCACCAATAAAAATCCGTTGAAGTATTTCATAATGGTATTACAAATAGTACCGTTTTTGTTTTACATGTTTTTTTCAAAATCCGATATCGCCATCGTAATCAGATTTAGAATTTGCGTAAATTAGCATTTTTATTTTCAAATTCCATTCAAAATACGAAGATTTCTGTAATAGCGGCCGGCTTTCATTTTCCAATATACATTTTAAATTTAAAATGCTAATTTATGCAGATTTTAATTTTGATAATACAATCGTGTTTTCAGAAAAAAAGAAAGGAAGAAAGTTATTCACGTCGGTCACGTCAGCGAAACGTTAATTTATTTGGAAATCTCATCTTACTGCGTCATCAAGATTATCTTCCTTCTTTCCGCAATGATTTTGTCGTCATCGGCCAGCTGAAATACATCCCCAATGTTTGCGCCCCGAGGCATATATCTGGTTTTCCTCGGTGCTTTTACGACAATCTACTTGACGTATGGTCTTCATTTTTGTTTTGTTTTATATAGTTAACATAGCGTGTAGAAATAATTGTTGAGAAGAAATAATTTTAAAGTTGGCTTCTCCGTACATACGTCTAACAAACAAAAACTACCCGTTGTTTTGATAAGATAATCCGAAAGTCTGTCTACAGGAAGATTTAATTTCCTTGATTGTTTCGTTGTCAAAATAACAGTGCTGGAGAAAATTTCATGAATCAGCTGTTGTAAACACAATTACGTCATGAGTTTGTTTTGACGGATATTCCCTGCTGCCGGGGGCGCTGCTAAGTGCCTTTCGCAAGGATGATTATTGTACTGTCAAGGCTATTAAAATATTTAGTCATCTTTAGGGATTTCTGAAAACAATTCATGTTTTAAAACATATTGTGAAGGCCGGCGTGCGCGAGGAAATTTTCTAAAGTCCTTCACCTTAATCGTTTGTAAGTGTTAATAATAGCACGCAGCTGTTTAGCTCAAGTTTAGGAAGCCGAATTTCCAACAATATTCATTTTTATCTGAAGATCTGATTCTACTGTCTGTCATAGTCAACATGACACCGTGAAAAGTGTAAACAAGTTCTTTTTTTTTAAGTTACAGAAAAGGCCTCCATCTTGAAATGGTTGAAAAACATAACTTGTCCAAGCTGTATTACCTAAATTTATTTTTGTGCCTAATTTAAATTGCCATAAATTAGGATGTTAAACTTTGAAAATCTAGCTCTGTGCTTGTGTTTCGCTGCGTATTTTATCAAAGAAATGTAGGAATTACTCTGAACACGTAGAGTTATAATGTGTTTAAAAATTGTTGCCTAACGATGGAATATTTAATGTGCCCTCTGTCATCAGTTTTTTTTAAACGTCTGTACTTTTGGACGAGGGAGGGATCTGCGTTCACGGTAAAAGAAAAGCAACGAGAGTAACTGCGGAGAACCTTAAGGTGCGCAGTTCAGAGACGCAGCAGATTGACCAGTGCCTTAGCCACATCGACCACCGTACCACTTTTTTATATAAAAACAATACACAACGTTTCAAGTAAATATGGGTTATTTACCTCGTTCTCAAGTGCCTAACTAAACATGCAACAAGAACACAAGCCTAGATGCTTAGGCGTATGTTATAATACTTTACAACGAAGAACAAACACTCAGGGCAGATACGACATAAGGTGTAAGAGACATTAGGGTCACTGAACATTTACGTAATCATGTTTTTGTTTTAATTTCGAGATTCGATAATTACTCTCGACACATCGTGTATTGTTTTTATATTCACAAGTGTTCGTGTAAATTGTAATAATACCATAGGCCTATATATCGTTAATGTCAACGAAACGTTTTGAGGTTATATTAAATTGAACAAACATTAGATAATCGAATGGTCTATGAATACCAGAGATCGATCGATAGTAGCTTAGGGAAGAACATTAAGGTCGACTGTTTTTGCTAATATACAGCTGAATTGCGATAATTATGTAATTATTATTTTCGTTTGACTGAAATTGCAAAAAACCTGACCCAATACGTAAAGTGTAAGCTGTAGTTTCTGTTTCGGACAAACATACATACTTTTGATTTTATAAATATCATATATATTATTTCTGGAGTCAACATCTCTTCTTCTCCGCACATACAATTCGTACAGGCATAAATGAGAATCTTTAGAGAGATTTTTAACAGGTTTCTGATATTGCAAAACGAGTTTGCGTTAAAACTTTCTGTGGAAAATTCTAACAAAAGGCACTTTGCGCAACATCACAAATCAGACAATTTTTGTATATTTTACGAAGCTAACCTATTAATCACGAGTAGACAATCCCAGTTTTTTGCATAACATGTTTAAAACAATTTCAATATTTACTTAAAAGTCATTAAACTTATAGGTTATGTAGCCCTACTGACAGTCCCCTATCAGCCGTACGTCGTACAAGCCGGAAGATTACATTCTTACATCAAAGATCGTTTACAACGATATATTGCAATGCTCTGTACAAATTTTTATTTAAAAAAAAACAAATATCTGTATTGAAATGTATATGATACTATGACTCATACATTTGTGATTATTATTTCAAACCTATCGCTTTTCGATTATTTTTTAAACATGTTTTCCCTTCCTTCCAGCTACCGCCCTCATTCCAATGACCACTGTTTTTCAAAAGACTGTGTTACGTAAAACTGTCATAATGCAAAATTTCGTACCGGCCCCCTGATAGTATAATATTGAACGATCTTCCTAAAAAATGAGCAAAACAAGATCGGCGCTCATTTCTACCTCGGGCGTCATTAATTTTCAATGACGATTCGCAAATAATTGTTAGCGTGTAAATTTCGATTCGTTTGATTAAGATCGATCTCCGCAGGATCGAACCCAGCACTGTTCTACTATCAGGATGATTTGACTAATTTTGTGTTATTCCTTTGTCTGGAAATATTTTCTTGTCGCCTGCGTAGTTGTTAATTAAGGAAGCAGAACTGGTTATTTTTAAGGACGCTCGAGGCACTTCCTCGCTCCAGCTTCAGGAAACATCGGAGGATAATATTCGAAAGCAAATCATCGCATCAGTGTTCTCACTTTCTGTTGTATGGTCTTCGAACTATTTTGAGCCGCGGAACCACGTAATGGTTCAACGGAAGCCTTAAGAAAAAGTAATATCAAATTACTACTGAAGTTAATTTTAGAATGTTACCTTAGGAAAATTAGTATAAAAGAAATGTTATTATTTCTTATTATGAAAGGTTTTATTTTTATAACTGTCCCTCTTTATGAAGATTATTGAATTTTTAAACACAGTGTAGTTATTGATTCCATAGAGGTTGACATAATAAAGAAATACTTGGGCAGGCCCTTCGGAACTCTTGGATATGGTCCGCGGAACCCAGTTTGAATACCGCTGGTTTAAACGTTTAGCTCGGGGTAGGGCTGGTACAAAATGTACGGGTCGCACTTTATTTAATTATCAAATTTTTGTCGTACTTTGAAACAAAGTCGACAGGGAACACATTTATATTTATTTGTTCATACTTACCTAATAGTTAATGTTTTCTTTAAATTTTATTGTTCTTCAAGTAATGGACTGATGAGTTAGCGGTCTTCATACGTGATGATGTAAACGTTATTCTAGAAATTATAATTTGATTATTCTTATTGTCGATTTGGGCGTTGTATGCTTGCAACCGGAGTTTTCAGACCTATCGTATGTGGTACTCTGGTTATTTTGAAAGAAATTTAGAGTCGAATTAAAAGGACTAAATGAAGCGACGCCGGCTAGGAACAACAAGAACCAGCGCATGTGAAGCTACGAAGCCGCTGTAGTGATGAAAGTAAATGTCCAGTGATACTGTCTTGCACTTTTTTGAAAATATTTGATTTTATTCACTATCAATTAGCATTATAGTACGTTATATTAATTAGTGCCTTAAACATACAAAACATTGAAAATACAAAAAAGCCCTGACCGCCAGTGGGTTTTTAAAATTTAAGTGCTACTTTATACATATTTTAACGCTAATTACGACGCTAATTGTTGCTTAACGTACATAGTTTTTGCCAGTTAGACTAATGAGGATCAGTGCTAACGGTAATGGTAAAGGAACGGCAATAATTGTTCGTAGAAATGGCGACCTTGAAGTGCGCAGTTCGGAGACGCAGCAGGCGTCCGGTGCCATATCGACCACCAAACCCCCTTTTTTATTTTATTTATTTATTTTTTTGTGTTTAACGTCCGACTATTGTGCACACTTGGGCTAATGCAGACGATGGGATGATTTATAGCGTATGAAAATGCCAAGCCCTGGCTGAGAATCGAACCCGGGTCCTCGGGGTGAAAGCCCAGTACGCTATTAACTATCAACTAGGCCACCGAGGCGGCTAGTTTTTTTTTAAAAAAAAGAAATGTAGTCTATACAATATGTTATGACTTTTTGCCGTAAAAGAATGATGCAGAGGTCTGGATCATCAGCGCTCTTGATGATCAAGATGAAATCATGGTCCAATGTCTAAGTCTTGCCACATGATGGCCGCTCTGTTTTCGCTGGGCAATGGAAATTCTCCGAAAAGAAGGTGACCCAGAATACCTCAATAGTGTACTTGCAGTAACAGCTCCGTATCGAATTTGTCTCCACGAAATTTCATAGTGTGTAGGCCTACAGTGCAAGTTGTTTTCCAGTAAAAGTTATGCAATGCTGTAATTGGTCACTTGGTGTTACGGTTGTGCCGCCTAGACTAAGTAGTGTAGAGGATAGGCTAATTATATCGATCTGCAAGCAATAGTGCTTTCTTAGGTAGTTATATTTATATACACTACAAATAAGACGACGTGCTATTATTAGGGTGTATATTTATTGCCTTTCATTGAATGATAGAAGGGAGGCAGAGGGTCAACGTTTTCTTTGCATTCATTACTTCTAAAGTCCTTAGGCTTAAAAAGTTCAACTAATGCACTGCAATAGCCAACAAATTTATAGTGTATGACTGTATTAGCAACTGTATTTACAATGAACATTACAAACGTTGACAGTAATTTTATTAGCAACATCAGCTGTTTAGTTTCAAAATGGCAGCCAATTAAAGCACTTCGCATAATTTTTATTTTAACTTTTTTCTAAAAACGCAAATACTGCGCATCATCGAATATTCCACATTCTGCATTTTAAAAATAATTACCTTGACCAGGCTGTCGTTTATTGGTGAATTTCCATTGGAAACTCATTGGCCATCGTAATAACACCTTGATCTGAAACGGTGATCCTAACCTCTGGGCCACTTTTTGTGTTGCCGTATGATTGAAATTTGGCGCAAAATTAGCCTAAACGTGTTCGTCACTAAGCAAAATCCGTTTCAAAAGGAAACATTTTCAAAATCTGAACAAAATCATACATTTTTCTGTGCCTTTTTTTTGAAAATTTTGATTTCGTAATTGTAGCAGCGTGAAAATCGAAATTCATTTTCATTTTAAATATCCAGTGCTATTTTGAAAATTCAAAATGTTAAATTAATTACTTATTTCTTAACGTTTATTATGATGTTGAAATCAGATTTTCAAAAGAAAAGTGAAATTATAAACTTTGTTGGACATTGGGTTTCATTACGTCAGCGAGACAGTTGCGTGCCGCAATTATTATTTTTAATGTATTTTAACCTTATTGGTTACTAGAAACCAATAGGGAACCGGAAAAAATAGATGAAAGTTAAAACCGCAATTAAAACAACTAATAATAATTTATTAAACTTTGTTGTTGATAAATGTCTGTTTTTCCCTTAACGTAAATAAAATACATTTACGTTATTATTTCGATGTTACTGTACAACACTGTAACAAAAACGATTTCTGAAATGATCGCTGTCAAGAAAACATGTGTTTGGAAGAAACCTTAAAAAAGAAACCTCAAAATTTAATTGGATGTGTGTCACCACACTCCCCATCGAACATTCGCTGATTCATCAAACAACTATGCTGAGATTAGCCGAAACTACAAGTCTAGGGTCCTTAAGCAGTTGCAGGTTTATAGAATGTGTCCCCTCAAAAAACAAAACAATATTTAAGCCTAATGTACTTATAGATAATTTACATTTAGATATTTTTATAGATAACCATACAATAGTAGAAACCATAAATTTCTTAAGGCCGTTTGGCCACCAAATGCGTTAGGACTATGCATTTAAAACCGAAGCTATTGTAAATGCAAGTGAGGGCAGAGCACTGAGCCCAGCGACGCCGCTTGACTCCGTTTCAGCTCCGTTTCGCTTTCATGTCCTCACACTTGCGTACATTAAACACAGTAGGTTCGGTTTTGAATGCGTAGTCCGTTCCTACGCTAATGCGCAATATGGGGGGACACACACCCGGCTTTAAAATTATAACGTGCAAATATGGGGCTAAAAATATATGTAAGCGTTAAAAATCTGTGCCCAAGAAATGTTCGGTGAGCTACTTCTCAGACGAAATTATTGGTCCGATTCAAGTTCGTGAAAAACAGTAGTGTTAACGTTTAGACATGTTAGAAAACTGCATACTCTCTTAGAAGTACTACAGTCTGATGTGATTTTACAAGTTATTGCCCCTGCGTACTGGGGCTTGCCTCCACGAAGCCCGGACCTCCCACCTTGTGACTTCTTTGTCTGTGGCCTTATCACAGACCATGTTTGCAAGTATAAAGTCCAATTTTCAAGAACTGACATAACAATACAACTTTCACTAATATCAGTGATGAAATAATATGCTGTGTGATCAAAGTTCGATCTTCGAATTGGAAAAAAATATGTCCAACAAAACTTACGGACATGAAGTTGTCTTGTTATGTAATTATGTAAAGTTTATTAATTCTTTTTATTAAAGGAAATTTACTTTTAAGTAAAGATAATTTCTTTGTGTTTTATTAAAATATGTTTACTACTTAAAGAGTTGCTAAGGTTTTGTTATACCTGTAAATTGTTTCGAAACATGGTGTACATAAAAGCTAACCCACAGCCATAACATAAGGTCACCTAACCTAACTATAGGTAGGTACTTTTCTCAAGTTCATTGTTTTGTATTGTTTCCTCGAGCTCTGATAAGAGCTGTTGGTTGTCCTGCTAATCGATATTATCCACTCATCACAATAAATTTTTCCGCTGCGAGTTCCCGCCGCTCACAAGACCAAGCGCATACCTCTGGCCGATGTATTCCACTAGAGGGCCAAGACTTCCATGATCCTGATTTTGCCTGTCGGCTATTGTGCACCCTCGTTCACAGGTTCAGCTTCCCAATCCAACTTCAGGTCTTTAAAAAACCATGCTATGTTGCCCTGTTCCATCGTCTGTCCCTCACTCCGTAGAGTGCCTAGGGATTCAAGTATTTCCTGACCAAAGCTGGACAGTCAAAAAGTATGTGCTGAGCCGTTTACACAGCTATACCACATTTCCTACACAGTAGATTTGTCATGTGAAAAATCATTTTGTGCAGGTGACTGCGGAATGTCCAGTGATCCGTCAGAAATATCGTCCTCTCCGTGGATCCTAAAGGCATCGCCTGTCCAAGCAACCTCTTTGTACAAGACCGTCTGTTCCCTTCCAAGATCTTCCAAACCTATTTAGAGACATGCCTGTACGCTAGAGTATAAGGTTCTCCACATACTGGTTCTGGGCTGTCGGCTCATATACTAGCATACCGATCTGCCTCTTCATTCTCCATTATGCCTTAATGTCCTGGGACCTACAAAAACTGGACTTTGTTGGATTTCGTAAGGTTTTTAATGACATGATGACAGTACCGATCTATTGCATTGATTTCCACTTATTGATGGTAATCTTGTTCCACTCCAGGGGATTGGCATGCGTTAAAATATAGTCTGGACAAATAAATCCTCTTTTACTGGAAACGTGTTCCAGTATAGCCGCCGCTATGGCGTTTTCTCTGGATATGTGTGGTGTTCACGCTTCTCTAAACACTCGTACACTTCCAATCATGAGAGTTGAGAGAGAATCTGGACTGAGAGAACATATTATACCCGTATTCCTTTGGTTAATGGTTTCGTTTTGGTCGATCCTTGCAAATCTTAAGCAGCAATATGACGTGACAATCTTGAACCAGCAGCAGGCTTAAAAGCAATCAGTCCTATTCCTTGTAACCTTCTTACTGCCTACTCCCTATCCGAAGTGCAATAAATAGTTAAACAGAAGTTAAAAAATTATTCCATAGGACTGTAATACCGCATTCACTGGAAATAATAAGTTGGATTGCATTAAAAACATAATCACTTCAGGAACAAGAATGAAGCTGTGACATTACTAGGTGAAACAGAAACAGGATGAAACTAACAAACTTCATTCATAATTTGTTACAAACCTGTTGTAAATGTTTTAAAAATTATAAACAGCTAAAACAATAATAAAACCTATTGTCAAGAGTAGGCCATGTAAATGTTTTACAATGAAAAAAATTGATTTGAAATTATTAACCTGGACTAAGTATTAGTGTAAGTATTCAACTGAGTATATTGTATTGCAAAAAAAGAAAGAAAAACAGTGCACAACACAATATTTTAATTAAAAATCTTTATAAAATAATCTTTTATTAAACGAAAAACGAGTAAAGTAACTTGAAATGCCCGAACAGTCTTTAAAAAAATTAAGGGAAGCAATTATAAAACCGCCTCGTTATTTCTGAATAGAACCAAGGGCTCTAATGGAATGGCGGAGGTAGGAGGGAGTACTGTAATGTGATTTCCTAACGCTCGGATGTCAAGTTCACTCTAGAAATATTCCGAGTGAACTTTACTCAATAGACAATCCAGGTCTCACGTTATTTTTTCCAGCCATTAAATTTTTGTTGAGTAAACGATTCACAAGCTGGTTAGCTTAGAAAATAAAATTCATTTCGAAACATGGTAATTTTATAAATATAAATACATTTTTTAAATGTCATTTAACAGTATAAATAACTATATAATGTTTAAAGTTTTTTAAGAAAACAATCCTTTATCACTACGCGTTAGTATTCTACTCCTTAGGAACCATGTTATTACAGTGGTCTTATTTGATACTTCCATCCTTGTATTATTCAATTACATTTAAATTCTTATAATTTAACCCTATTTCACTTATTTAAATTTTGGATTTGCCAATCTCGACGACGTTTTTTTTCTTCAGTAAACGTTGGCTCGTTTTAACTTATTTTCATGAGTACATAACAGTTTTATAAAAAAATAGTTACTTGATAGGCAAACTACCGCATTCATGTGAAACGTTAGGTATTTTTACTCGTAATTTGCTAATTGGTGAACATGTTCTTCTGTGCTATTATAGAATGCAGATTGCAATGAGTTCTGTTGCGGCGGAAAGGCACGTGCTTGTTCCATACTTATTTCTTGTCTAGTGCTATTTTCAGTTTCACTAACCCTTCGTTCGCATTAACGAACCAAATCACACGGCAGCACCCCTCGCCTCTTGTTCGGGGTTAATAACCTCAAATTAAGGCTAATAAAGATAAAAATGTCTTGAGAGGTTGGGAAGAAATAATATTTTCTTTGGTTTTACGGGTTTAAAGTTTTGTCTGCGTTGCAAATTTATTTCTTTTTGTGACGACAAATCTGGCGCTAGTTGGATGCAGGGGGAATATTTTGGCGGGTATTACAATATACTAGCACAGTTGATGGTACAGTAGATAGATACACTATTGCTCGTTTCCTCTCCTCAACTTTTGATTGTATCCTGAAAACTATATAAATAAAATGTCCAAATTCAATTTCGTTTGGTAGGCTACTGTACGTATAAATCATGTTTATATAGTCTTTTCTGTGATTATATAGTTTGTACATTGACGCGTTTCGGAAATAATTTCCATCTTTAGTGCATTTCACTTGAAAAAAAATAAAAAAAAATGGATATCGCATTAATTATTTTAAATTTATTTTCTATTACAACTGAGTAAAAATACACATCTAGTAATTAACATAATCTGAAACATTTTAAGGACATTGAACCCATTGTCCATCAAGTCCAATAGTTTTGACCTTCTGCCTTCACTGGCAATCAGTTTGCGTATGTCAGGATGCTCGTGTTGTCCATCTTTCTTAGCATGCTTTTTTTCTCATCATGTCTACTTTTAAATCCTTACGCAGCTTGTCGTTTCTTACACCACGGTTTGAAAGGTCTGTGTTTTATTTATGTTTGCGTTCTTTGTACAGCCTCAGAGCTATATCCTGTAATCCTACAGACGTTTATATTGGCTTATGTATTATGAATTGACAGTTGGGATTTTCTTCCCAAAACCAGTACATGATTTCTGAATTTCAAATTTAACTCCAGATTTTTCATTTTAACATGTTCCTTCCATTACAGTTTTGGATCCAATGTCATTCCCAAATACTTAGGCGGTATTAGCATAAGGAACTTGTAGTGAATTGATTATAAGCGGTAAATGATAACAAATCTTTAGATTTGTAAAATTAACATTGATTGGTTTTGATTCTTTCGGACCAATGCGCCATTTTTTGGTCCATTTATTTGTTCATAACATCGAAGATCCTCTGGAGCTTCCTTACAGCTTCCTCAATTTTCTTCCCAGTTGCTAGTATTGCAATATCGTCTGCAAAAGCGGTAATTGTTGTATCTTCGGCATTAGAAAGACTTTATCAAACACGCTACCCTGTGGAAGACCAGCTGCTATACTCTTCATTTAGGGGTATTCTTCGTGTGACTTGAGTATTTTGAAATGTTTCGGTTATCTGTAATTTCCACATCAGATACCCGTACCCCACACCTTACTGAAGGCCTGTGTTACATCCAGAAAGATTCTTACGTGCATTTCGTTCTTTTCCAGTGTATTTTGTATAATATTCGTAATTCTGTCGACTTGATCTTCGTCTAAAGCCAAACTGGAGGTCAGGGATGACCTTTTTGTCTTTTTTAATAGGCTTAAGTCATCCTAGTAATAGCTTTCCAAATAATTTCGAAGTTATTGGAAACAGTACAATTGTCTGTATGACTATCATTTTTTTGGTGGTTTATCTGGTTTTACCAGATACCAAAGCGACTGCGTCTCCCTTCCAGTGTGAAGGACATACTTCTTCCTTAAGCTTGCATTCATTATGTGCAGCAACTTTCCAAGTCATTTCTCCGTTTGATTTGTAATTATTTCTCCAGTAATCAAATCATATCCGGGTACTTTCTTTGTATTTATATTATTTTTAATTTCGTTTTTCAGTTCATTGAATGTCAGTTCTAATTCATCATGTATATATACTAAGGGAACGCTTTATTCAGCACTGTATGGGAAAAGGCTGGAACGTATGTATGTTGTATGTATGTTGCAGAGAAGTTTGCGTTTTCCTTAGCACGTCTTGCCCAAGCTCCGTTATCATCCTAAGTGGACGCATTTACATTTTACGTTGCTTTCCAATGGGAATATTCTTTGTCTTTTTGGGTAGATAGATTTTCCAAGTATCTAGTAATAGATTCATTCTTGAGTTCTTTAATAAATGATTTTACTTTCTTACAAATCTCTTTTTTATTTATTACAACTGATAATACATCATCTAATAATATTTTTTTATAACAATAGACTAAGTAATATAGCGTTTGACAATCTACTTAGACAACAAACAAATCTCTTTTTTCTTTTTTTGTTCTTTGGTGTTATACTTTGCCAGTTTTTCTACGCCTTCCTTTTTCCTCTGATCATCCCTCTTACTTCAACTGGATAGTTATTTCCGTTGCTTTCAGGAGTACTCTTCCATGCAGCGCCTTGTACAGTTTCGCTAAATGCTTCATTCAAGCTCGTCTTCCAACCGGACTGGATTTTTGCGCAATATTTGATCACAAATTGTTTTCGCGTTTAAGAACTTTGAATGTAGGCCTACACTTACAGTATTAGCACAACTGAAACGTGTTAGTCCCAACTGTTAATCAGGCGGGTACGCCTTAGTCTGTTCTAAAATAAAATTATTAATTTGTCATTTGAGTACAATCTTGATTCAAGTAGTTTTATTTTATTTTCGAAAAATTGTTGTTCCTTAAGTATTATTGGCTATGAATTTTTGTTTTTGTTTTATATGTTTTTTTTCTATATTCATAAGCATAATTCTTTGTTTCTTTGTACAAAAATTAATAAATCCTGTATTTAAGATGAATAACTTATAAGTCCTTTGAAATTTGTATTGAGAAACACCTAAAGATTAAGTAAAAACAAAATCCATTGAACGTTTTTATTGTTGAAATGTTTTAGGTTTTTTAATTTAACAATACGAACGTCTTTGTTTTATAAGCCTATATTTATTATTCTGTGAAAGTTGTGTATACTAACAGTTTTTGTTTGTTGCAGGTATGTATCCAATCGGCAGAGTTCTGCTTTACGTTCAGTAAGTTTAAACATTTCGTACTTCCCCGCGGCTTACCATATTGCAGTGGTTTGTCTCAAGCCGCCCCGCAAGGTCCAGTAGGCTTAATGTTGCAATAACATTTAGAGCGCATAAACAATTTCTTTTGTTTCTGTTCTACCAAGTCGCTGTCAATTGTATAAACAGTAATTATCCTGGTACATTACTAATTTCATGTAATTTTTAATTTGATTTTGTTCCTTTCGTTATTGACAGCTGTCCTGTTAGCAGTTTAGTGTTCTATTAAAAATATATTATTTGATATACGATTTTTTAAAATAAATATTTATTTTAAATTAAGTTTTGAATTAAAAAAAAAATTCTTTTTAATATCTGATTTTTAATGTTCTGCTAACCGAGTTTTTCATAATGTCTCATCATTTGGTAATCAAATTAGAAAAGTGGGACAAAATATTTTCCAATTTTGAGCGTTACAGCATATTGAATTTTTTAGGTTTTTTTATACACTATTCAAAAAATATATCACCTTTTAAAGTCACCCTTATTTAATTTCGTCTTATACATACGAATTAATTGTTGTACCGCGTTCAATAAAATCAACGTGAGTAATTCCCTTGGAGTCCCAAAACAGTAGCAATGATTTTTCTTAGAGCCCTTGGAGTCCCAAAACAGTAGCAATGATTTTTCTTAGAGCCCTTGGAGTCCCAAAACAGTAGCAATGATTTTTCTTAGAGCCCTTGGAGCCCCAAAACACAGTAGCAATGATTTTTCTTAGAGCCATTGGAGTCCCAAAACAGTAGCAATGATTTTTCTTAGAGCCCTTGGAGTCCCAAAACAGTAGCAATGATTTTTCTTAGAGCCATTGGAGTCCCAAAACAGTAGCAATGATTTTTCTTAGAGCCCTTGGAGTCCCAAAACAGTAGCAATGATTTTTCTTAGAGCCCTTGGAGTCCCAAAACACAGTAGCAATGATTTTTCTTAGAGCCCTTGGCGCCCCAAAACACAGTAGCAATGATTTTTCTTAGAGCCATTGGAGTCCCAAAACACAGTAGCAATGATTTTTCTTAGAGCCCTTGGAGTCCCAAAACACAGTAGCAATGATTTTTCTTAGAGCCCTTGGCGTCCAAAAACACAGTAGCATTGATTTTTCTTAGAGCCCTTGAGTCCCAAAACACAGTAGCATTGATTTTTCTTAGAGCCCTTGGAGTCCCAAAACACAGTAGCAATGATTTTTCTTAGAGCCCTTGGAGTCCCAAAACACAGTAGCAATGATTTTTCTTAGAGCCCTTAGAGTCACAAAACACAGTATCAGTGATTTTTCTTAGAGCCCTTGGGGTCCCAAAACACAGTAAAAATGCTTTTTCTTGCTGACAGCGTTTGCAAACACTTTCTTGTTTTCTTGAGAGAATCTGTGTGTCCCCGTTCCATCGACTGCCTGTTTGTTTCACAATTGATATGCTTCACCCAAGTCTCATCCCCATTTAAGATACAATTGATAACTTTGTTACCAATTTTCTCGTAAACTTCGAGGAAGGTTAGTGCTGCAGCAAGTCTCTGTTTTTTGTGGCCTTCCGTTAGGATTTTTCGGAAACCCCGTAGCACAAAATTTGTGGTAACCAAGTTTTTCCACAACAATTTCATACAGCAAACCCTGTGAAATTTAGGGGAAATGTGGGGAGTCCCTAATAATGAAACGGCGATTTTCCTGAATTTTGTCGTTGATTTTCATCACCGATGCTAGGCCTACCACAGCGGTCCTCATCGTGAACATTGGTACGACCATTTTTTAAATCAATGCACCATTGCCTCACTCGGCTTTCACTCATTTTTCCGTCACAAAGTTAGCGATAAATTTCAATAAGTTTGTGTTTTTTTTACCAACAAAACGTAATCACAAACGCACCTCACAAGTGGCGGGATTTTGTTTTATCACGTGACAGACAGCAAAATAATGGAGACACATATCTCAGGCACAGTACAGCTGGATGCGTACTGAGTAGGAACGTTATGACACCAAGATGGCGGCTCTAGTCCTGTCCATTGCTACGACAGGCCAAAACGTCTGTTACTTTCTGAACAGCCTTTACAGCCCTTGTACTATTTTTCTTAATGCCACCTCCATTTATGCCAGTTAAACTATTGAGAACAATGGATCAGTTTTAACGGTAAGGGTAAAGCAATGCTGCAGTAACTGCGGCTCGAATTAAGAACCTTGAGGTGTGCAGTCCTGAGACGCAGCAACACACTATATAAAACGCAGGATAAATAACCTACTTGGAGACCCTTGTTCGCTTCTAGAGCCTAGCATTCTTAAAGAACTGTTACCCAAAAAAAATTTTTTCACTCCAAGGTTTTGTTAAAATCACAGTGAAATTTTACATTTAGAGTAAAAAAACCAAAAAACGTGAAGCAAGAGTCGTTTTTGTAGCCCTAGACTTGAAACACCCAGAAAACCATTTTTAATGTTCCCACGTTTAGGCTTACAAAAAAGCAGCTTTTTACGTCCAGGTTTTAGCTGCAAATTCCTTACGTTATAACCTATTGAATTATAGTCTCAATTCGGATTTTCCAGTACATTTTTCAAGGGTTTGGGCTCGGACACTTAAGTTTTTTTTTTTTTTTTTTTTTTTGGTGTTTAACGTCCGCTCGGACACTTAAGTATTTTGCTGTTCAGGTTGTAGAGATACGTCACAGGTTACAAATTTTCAAGAGTGGATACGACAAAGCTTAAGTTACTGTTGTTCAGTAGCCTACAGTTTTTGTGTTCAGTTTAGCCGTAAAGACAATACAGTACTTGTGTATTGTGTACCTGTAATTGATATCCTAGCATCCTAGTATAACGAATTATTGTCTAAACAAGCAATAAGTTTTTGCAAGAATTAAACAGACGCATTGTTTTATAAAATATGAACAATTAAGCTTTTGTTGCTGGTTATTAATCAAAGTCAATTAATATCGCGCTAATTAATTTAAATTTAAAATATAAATATTTACAGTCCTGAAAATGGCGGATTTAACATTATAACTGACTTTAAAATATTTCGCCATTTACGTAGCCTGACCACATTGTTACAGCCTGATTGGTTTGTCGGGTTCGTGCAAGTCCGTAAGCGATCGTTTCGTCGGCCGAACTCTTGTGCCGTTTGGAAGCGACAGACTACTAGGACTCCGCTGGTCGGGATTTATTTTGAAACTCTCGCTCGGACCCGTGCTCACGATTATTTTTGGGAACTTTATTTTGAGGTTGTTGTTGTTGTGTTTATAACTTTTGCGGGATCTGCGTTCAGTAAGTAGCGTGCTCGCCTCTGGGCGACAGTGGTTTTAATAAATCTTAGTTATTTAAGAAAATATCTGTAGTTTAGTTTAGTGTCGCATTTTGGATATATGATGATTATGTTTGGATACGATTTCATGTGAGTCGTTTTTCTTTTGTCACTGTGTTGTTGTGGTTGTCGGGTGTCACGTTTATGTTCTGTTTATTCATTCTAATTAGGAAATAGTCTTGTATTTATGAGCTATGTTTATTTAGCACGTACTGTTGTTTTAACTCCTACGATAAAAGTGTAAAAAAATTCATAGTTTTGTATGAAGTAAATAAAATTAATTAGTAATTAGCTATTTACTTTCAACTAATATTGTTTTCTTTTGCGATTATTTTCACAAAATCTTCCGCCATTCCGACTTAACCTAACCATGTTTGTGTATAACGCCATCATTTTTCTTCTTTGATGTCGGACAATTGTTAATATTTACACCGTCCCGTAAACGCGTCCGATGACGCACGGACGATGTATGACGAAACCATCCAAGGTTCATTTCACAATACTGGGCGGCCGCTGCCAAATTTCGAGTCCAGTGCGCTGCTTCACGGGACTCAGCGCAGCGCAATTTTCAGTAAATTTTATCATTTTAAACGTTGCCGAATAAAAGCTCGTAATTCGTTAGGAAATTTTAAAAAAAGAATTAATAATAAATAATTTTTGTATTCCAAAATGTTTATGGTTATTGAAAATATCACAAGTTCCGCTAAATTAAATGTTATTTTAACATTTATACAGTACTAGTGATCTACACGGGTAGGTTTTTCTAAAAATATTCTCAGATTTTTAGTCTGGAATCAAATCAGGTCCTATTATTTGTGGAGTCCAATTTTTAAATTGCGCGTTCCTCATTTGCTTTTGTATTTCAATGCTTTTATATCTTCGGTACAGATTAACAGATACATGTAACACAACATTAAATACATCTTTAAAAAATACATTTTGTAAATCTTTTGTTATAAATACAGCTATATTTTGAAAGCGTCTTAGTTCAGTCGATAAGATACAAGGCAGTTGGCTTTACCTGTACGACTACCTCCCGTCTTCTTTAGCCTGACAAAATATGGACGTTAAGTATATAATTAATCTATTCGACTTACTGTTTAGACGCTGAAGGTGAGGTAGTGAGTGGTTCGCACGTACTTCTAACGGTCTTTAGTTAAAGTTTAAAACAACTCAAGTCATTTGTTTCACACAGAATCACGTTGTATTTAATAACTGTAGATATTCACTGTTTTATAAATAAAGTAAATAAATAAATTTCTTATAACCAAAGTATGCAGCGTTTAAATGCGTTGTGAATGTAATGTATCGTAGGACTGGTTAAAAAATTTTGTTAATGTATAAATTAGAATATTTAAAAAAAACATTGTTCTGGAAAATCCATTACAAATGACGAGTGGGTCATTCCACATCAATTTAAAAATAATTTCGGACCTTACAACTTTTAGATTCTTGTGATTGTTTCCTATTTTTGTTCTTCTAATAAAATATAAGAAAAAAAATACAAAAATCGCACAAATACTACCACGTTTTGAACTCTTCTAATGACTATAATTCAGAAACCCAGATCTAGAAGGCTGAAACGAACAATTTCATTCAGATTGTGCTTCAACCAGATATGCAACAACGAGTGGGTCATTGCACATCAGTTTAAAAAATAATTTCGGACCTTACAACTTTTAGATTCCTGTGATTGTTACCTATTTTTATTCTTCTAATCAAAAATAAGAAAAAAATACAAAATTCGCACAAATATTACCACGTTTTGAACTCTTCTAATGACTATAGTTTAGAAACCTAGATCTAGAAGGCTGAAACGAACAATTTCATTCAGATTGTGCTTCAACCAGATATGCAACAACGAGTGGGTCATTGCACATCAGTTTAAAAAATAATTTCGGACCTTACAACTTTTAGATTCCTGTGATTGTTACCTATTTTTATTCTTCTAATCAAAAATAAGAAAAAAATACAAAATTCGCACAAATATTACCACGTTTTGAACTCTTCTAATGACTATAGTTTACGAGTGGGTCATTGCACATCAATTTAAAAAAATAATTTCGGACCTTACAACTTTTAGATTCTTGTGATTGTTACCTATTTTTATTCTTCTAATCAAAAATAAGAAAAAAATACAAAAATCGCACAAATACTACCACGTTTTGAACTCTTCTAATGACTATAATTCAGAAACCTAGATCTAGAAGGCTGAAACGAACAATTTCATTCAGATTGTGCTTCAACCAGATATGCAACAACGAGTGGGTCATTGCACATCAGTTTAAAAAATAATTTCGGACCTTACAACTTTTAGATTCTTGTGATTGTTACCTATTTTTATTCTTCTAATCAAAAATAAGAAAAAAAATACAAAAATCGCACAAATACTACCACGTTTTGAACTCTTCTAATGACTATAATTCAGAAACCTAGATCTAGAAGGCTGAAACGAACAATTTCATTCAGTTTGTGCTTCAACCAGATATGCAACAACGAGTGGGTCATTGCACATCAATTTAAAAAATAATTTCGGACCTTACAACTTTTAGATTCTTGTGATTGTTTCCTATTTTTATTCTTCTAATCAAAAATAATAATAATTAAAAAAAATACAAAAATCGCACAAATATTACCATTTTTTGAACTCTTCTAATGACTATAATTCAGAAATCTAGATCTAGAAGGCTGAAACGAACAATTTCATTCAGATTGTGCTTCAACCAGATATCCAACAGAACAGTATCACTAACGAAAATAAAATTTTCGAAATAAAGAAACATTTTAGGGGTGAAAATCTCAAAAGCATCCCATTATTTTTTTCGAAATAAAATTTACTATGAAAATGCTTCAAGCTCAGTTATACAGTAGCGGAGTAACCTACTCGATAAAGCTTACACATGAAATAAAATTTTGGTAAAATTTGTTATTTGTCTTAATTTAATATTAATAAAACGCATAATCACTTACTTAAACAAAGATCATAATAAATGTTAATGTTCTATCAAAATATCTTAAATTTGTTGACAAATAACGTACTTACTATTAGTAAACAAATTGTAAAAATCAATGAACACTGTATTTTAACACTATCTAAAATATATGAATTTATTAATATACTATAAGAAAATACTAACAACAGATTGGATGTATTACTGTTGATAACGATTAATTCAGAAACGTCACTGCTTTTGATAAGTTTAAGATGTAAAAGAAGTCATTGCGTTCCCCGCCTTTAATAGTTAAAAAAATGTCATACTTTTTCCCAATTTCTATAAGTTAGGTTATTGTCAAACTATTTTCTTCTAATAAGAAAACTTACACAAAAACTGCAATAACTTAAACTGTATTACAGCATCTGTTTTGCAGTACGTTAGCTATGCATTGGTTTCTGTTGTATATGCCAACTGTTCTTGGGGCCTTGGCAAGTATTGTTACAAAAAATGAGCAGCTACTACGAATTTAAAGTTGGTTTTGTACATCGTAAGGAAGCAGGTAATTTTTCTGTCCAAAGGTAAATGATATTGTCAGAGTGCCAGGCAATACCTTGTTACTCTGACCGGTGGAGTGTAAACATTGAGCAAGTGTAAAGTGTCTTCACTTGTTTTGGAAACATATAGCCTAAATTGTAAGAAATAATATTTAACTTCGTATATTTTAGATGAAGTGTTCAATGTTGCATTCGTTATGATCAAAAGTAATCCGTCATTTATTTATTTATTTTTTAAATAAGTGTTTATGCACTTTTCTTGGATTAATAAAAGTCAAGTTCAATTAAAATTACTAACTCATTTTACCAAGACCATGTGTACGCTTTACTGAGTGAACTAAAATTGCATTTTCTTGTAAACTGCAATTAAAATATTTGATTTCATTAGGTTTCCATTGCCATTCTACAATACAATTTTGCATGCAAGTACATAAATAGTGGATGAAACAAATGTACTTTTTAAAAAAAATTAAACACTTTTTGAGATTGTCACCCCTAAAATGTTTATGTTGGAAATTTTGTTTGTTGTTAGTGTTAATGGTCTTGTATATCAGGTTAAAGCACATACAAATTTAAATAAAATTGTGCTACTTTTAGCCTTCTAGATGTAATGGTTTTGGAATTGCAGTCATTAAAAGAGTTCTAAATGTGGTAAAATTTGTGCGATTTTCGTATTTTTTGAAAATTATTAACTCGAAAACTAAATGTCAAAAAATTTTATATTTCTCTTATTATAGATGTTATAAATGCAAAAAAAAAGAATATTTGAGATGAGTACGTACAAATTATTGGTTGATTTGATGCAGAATTACGAGTGGAAGATTGCCACAACTACTACAACGTAGATAATTGTTTACAGAGTTGCTTTTCTTTTAATCTCGTGGAAAGTATGTTGTCGATTTTGATGAAATTATTGTTTCAAATATAGTAATTATTGAATTTAATCACTAATTTTCGTTTCATATGCGGTTAGAGGAGGATATTATTTATCTTGCTTATTATTATTATTATTGTTATTATTTAAATTTTGAACTGTTTAAATGTTTGAGGTTAACATTTTAAATTTAATAATCCTGTATTAGCAGTACGCTCACACGAAAACTGTTTCAAAGGTAAACAAGCGACCTACAAACAAATAAAATTAAATACGTATAAATTCTATTTCTAAATTTACATTTTTGTAAAAACCGGTGTATTTACGCGGTCACTTTTTTGTGTGTAACACCCCTTAGCGTATAAACATTTAGTTGTGTTATTATCTTACCTTTTTTAAATTTTTTTAATTTGGTAGGCTACCTATTAGAAATGTTTCGAATAAGTACAGAATTATTAATGTTGTTAGATTTTGTTTTATTCATAACAAATTTTAAATTAACTAGTTCTTGCGATAAGGAAAAAATAATTTTAAAATTTATTTCTGCTAATCTTCAATTTCAATAAGTAAAGAACTCTTGGTTGCGGCCATATTGAATTTAAAAAATATGGAAGACAATTGTAAATGTAGTCAGTAAATGCACCTGTTGACTGTGCCTTACAGTTGCGGACAGGGAAGGGTAGGCGCCTGGGGTGAACGACCCTTACTTCTGCACAGTTACTCTCTGCTAATACCTTTGCGGTAGGTCGAACATCGTGCCAGTATGTCCGTTACTTCTTAATGCTTTGTATTACCTTGAAGGTGTAGGTCTGTAGGGTTTGTGGTCACGTGTCTTAAGATGGCGATATTTTGAATTTGCAACGTTTAATATAGCACTTTATTTGTATGAATTTTATAACTATTTTGCTCACTATTTGTAATCCTTACGTATTTACTATTATTCTTTGCACGTATATCTATAAAATGTTTGCAGTTATTCAGTAATCAGCGACAAAATTACAGTAAACTACAAATATTGTGGTTTATAATAGCTTGAAGGATTAAAACGACGAAACCTTTGCCCGCTGTATGTGTCAATTTGTCGGCCTTCGACCCTGGTTTTTCTTAACTCTCGCTACGCTCGATTCTGTTTCGTTTTTTTTCTCAACAGCTGATGTGGCGAAGATCTTTCTATAGTTGACCTCAGTGCTTCGTTGCGCATTACTAGCCTTGATGTAGCAAAAATGTGTGCGCTAATGCTGAATTGTATTGGTAACGTATCTGGTATAGCGGTTAGGTATTGCTGCAAACGTTTTAAAAATTAAATTCTAGTATAATGGCGGCACGCAGTGTGTGTGTGTGTGTGTGTGTGTGTGTGTGTGTGTGTGTGTGTGTGTGTGTGTGTGTGTGTGTGTGTAATCATTTTAAACTTAGAAATCACATTGGAAGTACGAAGATGAACCCTGACCGCCGTCAAAATAAATTTTTTAATGCCAACTGATTTTGAAAATAAAAAATGTTAATTTCAAAGGCAACTTCGAATCAAATCATACTAAAATTGCGAACTTGAACGTGCTAAACACACACACAAACACACACACACACACACACACACACACACACACACTCAAATTTGACTCTTCAAAAGTGGTCTATAGGTCAGGATCGGTGTTAATTTCAAGGTCCTTGATGTGGGTCTTACCGGATAGCTTTCAGTAGCTCATTTTTCAATGCAAATTCTGGTAGAAATACTTGTAGAAAATAAACGCTTGGTTTCTACGCGAATGCTCGTCTGTAAATGTGTTTCTGTTTATGTTAATAGTTCTAAAGTAAAACTTTAGGGTTCGGAGTAAATTTTCCTCCGGTTTGGTTCAAATTTCATAATTTGGCGTTTGTGTATCTTCTCTTGAGGGATACATAATTCCAAATTAATGGCTGGGATAATCTAAATTCTTGCTCAGAAACTATTTGAGAGACCCGGCGACAAATTTTGCTCGTTAAAGTGGAAGTTACAAGTTAAGTCCCGATAAAGACATTAGCTGTCCAGCTACTGTAGAGGTGTGACGGCGGGGGCCTTGTAGGCATGGCACGCGTAGCTGCAGCTGTTGTCGCGGCGGAAATCCGGCACACTCCTCGTGTAGTCTGCTGTAATAGCAACCATCTTGAGTTTATCTCTCGCAGAGCCCTGTCGCGGTGCGTTGAACCCCATCCTCATCCCCTGCTGCGGTCCCTCACCCCAATATTGTCATGTATTTAAATCATTTACGTAGGGGTGTGCACGGGTATAGGCTACTCTTCATAAGACCTGAAACGGCAAATTGGCGGGTGTTTTTCATTTAACTTAAAAAAATTTATAATCAACATGAAACCTACTATAACCGGATTTACATTACATTCCTAAATTAGACTATAGTATTTACTGTTTACTAAAACGCAGATTCTTTTGTTTAATTACGTTTACATATTAGAACTGGCCTAGATTGTCTTACCGATTCTACTTTCAAAACTGAGTCGGTCAGTAATTTTTTAAGTCTGGGATATACTAATAATTTATATTACTTTCAACAATCAAGCAATCAACTGTACACACAATTACTTCTGTCACTTACGCCTGCATTGTGCTGCGCTCTCACGGACACGTTTCATGCAGACCTTTCATTTCGGTTGTAAGTCAGTTTTATTTCATTGTAAAGTTCCCTGGTGTTCTGACGAACCTGTAGGAGCCCCACACGTAGGCTAGGTAGTTTCAATAACACAGGTCCTTATTGTTGGTATAAATCCGATCGGAAATCTAAGCGTTATATGAAAGGTAGATTAGAAATATTTAAATTTGTGACAAACAATTGAGCAAGGACGGATTAAAGGGGCGGAGCGAAGGGGTGATCGCCCCTCCCAAGACAAAAGAAATACAAGTGTAAAAGATTTAACTTGCCTAAAGTGGAGGAAAAGAGTCAAATAGATATATGAGGCCTCTGAAGGTTTGGAAACCCGAAGTTTTGTCCGTATGTACGTATGTACGTTTGTGCACTTTGAAATGCTCATACTGAGGGTGAGAACGGGGTTAATAAATTAGATATTTCATGTTGTTTCTCCCTTCTCTTTCTGTATTAACTGCAACAACAGAATGATCTTTCTCCATGCTAAAACTGATCAAAACTTGATTGAGAAACTGTTGTGACTCTTAACTGGACTTGCTTAGGCTGATCAGGACGAGGTATCAGCGTTAACGGTAAGGGCAAGGCAACTGCAGTAACTGCAGCTGTAGGCTATATAAAAAAAATAATATGGATAGGTATATTGAAATGAGGGAAGTTTAAAAAAATTGAAATCTAAGATAAGTGATTTTTTTTATGTATAAAGTGGAGTAAAGTTTTACACTTTATTTTATATGCATCTTAATTCTCAAAAGAGCCTTCCCCTAGGCGGCCTTCTTTTAAATTGAATCATCCAACAACCGCCCCCCCCACCCACAAAATTGCATTAATCTGTCAGTGCAATTGGGACTTGTTTCTTTTCGACAAAGTTCTATAATGTAGGTATATTAGCTTACTCAGTAACAAAGATTCCCAACAAAATATAAACGTGCTAATTTACACAGATTATAATTATGTAATTTAAATTTTTTTAAATAAGATTTAAAAAAAAATAAGTTAGGCTAATAACCTATATACTGTTTCTTTAATTTTTTTTAAAGTGCGAATTTTGCAGTCTAGGCTCTGGTCCTTACTGTAAGCTTACCATTGTTAAAATTATATAGCGGCCACGCTATCCTGTAAGCTACTAATTGACGTGACCGTTGTCTAGGTTGTAGGCTATCCCTATCTGTAGCCAGCACTACTTGAAGAGCTTTTAGTCAATTACTGAGGATTAGTTATCACATCACGGCTGTTGATAAACACATCGCTGCTATCCTACACGTGTTTACAGCAGGGCCTACTACATCCTGTATCCGTAGCCAGTAGACCTTGCTGTACGACAGCGCTCTGACCTTTCGGTAACGGTAATATTTAGGGAAATGTTACAGAACCACCTTAACGAGCAGTTAAACTTACGATAGGTCCTGCCGTTCAGCCAGGAACTGCGCTCGTTATTGTTAAACTAGAGGCCGCCATCTTGAAAAAAAGAAGTGAATAGGAAAAAATCTTATACATACGTTGTTCGGGCTTTATACAAGGCATCTTCGTACCAAGTTTCAAAATATTCGGTCAGCGAGTTTTGCTAAAACTGTGCCACATCGTTAAATCGGACGTCGCCTCCTTGAAACGGAAGTGAGTTGAGAAACTCTACATATACGTCGTTTAGGCTTTATTGAAAGCGGAAGTGACGTCGCCTCCTTGAGAGTTGAGAAACTCTACATATCGTCGTTCGGTCAGCGAGTTTTTAAAACTGTATCGTTAAATCGGACGTCGCTCCTTCGGAAGTGAGTTGAGAAACCAAATTTCGGGCTTTAAAAAGTCGGCAAATTTCAAAAAAGTCGGCCAGTGCGTTTTGCGATAACTACGTACTGTCATTATTATATATCAGAAGCCGCCATCTTGAAACGGAAGTAAATTGGAAAAAATCTTATATACATGTCGTTCAGGCTTTATACAAGGTACCTTCGTACCAAATTTAAAAAAACAATCGGCCAATGCGTTTGGAGAAAACTGTGTATGTTCGTCATTGTATATCAGAAGCCGCCATCTTGAAAGGAAGTGAATAGGAATAATCTTACATGCATGTCGTTCGTGCTTTATTCCCTACATGGTTCCTTCGTACCAGATTTCAAAATAATCGGTGAGTGAGTTTGGCAAAAACTGCGTACAGTAATCATTATAAACCAGAGGCCGCCATCTTGAAACGGAAGTGAATGGGAAAAATCTTATACATGTCTCGTTTGGGTTATATACAAGGTTCCTTCGTACCAAATTTTAAAACATTCGGTCAGTGCGTTTCGCCAAAACCGCTTTAACAAACACAAACCAAATGCCGAAAGGTCGAGTTGAACAGACCTCTCTCTTCGTTGAGTCAATAAAAGAGATTTTAAGATCTTGCAAGAAACAAGTAGGCTGCTTTTTAATTGCAAGTTCCACTAAAGCAGATCAGCTTATTTCACCAAGGGAAGTGACAAATAGGGATTAGCCATTCCAAAACTACTATTCGTAACTTAACTTGTGGAAATTCTCGCGCTTGACAACTGTGTAACAGTTGTTTTCCTGTTGGTACAGTCACGATATTGTATTGAGGAAATTCAACAATTAATTTGTGTTGAATCAATGCGTGTACGTCTGTGACAGCCAATAGGGTATAAGTATTTTCCACTACATACGAAATGCCCAGTAATCTTGCAAAATGTCTGAATACAGTAAATATATACTTTAAACAATTTATTTAGCACCTTAAGATTGTTTATTTAGCTTATATTAGTCGTAATCAAATTAAAGTATTTCATTAATATTTGAAACACTTGTTACGGTTTAACGTAATGTTGTGTTATTCATTAAAAAGCAGTAAGTTTATATTCTGTAGAATAAACAGAACTATAAAACGGTGATAAACATAACCGCAGTTGAAGTAATATTAAATGAAACTGTTTTCAGCTACAGAGGTAGTTTGGAGCGTGTTATTTATACTGACACTGTTTGTTTAATCAAATTCAGTGTAACACTTTGTCCTAGAGGAAAGATTGGTTTGTATCGTATTGGTTGTGCAGTGTAACTTCCGGTTACAAGAGTACACAAACGGAAATTTAATCGGAATCTTTAAGTACTGTGACGTTCTTGGTAAGCTGCTTACACGTTTTAGCCAATTATAAGCAAAAACGTAGCCTGCGTTTCCTCTCCCCTCGCCCCACCGCTATTGTTTTGAAAACAGCTTTCTCTGACATATTGTAAACTGTTCATTAATTGGCTGAGGAATGTATTAGGCTAAGGGATGGTGAAAGTCGCTCCAGGGTTCGGTTTAGTTTCTTAACGCATGTTGGTGTACAGTCTGCGGCAAAAGTATGTATAGAAGCAAGGTAATAACCAATACTCGGTTCCATACTTACATGTATTCTACATATTTTCAAATCAAAATACAAATTTGTTACGTGGATTGACTTTATACAAGGTGTTTGGCAATCGCTGAGTTAAAAGGACGGTTCGGAAGTCTTCCATTGAAAAGAAATTGAATCTAGTAAACGATTTTTTAATTATCCTGCCAACTGTAAAACTTGGAAAAAATCAAATAAGATTTTTTTAAATTTTGGAGCAAAAACATGTTTGAAAAGTAGCTAAATCTAATTTCTTATTGCAATCGTAACAGCTACGAATGTTTTTTTGTTCAGTACATACATCTTTCTTTCCTAGCTTCAAAAATTTTATATTTGTTGACGCGTTTCGGAATACATCCATTATCAAAACTTTTAACCCCTCCCCTCCCTACTTCTACCGTCTAGTCCGGTTTCTATTTATTGATGTGCTCATTTCTGATTGCCGTTCAGATATAAAAGAATGAACATAGGTTGGGGGAGGGGAGAAGCAGGTACAGCAAAACGTTTTGGTAATGGACGTTTTCCGAAACGCGACAACAAGCCTATAAAATGTTTAAAGCTAGGAAAGGCAGATGTACTGAATCAAATAGCTAAATCCATTGAGAAAACATTTCAGGCGTCTGTGTTAATTCGTGAAGGGACATTACTTTCAGCTCGTGAAAGTAGGTTCAATTTATTGTAAAGACATTTTCTTCGGGACCTTAGTTTGTATGGTAACAGAAAGTTACAGCAAGTCAGATCTGTACACAGGTTCTAGATTGGTTACTAGACTGGGTTATGCCACCCGCTGTTGGATTTATAAGTGGAATATAGGCTATACATTATTTTTACTGTTATACACAATAGTAAACCTAATTTTGATTACCATACATTTATTACAGTTTTTAAGCCATTTTACTTGCTGGTTCGCCAAGTGGTTGAATCGCAGCGTCGCTTTATAGCATTTATAGTGGGGCAGTACTTTCACCAGTCGTGAAGAATTCAAAACTTTACTAGGCCTACTATTCTACTTGTCGATGCGTTTTGTTGTGAATTTATTATTAACAACTTTATAAAGTCGGCCACAAAATACAAGGGATGGGAAAGGTAAGATCTTAAGTTATGAATTTCTTCCAAATGGACGTTCTTTTTCTTCTTTTCAATTGTTTATTTATGGCAGGCAATTAAACTAACGCAGACGGTAGATTAGTGTGATGCTGTAAAAAAGCACTCACCTACACTTCCCATTGCTTATTATAAAGAACTTCTTTTTGAAAAAAAATCGATTCCCAAACTATAAGTAAAATATTGGCTGTACACTTAGCTTGCTCATCTACCACTTTGTAATAAGCTTAACCCTAAAACTACTGCATGAAGGATCCCTGCCATCTTCGAGGGCCATCCTTACCGCCTTAAAACCTGTTACCGCCAGAATCGATACTAAAAATGTATTTATTTCAATACGTTAACGATAATAGTCAGTGTTATAAATTAAGGTATTTACATCAAATGCATCCTACCCACTAAATCACAAAACACCGGAATGGAATATTTTTTGTTTTTCTAATTGTGGGGGGGGAGTGACAGCGAGTGATATTTGAATGAGTCAGTCAGGGCTTGGCTTTTAAGAGCCTACATAAAGCGGTACGGTACTATAAAAAGGCATGTATTCGTGTATTATTTCCAATGTTCTGCTGAAATCTGTGGGATTTTTGGGATAAACCAAGTATTAAATAGATCCCAAGAACCAATAATATTCAAGCAACTTTTTTCACTCTTTTTGAAAAAAGTAGTTGGAGTTACATTTATCACATTTACAAGTACTTTTAAACTACGTAAAATAATTTTCCATGATAGAATCTAACTTTTTTGTATTAAATTACAGTAGTTACGTTGGTATATATTTTTTTGAATTTAATTGTAATACATTATTACTTCCAAAGGTTACGTTTATTGAGGTAATTCTAATCTTTTGTAATTTTTCCCAGTACAAAACCTTTAAATGAAGAATGGCTCGACGTGTGGTACCATTTGAAACTTGTCAGTTAGCCTTCATGTGGGAAGAGATGTACAGTATATACTTAGCCTACTGTAAACTAAATTACTTTTTCAACGTACAGCATGTACAACATCTTATTAGCACATTTCTATTGGAAACTTTGGTAATTGCTTGGACCCAGCAAACTGAGCAAAGTGTTTATGGTATTTTAACATAGGCTTGTGCTTTTGTTCTAGTTGCGTGTTTAGGTTTTGTTAAATACTTGAGAACGAGGTTGAGCCGTACCCTCGAAACGTCCTGTATTGTTTTTATATTCACAAATGATGGCAAATGCGTGAATAAATTGTAACAATGAGGCAAATTTTAAAAACGGAAAAAAATCAATTGAAAATACAAAAAATGAACCTGACGGCAGTCATACGTTATTTTGAAAGTGATTTAAAAGTACTAATTAATGGTTATTTTACCGCTGATTACAATGGTTTAAAGCGAGACAGCTGCGTGCCCCGATTATTATTCTAGTTAGTTATTTAGGTGTTGTGGCTCGGTTATGTTGTAGCATGTGTAAGCGTAATCTTTTCGGTGCATTTCGTGTGATACCAACATCCGCTAGTATTGGTATTAATTAGCTCATATGAGCAGTGTTCTTGGTCCATTTATTTTTCTATGAGTAGCCTGAGCCAAGACGTTATACAGGCATGTCAGATTTCAAGGTTCGAATTGTTGGCTCGTACTGAGGCCAAGCACTGAATGCGTTGCATTTTGCATTCGGTTATGGGAGTAACAATACCAATTAATTATAAAACAGACTTTTGTAATTAATCATAAAAAGATATTAATTAATATCTTGACTTAATGTGCTTGCTGTGGACCCAATACGTGTAGCTACTCTGTAGTTAATAAGTTTTTAACCAATCCGGCTGTTTGTAAAAAAAACAATATAGTTCTTTGGAAGACAGGGCCTATAGTGTGCTTCTCATATCCCTGAATTCTAAATTGAAAACCTCATTTTATTTCGTATAATATTTAATTTATATGTAGACAATAAAATGTAGGCTTACTACGTTAAATGCTACATCACAGTACAATCCGGGGATGTATTACTGTATTAAACAACCTTATTGTATTCGTGTTTTTTTTACACCAGGGGTGGCCAAACTTTCGCAAACCAAGATCTATTTAGTTGCCCTCACCCATTTGCAGTCTACCATGATTCTGCTTAGAGAGAGTCTAGGTGTGTCACCTAAACCAGGGGTTTTCAACCTTTTTCTGTTTCGAACCCCTAAATAAATTTGTTTTATTCCGTAGATCCCCTCCCCCATATGTTTACAATGTGTTGCGGAAATATCACTGAAAAGCTTTCATTAAGAGCAATTCAGTAATACAATTTTTTGTATTTGTTTTTTGTATTATTAGATAAATTAAAGATATAGTAATTATTTTTATAGAAACAAAAATTTAAATAAAATACCAATGTTGTGCGACGGAAAGAGGCATAGGCATAGGTAAGCGAAAACAAGCATAACAAATGCAAATATTTGCAAATAAAAAAAAAAATGATTTTTTCACCGTTTTCATTTTTTGTGAAGTGCACGTTAAGGGGTTAAAATGGATTTATTTCATCGCCCCTTCCCGAATTCAATCGACCACCTTCAAAGTTCAATAGACCCCGTTGAGTACATCTAAGCTAAACGTTTTGTTACTGTTAATTAGTGTGGCGCGGGTAATAACACGATAGGCCTATATATAATCAGTGAAAATCTCGTGAATATATTTACGGTTCCTGTAAAATGTTGTGTTACGATGAAACGAAGCGACTCCAGGTTGATTGCGTTCGACAGCGGTATTTGTTTGGTTGTTGGTTACAGTAGCCTACCGTGGAATTTGGAGGAAATATGTGTGTTTTCGTTACAGTGTATTTACATGTGTTCATTACGTCAGTAATGTTTTCATTGCCGTAAAAATATTTCCAGTGTTGCTGTTTCATTACCGTTAAAATGTTTCCGTTGCCTTATTAATGATTTCACTACTGAGAAAACATGTTCATTGCCTTAACGATGCTTTAACACGTCGAAAACGTTTTGATAGTGCGAACATGTTTTCATTGCATCCAAAAATCGTTAATTGGAATACTTTTGAAACTTATCAGTTGCATTTGAAAAAAATACAGCGGTTTAAAACTTGTTTCTAGGGTCTAGAATAGAGATAAAATGTTATTATCGTATTTAACGGAAACGTACTTGCCAACATACGGTTTTATCAGACGTTTTGTTTTATATAAATCTAATCCCAGAATTGTTTAACTCTGGCAATGTTTTTTTTTCAAAAGTAAATAAAAAAATATGAAGCAGTAATCAGTAAGTTACTTAACTTAACTGGTCAGTAAAGCGTGTTGAAACGTAGGCGGGTTACCTAGAGTTTGCCTGTCTGTGGTAGTGGAAGCTGACAGGTGAATTAACCAAGAGTTCTACTGTTTTCTTAATAAAGCCTCGCCTCTTCGGTGGCCTAGTTGATAGCGTACTGGGCTTTAACCCCGAGGACCCGGGTTCGATTCCCGGCCAGGGCTTGGCATTTTCATACGCTATAAATCATCCCATCGTCTGCATTAGCCCAAGTGTCCACAATAGTCGGACGTTAAACAAAAAAACTTAATAAAGCCTACACTGTGTGTGTGTGAATTTCAAAAAAACATTTTTTTCGTTAAAACTAACATTACAATTTTGTTCATGTTCACTTGGTAACGAACGCAAGAAAGTTGGCAAATTGTGCCGTTCTCCTGTAAATACCATTTTCAAATTTCCAAAATTTGTAAGAAGATTTTGTAGCAGACTATATACAAAATGACTATTTATTTTCCAAAAAATGCCTTTTGGTATTTATAAAAAAAAAATGCATGCAGTTTGACGGATACGCATTTGAAATTAACAGCGGGACCTAACTTTCGCAGCTCCCAAAGTACTCGAGGTTTTATAGATAAGACCTAACAAATGTAATTAAATCAATCCTGTTTTGTTTGTATTAGTGAGCCTGCCGATCCGCGTTTTTTCTGTCGTAGATTTTAGGCCTATTGTATGTAGTCTAAAATTAGTACTCCTTTGGTCCTACCCCTGTAACCCCCGCACCACCACAGTATAGCCTGTAATTAGATACAAATTTAACAAATTATGTTCATTTCCACCAGTAGTGGAACACAAGACCTATTCAGATTTCGTAGCAAACAATTTGCTTTGATTAATTAATTTCGGCCCTGGCTGACAAACGGAGCGTTGCCTATTTATTAGGCTAAGTGCCTGACCGGGATTCCCTGTGACTCCGTACTGCTAAATTTAAAACCGGTGTTGTTTTTTGACGAACATCTGTTATTGTAGATCCGTTCAAAACACTTGTTTTCAGTGTAACTGTTTACAGTTGTGGAGAGTGTTGGTTGTGTTCCACGCAGACGGAAAATAGTGAATTTATGTTTTCGCGCGTGCATCTAACTTGACAGGTTATGTAGAGACTTAGCATTTATTTAAGAAGAATATAGCGTTTGCTAATTATACTGTAGTAAGACTTAGAGAGCAACTTAACTCGGTCCTGTACACAGGTTCGTGCTTATCTGTGACTTCCCCGCACCGTCATCAGTCTAACAGGAAAGCAGACGTTAAGGAAGCAGCCTCCACGACAGAATACGTTTGAGGGGGTAAAATATGTCATGTTAAGTAAAAATAGGAGTTACCGACGTGTCTTTGTTTTTTTCCTAATAATTTGTTTTGCATTGTTAAAAATATTTAACGATAATTATTAAATTTGTTGACACATATTTATTAAGCATTAGAGCACTTTAAATTAACAGCTATAAATGTACTATAACATTATTTTGTAACCAGGCTGTGGTTTGCTAATTTTGTAACCTTCTTCACCTTGATTCAACCCATTTTTCTCAAATTTTAATAATATCTGGAATATTATCAGTACATTCTCCAGCCATCAGCGCTCAACATCAGAGTTTTAAACAAATAACGGTCAGTAATAAAACCGGCAAACAAAATTTATTTTTTATTTTACGATTTTTGTTTGTAAACCTTTAATTGCTCGTTTAAATATTGTAAACAGACTTGAGTTATTAAGCAAGTATATTAGCCTATGTTGTGGGCAGTGCTGGACGGAAGTGACTACTTCTTTTGGCATACCTCACTTCACTGTTACAATTAAATTATTTTTATAAAAAAGTAGTTGCATGCAGGAAAGGGCAATTCTTAAACATTATTTTCGTATTAAATTTCGCGTGTGTATAGGTACACAACTTAAAAATTAACTTTTGACGGTTATACTGTCTAAGTATAATAATAAATATAATATTTGTGATTCTGGCATTCAAAAATTGGTAGGCATAGGCTATAGGTTATGTATAAATATAACAAATAATTTAACTGGACAAATTTAGAAAATACATTTTTAAAATTAACAAGAACAATAAACATAACTGAATTGAAATGGTTTTGAAGCTATTGTACGAAATCAGCTGTTTAGAAGTAGTCACTTCCAGTCTAGATATATACAAGAACAATATATGCTGTGAGATATGCGTAACGGATTCAAGCGTGACGCGAAAGCAAATGTTTATACCCATGTTTTGTCAACCGCGACCATACAAGTTTTCACTTCAAAAATACATTTTATTAATCACTAAACAAAATAATGTGTTGTATAATGTTCACTAGAGTGCGCGTATGGATGTGTTAGAGCGTTCCGTGACGGCGAACTGAATTCTTTTCCCCGTGCAAAACATACACCCATACTCCGCCATGAGAAGTAGTGACTTGAAAAAGTAAAACATTTTTTGAGTTTGTTCATGAAGTTTCTTCATTTTTCGTATTGTTTGTTGTGTTCGCGCAGTTTAACAAGGCCGCTAAACACATGCATCTCCTTGAAGTTTTCCGAGACCATGCCTGGCGCAGAATCACTGGTTCCATTTTGACCCATCTGAGGTCGCAGTTGTTAATGTTTGTAAAATTGATTAAATCGTAAAGTTTAAATCAAGTTGTTTCACGTGATGAGGCAGGGAAACGTTTTAAACAGACTTAATGTTTTCTTTAATTAAAGCGCTAATTGTTTTTTCATAAAAGAAAATCTGGCGCCACCGACAGTTAAAGCAGTCTACACAAAATCTTAAAGTGTTTAACCCGTCATGTGACTATAAGCAGCTAATTAGACTATAAGGTCATAGGTTAAATACAAGTTACTGTTTTCAGCTATTTGCACTAAATAAGAGCGGTCTAATAACACACTTTTACACGTATATTCAGCCTAATTAAATCATTTAACGTGGGCTCAAATTAAGTACATATTAAAATCAGGTTCATAGCTGGACTGTTATTATTTTCTTTTTTCTGTTTTGCCGCTCAACCAGTGCCAGTTAGACTAATGAACACGAGGGAACGAAATAACGCAAAAAATCCATTTGTAGGCCTAGTAGGTCTGACTGGATTCGAACCTGCGTACAAGTCGTAGTGTAGCGAATTGTCCGTGTTGCGGCGTTCTGTTCAAGAGCAATTGAGAAACATGAAAAACGGCATTGTGTTAAAAGTGTTCTTAAAATCGGTTCAGACAGGCGATAAATTTCAGTTTATCGCCATAATATGCATCTACAGTTATATGAGCAATGAAAGGTCAAAAGTAGAATAACGTTTTTTTTTTTTGAAAAGCAACATATTTTTTGTTACTTCTAAGTACATTTAACATAAATTTGCACTGAATTCATATGTAGAAATTTTGAAAAAATGCGATTTAAAATTTTTATAAAAGATTTTGCTTTAAAAAAGTGAATAAGTTCAATTTTTTTAGAAGATCACGAAGGTAGGTTATGGAAACAGATTTAATCGAAGTCGTGGGATGTGTTTGTTCTCCAGCAGGTTGCACACCCATGCGTAGAGAGCATAACCGAGTAAAACTAATTCTTTTGACTAAGAGGACTTGTCGGAAATCGTTTTTCACAAAATTACTTTGTTTTCTAGGCTAGGCGCTGGCAATGGATATAACCCTTATGAGAGCTTTGTTATATCCACACTGGTTGCATCTTGTAGTTAGAGTGTTCGACTACAGTTAAATAGGTAATAGTGCTGTATATTTTCGCAAACGTTTCCACCCTTTGTCCTTTTAGTTTGCAGCGTTCGTAGCGGCAGATAGTCGAATTACTTGGACTTTAGCCGCTAATATCCAGATGCTTTTTATAATGGCGGATTCGTAAAATGAACAGTAGTGGTCTGTAAGATTTGCAATTTTTGCGGTTATTTAGCCTGTACAGGAAAGAATTTACTTTGAAGGAGGGAATAACGTGCGCGTCTTGCCCGTCCTTCAGCTGATCGTCAAGGACATTAAACATTCATATCCTAAGGATTAATACTTTTAAGATTCTGGAAAAAATAAACTTGCCAAAATGGAACTGCTTCTTCACCCCTTTGCCCTTATTTTGTAAAATATAGATCCTAAAGTAACTTTAATAATGAAATGACAACAGAAGTTTAACATTCAATTTAACAGGTTTTATAGCCGCACTTAGTCTCTCCAGAAGGAAACTGTTCGCATGATGCTTTTTGTTATTTTAAATATTAATAAGGGAACATCGGTACTCACTCGCTACTCTCGGCTAGACAAGTTAGTGTTAGTTGTGTGCTGATAGACTACGGTTTGGACAATTAACTACGCGCGAGAAGTACAAATTAACCTGTACTTGCCGGTGATTCAACAGTTAACCGCTTTAATATTGGCTACGATTACGAATATTGAGAACAAATATTTCAGCGTAACGATGTTGCCATAAGGAACCTAATTAGTTACTGTAGCACATTGAAATTGAAATTATTAGAGTTAATAAATGTAAAACTTTCACACTGCAAACTTACAACTTTTTAAAATTACGTTAGGCCTATGTTTTAAAATATAGTTTCACTGAAGAAACCTTTCAAAGCAGAAACATTCCTGTAAAAGTAAAATTGTAGGACTATTTTACAGAACTTTTGTGATGTTCACAACCCTACCTTTATATTTTGACTTTACATTACGAAAGAAATTCAGTTCGTTTTTGAAATCATTCAAAACACAATCCGCACAGGTAAGTCGTTTCGGCCGTAACTTTTTCACTTCTGTTAGTACGAATTCCGAAAATCAAAGTAGGCCGAAATACCTAACGGATCTTTCAAAGTGACAAGGGGGTATTGACAAGGTACCGGACAGTGTTCAGTGTCAAGTAATGTGCGTTGAAAGGGTAGTACACTGTAGGCGGGACGCTATTGGTTGAACGTGTCGGTGACGTCATGTCAGTCTATCGACCAATACGCTGTTCTCGCGTTGAATGACAGTGTGCTGGTAGACACCGCGCAGTATATACAGTGCGGCAGTGCGGTGAGACTGGAGTGGTTTTCTTTGACTTTAGCTGATAACTCAGTGATGTGACGACTGGACAGTGTTCGGTGTTGTTCGGTGCTTGCTGACAGTTCAAGGTTCGTAAATTTCATATGCTTACGAATTTACTGTGTGTTGCCGTAAGTACAAGTTGTGCTCTGAAGGTTATTGTTGTGTGGGCTGACGCGTAGTTCGGCAGCGCCAAAGTGGAAATAAGTTTCTGATTTTCGCTAAACAGGCTCTAATCAGCCATTTTATTAGTTACTGACACGCGCGTGCCTTGTTCCTCACGTTTCGTTGCGACCGGTTTGTTTTAACAAAAAAAAAGTTTGCAGTAGGCCTATAACATTTAAGAATACGTTTTCAATTAACATTTCAAAATAAGCTTTAAACTTTTAAAAACTGTTTACCTAAAATCACTGTCGCTTTGTAATAATCGAACAAAGCTAGTAATCGTAATCGAACAAAAGCGGAGTCGTATTAAATTGAACTGATGCGTAAGAACAGGATTTTTATAAATTTCCAAACAGAATTGCTTCTTTTTTTTGGTAACCCAACAGTATCGTGTAAGTACAGAGTAGGCCTACTTACGCCGTATCAGCTGATTTTAAACAAATACTCTTCGCTAACAGTTTGGCCGTGTTAACTTTTTAAGTTTTATTTAATCTGTAGTTTTTTTAATAGGACAGTAATTTATTTTATTGTGAATACTGTTACAGAAAATAGCGACCGTTAATGGCAATTTTCAATGAAGTAATAACACAAACGTATCCCTACTTGAAGTACTTTGTTGTACTGACCGGCGTCGCTAGGGTAGGGTCACGTTAGGTCATTCGGTTATTGTGGAAAAATTTTCTTTTTATAGAAATACGAAGACAATGGAGTAGGCTTAGGGTAGGACTCCGGTGATCAGCTTATTTATTATTCACCTGTCAGCTGTTCCTGCAAGTAGGCCTACTATTTTGGGTGTCGGCAACGATTTAATTCAGTTCAGTGATAACGCAGGCCTCGCTGTACTGTGTACCGTAGCTGCGAGTTACACATGTGGCACATGTGTTTTCTGCCCCCCCACCACGCCGTGCCGAGCTGTTCTGATGTTTGCCCCTCGACTATCGCATTGCTAGCTTGCTACCTTTAATCGCTTCTTGATACAAACAGCTTTGTAAAAGTCTGTATTTTAGTTTTTCGGTTTTCGTAAAAAGTTCGGTTGAATCGTGGTTTTCCTATTTAACCTTGAAATCGTGTCGAATTGCAGTTTTGTAGTTGTGTTTCTAATTAAGTTTGTAGACACACGACGCACACACGCGCACGCGCGTAGGATATTAAAGTTACCTCGTATATAAAGGATAACGTGATACAGAATGACTTGGAATCATGATTGGCAGAGAGTAACCGAGAATATAATTATTTAACCTCCTTTGAGTACATATTAGTCTCAGCCTAAACAACAAACATTGTTACTTACAGCAGTATGGGCTAAACTGTAGGAAACATTATATTCACTATTTAATTTTCTTAATAACGTACCAGGTAGTTATTTGTTTCTGTTAACGAAAGCGTCCGGTGTGTGTGTGTGTGTGTGTGTGCGCGCGCGCCTTGGCATTTGCAATTTTGTTCCGATGTCGTACAAACTCAATACACAAATTTACTTTTGTCACAAAAGCTTAAACAAGTTCTTTGTTACAACTTTATTACAACAGTTTTAAAATCATAAACTTTCAAAATCGTAAAACGTTTTTTTTTTTAATTTTCAAATTTCATCGAAAATAACTACATCAATGCCCTTATATGCAGGGCTATATAAATGTTTTTAATTTGGGGAAATTCAGCGAGACAGTTGCGTCCCGCGCTTCCCGGTGTCCCGACCGGATTTGTGTAGCCTATGTCCCGGTCAGAGTTCAAATTGTATCAGGCAAATATGATAAATAGCAGCAAAATTGTAAAAAGTTGAAATAAAAGTATGTGACGATAATTGAGATTGAATTTCGCCCAGCAATTGGTAATAAAGTAGACGCTACACAAAACAGAAAGTTAGGCCTAACCCGATCGGTGATGAACAGCGTAGCGTCGAATGTTTGACACAACATCCAAGCGGAAAGTGGGAAGAATGTTTTCGAATGAATAAGATTTCAGAAGAGACAAACGTTTGACGTTTGAGCCTGCATGTTATGCACGAATCTTTCTTTTCTTTTTCGAAATCCCCAAAACGCCAAAATTAAAAATGATTCCAGGGGAATGATATGAAATGTTTTGTGAACCAAATTAGGTTTGTTTCTAAAAAAAAAGAATTTAATTTACCAGGGTTTTACCTTATTAAGTTCAAAATCTTTTACTCTGAAACAGATAAATCTTTTTAAAAATTCGTTGTCCCAGTAATAAATTCAAAATTTTCCCGCGGGAAATCAACGGACCTTTTACTTAGTGAGGTGTTTCATACCTCCACCGGAGTCTTTCCCGGTTACACTATTTGGAAATATGGCAAACTTAACTATGATGTACGTACTTGTGATGTCTCTAGGTATTATTTTTTGTACGTACTCTAAAAGTGCATGTTTTGTTAGTGTGTAAGTCTAGTTTTACACTGAATTATACAAAATATATCGCAGTTATTTCATTTCAAAACGGAAAACAAACCAAATATGTTTACGTATAATCCAACTGACAAGAACTAATAATTCAAAATGTGAAGTAAAATTGAGTTTTGGAGACTTCTGTCAGTTTTGGTAATTTTTCCTCTAAAACCCTTTATTATTTGCTAAATATTAATAATCCTTAATGTAGAAGTGCAATAACAACGGAAAGTTACAAAAAAGTGAAAATAAAAGTGACAAACATAACCTCAAAATGATTATCGCGCGATATTGGGAAACGTGTTTTTAATGACGAAAACATAAATGAAATGCGTACATAAATGAAATATGTAGGATGTGTCCCAACCTTTGTACCTAGTGTCATGACGGATAGTAAAAATGGACGTCAGACTATAGTTCCGTAAATAATGGCTAAATATTGTAATTTATCGTACGTTTTTACCATAATAAATTCAATTTGCTGCTGCTTAATATCTCTGAAATAATGATACAGCACTTATTAAAAAAAAAAAAAAAAGTTAAAATCATTACTTTTGCAATAGTCCCGAAAAGTTGAAAACATTAAAACTTGTGTTCGCTAGGCTTGGTCCTTATTCGCGATAAAATTAAATATCTGTTTTCTATTAAAAGAATCTGTAGAGTTTTATATTCACAGCCGTGTTTTCGTCAAAGATTTAAATTATGTATAAATTAGAAATGAAACTACACGCATATTGAATTATATAACAGACGATCCGATCGAGATATATTGACTCAGCTGTATCAATATGCCAGTTGCAAAATTTGTACAAACAATGCCAGTATGCCAATTAATGTATGCAGTGTAGTTTATGTGCAAAATAATCTTGCCAAAGGCATTGCGCGTGCGTGCGTGCGTGCGCCTCGTACGTATTCGTATTTCCCACGCAATATTTATAATAACTATGCTTTCGTAAAACTGAATTGTTTTAAATAAAATTACTGTATATTCTGTAATAAGCCTATGTAACCATTTTCGGCTTCCAACGCCCAATCCTTATGATCTGTCATAACAATTCAACGCTGTTATCAGAAAATATTTCAGTATAAACGATTATTATAAGCTAATACGGTTATAATGATTTCTTCGTTATCATTTTTATATTAATAGTAAATAAAGGCAAGAAATTAAACCACTGTAAAATAATATTACGAGAAGAAAAGCGTATTGTGCTTTGGTTAACTTTAGCCTACATCCACATCAGTATCGCCATGGTGTAAAATTTTCCGTTGAATATTAATTGATAAAGATCTAATATAAAGTATTGTATTATTTCTTTTATGGATTTTATTATTAAATTTGTATAGGCTATGTATAATTAAGAGGAACCCTACAAACAATAACCTACTCATCAGTAACTTAGAAACTTAAGGGGAGTGTTTGAGTCGGACAATACAACGTTTCAAGATTCAGATTGAAATAATCTCTGATAACTGTAGTAGGCATAACAAGACATCAGATCCTGTAGGAGACGGGATCAGGTAGAACTTCCACGGTCCGGGAATGTAACTCCGCAAAGGTCGTCATTTTACTGCCGGAAACGGAAACGTATGATCCCTATCTTCCCACGACTGCGGCTTTAATATCTGCACTATTTGTTACTGCCAAACCCTTCCTCTCAACCGGTAATCAGAGACAGTCTGCCAGTCCGCCAGTCATACCTAGACTCTGGATCACGATGTTACAAAATATGTTTTAAAAAGTATTTGAAAGTTATGGTTTTATACGTGTTCATATTTCCCGTAAGTTGTTCTGCTTTATGCATATTTGACGCTCATTGTTGGATTCTTAAGAGATTGGAGATTAAGAAATCTAAAATGACTGTGTAACGAACTTGATCAAGCAATTACAAGTTTAATTAATTATAGTTTTATAGTTTATTCAATATTATTAGTTTGCAACGTTCGTGTCCATCATTTCAGGGGAACAGCTGCGATTATCAAATGGGAATTTTTTGTTAATTTTTAGAAAGGTATATAGAGAGCGAGGTAATATATATATATATATATATATATATATATATATATATATATATATATAAATATTATATTATATAATACATTATATAATATTATATATTATAATTATTATAATATAATATAAATTATATTTTTATAAGATATTATATATATATATATATATATATATATATATATATATATATATATACACACACACACACACACACGAGAGTGGTCTGATAAGTTTCAGACCTCAACATGAAGATAGCAGCCATCAACTCGTCGATGGCAGCACTCGAATTTCGTTGTCCATCTGTTGACAGTTACTCACCAAAGTTTCAGCCATTTTGGACGCGCAGTTGTTATGTAACAGTCGTTTGAGTGAGTTAATGTGAGTATTTTTATGAAAATGGACAAAATCGAGTATCGAGCTGTCATTAAATATTTGTTTTTGAAAGGCAATACGCCAACGCAAATCAAAGATGAGTTGGATTCTGTGTTTGGGGACTCTGCACCATCATTTACCACAGTGAAATTTTGGGCAGCTGAATTTAAACGTGGCCGTAAGAGCTTGGGAGACGATGAATGTTTGGGACGTCCAAAAACTGCAACTACCGACGAAAACATCGCCAAAGTTCACCAAATAGTGCTAGATGACCGCCGAATTAAAGTGAGAGAGATAGCAGACGTTATGAACATGTCAAAAGAACGTGTTTGTCACATATTAAATCAACATTTAGACATGAGAAAGCTGTCCGCGCGTTGGGTGCCGCGTTTGCTCACGTTAAACCAAAAACGTGTTCGAATGAACATTTCCAATGCTCTGTTGGCGCAGTTTAGGCGCAATAAATCCCAGTTTTGGCGCCGATTAATTACTGTAGATGAAACTTGGATAAACCATTATACGCCCGAAACAAAAATACAGTCCAAACAGTGGACTGCAAAGGGGGAACCGGCTCCAAAAAAAGCAAAAACTATTTTTTCGGCTGGGAAAGTGATGGCGACTGTTTTTTGGGATAGTCATGGAGTTATTTTAATCGACTATCTTCAAAAAGGAAAAACCATTACAGGAGCATACTACGCATCATTACTTGACAAGCTGAAGTCAGAACTTGCGGAAAAACGGCCACATTTACAGAAAAAGAAAATCCTGTTTCACAAAGACAACGCACCATCTCACACCTCAGCGGTTGACATGGCGAAAATCCACGAATTACTGTTTGAACTGCTTGACCATCCGCCTTACTCACCAGATCTAGCCCCAAGCGACTTCTTTTTGTTCCCTCATGTAAAAATTGCGCTCGGAGGACAGAGATTTTCGTTAAATGAAGAGGCAATCACCTTCATGAACAATTATTTTGCAGAGAAAAACGCCTAGTACTATTTGGACGGGTTACAGAGATGGGAGCATCGCTGGGAGAAGTGTGTAGAAGTACAAGGAGACTATGTTGAAAAAAAAAAAAAAAAATTCTGAAAAAAGTTTTGTATCTTTGTTAGGTCTGAAACTTTTCAGACCACCCTTGTATTGTATAAAAAGAAATTGTAAAGATGTATCAACTTTACCCAGCGTGGGTTAGGTTGTTACGGCGGGAAGAGGTGTTATTTTGAATTTGTGTGAAACAGTTTTAATCAATATTTTATACAATTTACAGTATTTTTAACTACTAAAGTCACTTGATAAAAATAACCAGTGTTGTAGCCCTACCTATTTAGTATTATTACTTGAATTCCTAATTGCGTAATTCAGGTAACCATAAAATATCACTCAATTAGATAGCAGAATATAAAAGCAATAAAAAAAAATAATTAAAACAATAAAAATATTTTTCATTAATCCTGTGTAATAACTTAGTCCCAAGTCCGAGTGGCAGTGAAGTGGCGTGATAAAGTGCACCACTTAATAAAGTGCACTTTTTGCACTGAATCCAGTTATTGGCCAGTTAAACGGTTATTGAACATTTTTTTGTAAACCAAACAATTTGAAATAACTACTAAATTAGTAGACTATAGAAAACAGTTTTGTATAGGGAGCAAAAATGTATGATTACTATTAATTTTTAAAATTGTTTCGCGTCAAATATTGTAACTTTCAGGATGCGTTAATGGCGAGAGAACATGACTGAGGGTTGTGACTCAATCCATTTTTTGCAGTATAAATAATGTTTCTGCGGTAACTGCACCGAAAATTGCGCTTTAAATTCGTTTTAAATTTATGACATTAAACAAGTAAAAATAAATTTTTAAAATTTAATTATAACTTGCTTAAATAAAATCATCGCTTAACAAGAACAGAAAGAAGGCCGTTCGAATATTTATTACATTATAATATAAATGTATTAATTTTTATCAGTTGTCAATGTAGTTTGTTTAAAGTGAGAAAATTATTGTTTGTTACGCTTACAAATGCTTAGGTTAGGCATTAATGCTATTCGATACTTACTTTAATTTTTTTTAAGCATATATTTTTTCAGCGTTTTAAATCTATTTATTTAATTAAATTCATACAACATTGAATTATAAGGCATGCAGTGAGAGCATAATGTACAGCACTTGTAGGTACACAGGCCATCTAATCAGTACTTAGCCTATTTTTAAATGCGAACGCAGGGCAAGTCTAAATTTATTATAATTAATTTCTTGTTAATTTGGCCTCAATAAATATACAGTGTAATTTAAATGTATAATATCAACCTACATTGAGCGAATCGCGTTTTATTTTATTTAATTTTTTATGCAAAACAATAATTAATTAGTGGTCTACAAAACGTCGTCGCAGATCGTCCCTTCTGTTTAGGATTTATCATTTATCAGTAATTTTGAAAATCTACGTATTGTAAACACTGTGTCATTTTGAGACGCCTAAATATTTTAAAGGGTTAAGGGTTGAATTAAAAGTTGACTGTTTAAAAGCGGGTCTGTAGAGATTTTGGATCAGTTTTAACGTGTTAAATATATACAATAAAAACTGTTGTGACTAGCAACGTATGCAGAATTCAAAGACGAGTATGGTATGTTAAAATAGTTTTTTTTGTGTTTAACGTCCGAATATTGTGCACACTTGGGCTAATGCAGACGATGGGATGATTTATTGCGTATAAAAATGCCAAGCCCTGGCCGGGAATCGAACCCGGGTCCTCGGGGTGAAAGCCTACTAGGCCACCGCTATCAACTAGGCCACCGAGGCGGCATGTTAAAATATTAAAGCAAAACTAATAATAATCCGTTTATTTCGGACACAAAGTTTACAGAGATAAAATACTACAGGTTAAATTTAAAGTAATTAATTCGTTATTGAAGTTTGACTAGGTTGAACGCTTTGTATTGGTAATTCTAAATGTGCTTACGTTGATTGATTAAATGTTATTTTTTTAATAATTGTACTAGACTTGAATTTTGTAGATATTACTTGTCACACTTATACATAGCCTATTTTGAATTAAAAAAATACACACACACTAAATAAATGCTTTCAAATAGTAAAGTTTTGTTGAGGAAAAATGTTTAAAATTTTCTAATTGCGCAGTCCACTGCCCAGTAAGCGGACGTTTAACAGAACCAGGTACTCTCCGAGCTGCGAGGGTCGCTTACAGCTCGTGAGGCTTTCGACAAACTATTGAAAAGAAACGCATTTGAAATATTGCGATACAGTCAGCTGACCGCGTACAGATTGCCTGGCTTTGGAGACAATTGCATTCGATATATTGTTTTTCTCTTAATATTTTTACACCCCAGTGGAAAGGTTATGACGGAAATCGAGTATTGTTTAGCTTGCGAAACATACAATGTTCTCCTGGTTTTAGTAGCCTATTATCGATGAACAAGAATCTGAAGCAAGCACTCTTCTTATTCTAACTCTTGCTAGCTCTCATTAGGCTCTCATTAGGCTCTCATTAGGCTCTCATTAGGCTCTCATTAGGCTCTCATTAGGCTCTCATTAGGCTCTCATTAGGCTATGGTAATCGGTATCAAGATATCGGCAACTCAAAAATCCTAAACTTATATCGTTTTCGTCTTTCACTTTCGATAAATGATTAATCATTGTGAAAATGTACGTATTAATAGTTTGTAGTACTTGTATCACTATTTATTTATTTATTGAGTAGGTGTACACTGCTCGTAGTTGCTTATTATACACATTTGATATTAGTCTGCTTATATCTTGCTTTCAGTGCTGGTAAATTAAAAAAATTACTTATGCTCATTACTTGTGCTCGTCTGTGCGTATTTAAAAACACTACTGGATTTGAACCAATACTTAGTAGTGTCACAAATAGGTATGCAGACTAGCTGCACCTATTGAGAGGACTTAGACATCCCTCGCGGAACCCGAGTCTTCCTCACACTTATATTGAGGGAGGCGATAATAGCCTTAAAATTAAAAACAGTGTTAGTTTCGCGTAGTCATGCATTATTTGAAACACCCATTTACCGTGCCAGTATTCTATGGACAAGCGTATTGCATAAAAGGTATTGTAGTCACGTGTTTTACTTGTAAGAACAAATTTGTGATTTCTGCGAAACTGTGAAATGGATATTTGAAAGTTGTTATTTTTGTGTTTATACACATATTTTTTTAAAAAAGTCAAATGATGAGTCAAATCTTGATTGTTTATTGACTTCATGAATACAGGGTACTTGTTTGCATCATTGTAAAGAAAATAGAAAGTGGAGGAGTGGGTGAAATATTTTGTAAACGACGTTTTAGATAGTTACGAATGCTTTGTTCGTATCATGGTTAAAAATTCGGTGAACTGCTAACGAAAATTGAAAACTTAAGAAATTTGCATTGTGTTTTTAGCTTTGTTTTGTCCTGTGTAAAGCAGTGAGGACAATTTGTTGCAACATTTATTTGCCTCATAGTTTTTAGAATAAAATTACGTTTCTTGTAGAGATATAAATTGTGTAGTTATTTCAAAAAAAAATAAAAAAAAAAATGCATTTGTTTGTAGATATATTGAATAATGTTACAATGACAAAGCAGCTGAAGTTTGGTTGTACTGAAAACTTAACTTTGTACGACACGAGGCTGCGCAGGCGGATTGGATTTAAAATCACTCTTTGTTGTGAATAAATATCAAACTTCAACAAGTAATACCTAACCTGAACTACGCGATTTTATTTCTAGTTGTCGGAGCGGCAATGTTTAGTTTGTAATTGTAAAGTTTGTTTCAATGAACTGTGAAAACAAAACTTTTTGTTTCGGTAACAAGGTGAGTTTGTAAAACAAAACTTCCTTGTGACGAGCAGTTTATCTGCTTTAATGGTTAAAGTTTGTTTCAATGAACTGTGAAAACAAAACTTTTTGTTTCGGTAACAAGGTGAGTTTGTAAAACAAAACTTCCTTGTGACGAGCAGTTTATCTGCTTTAATGGTTAAAGTTCGTTTCAATGAACTGTGAAAACAAAACTTTTTGTTTCGGTAACAAGGTGAGTTTGTAAAACAAAACTTCCTTGTGACGAGCAGTTTATCTGCTTTAATGGTTAAAGTTCGTTTCAATGAACTGTGAAAACAAAACTTTTTGTTTCGGTAACAAGGTGAGTTTGTAAAACAAAACTTCCTTGTGACGAGCAGTTTATCTGCTTTAATGGTTAAAGTTCGTTTCAATGAACTGTGAAAACAAAACTTTTTGTTTCGGTAACAAGGTGAGTTTGTAAAACAAAACTTCCTTGTGACGAGCAGTTTATCTGCTTTAATGGTTAAAGTTCGTTTCAATGAACTGTGAAAACAAAACTTTTTGTTTCGGTAACAAGGTGAGTTTGTAAAACAAAACTTCCTTGTGACGAGCAGTTTATCTGCTTTAAATTCGCCCCTGGGGTGTTAATCGTAGTAGGAATAAAGGCAATTTCCCCTGATTTTTTCTACATTTATCCCGACATTGCCTGCGCTTATAACCGACGGCCATTAGTTTTTAGCGAGCGGAAAATACCAGGTCTTTTAAAAATAAGTTGGAACTTTAAATAGCGGTCGTTTCGTTATTTGTTGTTCAACCCAGAGAAAAACTATTATATGCAGATGAAATTGGAATATAAACACCATCTGTTGTTTTAATTTGTTATCTTATTGTTGTCCTAACTTGTAGGTGTAAGTAAAATTGTCAAGCTTTGAAAGCACGCATTGAAAATGTAGACGCCTTGTTTTGTATATAAACTACGTATTAATAAGCTTGGATCAGCTGATTTCCTTATTGCACCTGCGCGCTCTTTTTGAAACATATTTTTATGTCCAAACATAAAACCGACTTTAGAATCGTGTTCTACTTTCATACTTTAATCACACCGCAAAAAGTCGAGCAGCAATAAAAACCTAAAGTTGTTGGTGAATTTTTTCAAAAAACGCTTTTGTTGAGGTCCGTAAATACTAAAATTTAAAAATAAAAAAAAATTGTTACGATCCAAACTAGGGTTAGATATAACAAATTTTCGAAGAGCCACCTCTTTCACATGCAAAAACCATTTTTTTATATATAAGAATACGAGTGGCGTGTTGTACATTGAAAATGCAGTCAATCTTATTTTGTTTTTTGTGCCCCACAGAGGGTTGTAGACTAGCTGCACCTATTGAGAGGATTTACACGTCCCTCGCGGTACCCGAGTCTAACACACACACTTACACTTGCAACACTACACGTACAAATTTAACACTTTACACTCACAGTTATATTTAGGGAGGCGACAATAGCCTTAATGTGCTTTTCGCCTTAAAATAGCAAAAAACCTCCTAACGTACTTGCTGTTGCTGTAGTTACGCCGTCAGTTAGTAGTAGAAGTCTTCGCTTCTGTCTGCGAAGACATGTAAGAAAAGTTGCGATGAAATAGGAGCTGTAATGGTGTAACCGGTAAAATGGTGTTAATTTTACACTCAAAATAACGTCTTATATTATTTTTATATTCGGTATAACGGCGAATATGTGTGATTTTATATGGTTGGGTTTTAGAAATATACGTTCATTTTTTTATGATTGATTCCTGGGCCTCGCAGCTACTCTAGTAAGCCTGGAAAATACGCCACTGAAAATGTATAAGTAAATTGCACATGGCCTTGTTAATCGCAGTACGGTTTGTCATCTATAGTAATTAACAAGAAAATGTTTCGCGTAATTTTGATTTTTTTAAATCAAAACCCGGTTTGATTTTGTAAAAAATATGAACTTTTTTACGATGACTCACGCGCTCGTATACAGCTCGAGCGCGACACGAAACCAATGGTTTTTACTTATACAAAAAAAGCTATAACGCGCCTAAAAAAAAACAAAAAACAACAGCTTTAATAAATAAACGGCAGTCATTTAAAAAAGTTTTCACTAAAAAAATACCTTAGAACGTGTAGGCCTATAGTTTCATTAAATGTATGACACTAAACGTAAAGAATACAGCGGTTGCAGATACACTTTTTTAAATAATAAATTGAAGGGGAAAGAGTGTAATTAGGAAGGATGGTCGTGTGTTGGTTTTACAAAAGGGACATTTTGTTCGTTTAGGATAGGTTATGGAACGGGAATAGTGACTAAAAAAGAAATAGGCATATAACGCGAAAACGTAAATTGTAGGCTCGGAACGAAACATTCAGTTTGGGAAAAAATGTTTCTGAATATCTAAATTATTTCTTAACTGTATGTATATTTTTGAAAACTCGAATTTTTTTATAGGTGTACAATTTGAGGGGTTTCAATTTGCTTTAGCGTTAACAAAATTTAACAAAAATTAAAATGAAGTTTTTTTTGTTGGCACACGTAAGTGTTTATTACACAGAAGTAAGTAATTATCGCTCAAGGAAAGAAATATTCTTTGCTTTGTAAAACGAGCACTACCAAACCTTGACATATTCGAAAAATTAGAAATATTTTTGTAACGAATATTCGAACGGATCTTTAGGACTGGTACAGATATTTAATAGTTTGTTGAAAGTAATCGATAATACCTTAGCCGCCTTTAGGTCCGTTGAGTCTACAAACTACAGGCAATTGTTGTACGGGTAGAGGCGTGAACACGAACTTTGGAATTTATCGATTGCGGATTTTCCGCAGGGTTCCCACCTAGTCACCGGTGTACAGCCATTCACATAGTGATGGAAAGTATTGCCCGCTCAAACGTATCTCGACATTCAGTTCACCAATAAAAAAAAATAATTTTTTTTTGGAATGATGGCTAATTCAATTTATTGATACTGTATAAATTGTTTAACATATTTTTAAGTACATATCCAGTAATGCGTTCTATATTTTTACGCGCATTGTATTCCTAGGTTTTTAAGACACAAATGTTGTCAAAAATCAGCTGATAGATTTGTCGAAACTGTGTTTGTAGGCTGACATTTTTTCTCGTTCTCCTATTATTGTTTTTACTTTTAATATATTTATTAATTCAACGCTCAGTATAATATAATCGACAACGTTTTTTCTTGTACATTATTCGGTTCTGTTTTCGTACTCTAAAAAGTTTGACAAATGATATTCGTTAGATATTAATTGGACGTGTGTTGCATGATTTATTTGTAAAATTAATTTAAGGTGTAACAAATATATATATATATATATATATATATATATATATATATATATATATATATATATAAAGTACTGTTATTGGGAGAAGTGATCTTGCTTTCATTCAGCAAAACAGCTCTTTACGTTTTAAGCCCATTAACAAGTTTTATAATTCTATATTGCACGCACACGCACACACGAAATAATTACTGTTATATTACATTTCTTTTGAGATGGGAGGAGGGGATTTTAACAGTGAGTAAATATTGAAAACCGATTTTAAATTAAGGCAGCTCGTTTTGGTTAATAAGTTTGACGAACGTTTACCACAACAAACTGAAGCCGCGCTCGTCACGCGCTGATCAACGTGCTCACGTGTTCGTTAAAATTTAGATATCAAAATCGAAAACAAACTGCTTTATTATTATTTATTAATAATCTGTTTTATTTAAAGTGTTACGGAATCGGTTGAGTTTATTCAAACAAGTGTTTCGTTCTGTTCGATCGTTTTGTAATATTTTTACTTGCGTCAGTTTGTATTATAAACTGTTTACTGTATTGTTTCACCTAGAATAAAGCTGGCGTTTGAGTTATTTATTGTAATATGTAAGTTATTAATGAACAACTGAAAGTATGTTTTATTTGGAGCGGTAAATCTTCTTTTGCATTGAATACTTCGTAAACGAAATGAATTACAGCCTACAATACAACAGTACTGTTCAACACTCTTATTCCGAATCCGTTGTGATTTCAAAACGGCGCCGGTATTTCGTCGTGTATGTAACTGCATTACACGCCTGTACTGCAAACATAGCATAGTGTCTGTTTATACGGCGTAGTGTGGGACAATCATTGTAAATCACTTGGGTAAATAAATACGTTCATTTATTGTTTTATACGCAGGAGTACTTAATTGTTCTTTCATATATACATTGAATAATAAACATAATCTGCAATGGCAGTTCTTGCATTGTTTCTAACAAACTATGTACAGAAAATTTCTTTTAATTTTCATTTAACCATTTTTAAAAGACTGTTAAAAGGTGATTCATATTTTAATTAAACGCTGTAGATATGAAAAGTTTTAACATGTTTGCCTGAGTCGGGGGTCGGTCTCCCACGTGGTGTGTGGTGTGACGTGTGCATCGCAAGGTCGACGGATGACCCCGTTTCACGCCGCATCGATCCGCTCATCACCAAGGACAGATTGGCCGCTACCTGCCTCCCCCTCTTTTAAACTTCACCCAACACTTTCCCGTAATGACCGTGGAAAACTTGATTAATTACAAACGTGTATTTTCCCATCAGGATGCCGCATAAACTGGTAGGAAGTTGTTTGTCCGTTCGAGATTTCCCTGGTGGAAGAAACGTTTGATTATCGCATTTCCTTATAGATGTAATATATATTACGTCAGTGGCGTTCATCTCTAATGATGTAAAATTTTCAGAGAATGTTTAATGACGTGTTGATCCTTTGTTTTGCGTCGGGAGGGAGGAAAATAAACGCATTCTATTTAGGCAGAACATAATTAACAATTAGGTGCTAGTGCTTTGCAGCTTTTATTTACATTTAAAATTATTAACTTTCAATAAATTCAGTTTCTTATTTTATAACACGTAAATAAATAATTAACTAATACAAAATAAAATATACCATATCTAAGCTGGTAGTTCTTACACAAGACAGTAGAATGTCTGTCTTACGCCTACAAACATCGATTATTAAATTAATGTTAACGGGGGCTTCTCATGTCTGATACACGATACTTAATTACATACTGAACTGCAAACATAATGGGCTATAGATACAAACAAACTGTTGTTTGTTGTTTTCCAACCGACAGATTTGGTGACAATCAATACATTCGTTGTCGTCGGTCACGCCAATACCACTTAAACACATTCTTTTGTTCATTGTCGTAGGGTTATCATCATGCTTTCCCTCCTTTTTATTTATACTCCCCTATTCCTTAGGGTTTTTGCGCCTACTTCATTTTCCCCACCCGCCTGGGCCTCTGTCTCTTTTACCCTTTCTAGATCTTACGTCTTCATTTGTACCTCTTGCTAGGACTAGTAAGTCCTTAATTTTTACCCCTTTCTAGAGCTTGAATCTCCTCTATTTTCATTACCTGTTAAGGATGGTGTCTCCTTTATTTTTCCACCTCTTAAAACTTGTGTGTGATTCATTTTCCCTTCTGTTAAGGCTTATTTTTCATTCATTTCTTCCTCGTTTTAAGGCTTGTTTCTCCTCATTTTCCCCGTCTGTTAAGGCTTGTTTCTCCTTCCTTTTACCCTCATCTTAAGGCTTGTTTCTGTTTCACTTTCCTCACTTGTTAAAGGCTTGTGTCTTTTTATTTTCGCCTCGTATTGTGGCTTCTTTCTCTTTCATTTTCACCACCTCTTAAGCTTTGTTTTTTTTTCATTTTCCACTTCTGTTAAGGCATGTATCTCCTTAATTTCCCCCTCATGTTAAGGGTGTGTCTCCTTCATTTTCCGTTCCTGTTAAGGTTTGTATCATCCACCAGTAGCAGTAGATTACTGGAATATCGGGATATGCGGACTCATACGCCCTTATTGTTATGTTATAGTGTTCATTTAGCAGTAACACGCTATAATCTCCTAATATTTCTTAAATATTAGTGCTGACTTTAGAACCTTCCACCTGTGAACGCTAAACATTTACACTAAGGAATAACCAGTCAGATACGGGTGGAGAGAGGACCAATGTGAGGACTCTGCGTTACGTGTCACATCCCTCCAACTCTCTGGTTATGTGTCACTTCCCTCTAACTCTGGTTACGTGTCACATCCCTCCAACTCTCTGGTTACGTGTCACTTCCCTCCAACTCTCTGGTTACGTGTCACTTCCCTCCAACTCTCTGGTTACGTGTCACTTCCCTCTAACTCTCTGGTTACGTGTCACTTCCCTCCAACTCTCTGGTTACGTGTCACATCCCTCCAACTCTCTGGTTACGTGTCACTTCCCTCTAACTCTCTGGTTACGTGTCACATCCCTCCAACTCTCTGGTTATGTGTCACTTCCCTCTAACTCTGGTTACGTGTCACATCCCTCCAACTCTCTGGTTACGTGTCACATCCCTCCAACTCTCTGGTTACGTGTCACTTCCCTCTAACTCTCTGGTTACGTGTCACTTCCCTCCAACTCTCTGGTTACGTGTCACATCCCTCTAACTCTCTGGTTACGTGTCACTTCCCTCTAACTCTCTGGTTACGTGTCACATCCCTCCAACTCTCTGGTTACGTGTCACTTCCCTCTAACTCTCTGGTTACGTGTCACTTCCCTCCAACTCTCTGGTTACGTGTCACTTCCCTCTAACTCTCTGGTTACGTGTCACTTCCCTCTAACTCTCTGGTTACGTGTCACTTCCCTCCAACTCTCTGGTTACGTGTCACATCCCTCCAACTCTCTGGTTACGTGTCACTTCCCTCTAACTCTCTGGTTACGTGTCACTTCCCTCTAACTCTCTGGTTACGTGTCACTTCCCTCTAACTCTCTGGTTACGTGTCACTTCCCTCTAACTCTCTGGTTACGTGTCACTTCCCTCCAACTCTCTGGTTACGAGTCACTTCCCTCTAACTCTCTGGTTACGTGTCACATCCCTCCAACTCTCTGGTTACGTGTCACTTCCCTCTAACTCTCTGGTTACGTGTCACTTCCCTCTAACTCTCTGGTTACGTGTCACTTCCCTCCAACTCTCTGGTTACGTGTCACTTCCCTCTAACTCTCTGGTTACGTGTCACATCCCTCCAACTCTCTGGTTACGTGTCACTTCCCTCTAACTCTCTGGTTACGTGTCACTTCCCTCTAACTCTCTGGTTACGTGTCACATCCCTCCAACTCTCTGGTTACGTGTACTAAGAATGCGTAATGGGAGATCTAAGTAGCGAGACCACGTAAAGTTATACATTTTGTGTATAAAGTGTTATTGCCAGTTAAAAATGAAAGTAAATTGATTTGGAAAGGAGTCGGCCCTCATTAATACAGATTAGGCAGTGCCTATAGTCAGTCATACCTTTGTGAATATTTTATCTGTCTGACATTGACGTGGTCAATAGTTCGTTCGACATCGTTCTCTTTCTATATTTAGAAAGTAGCTTAGTTGTGTAGGCCCTTCATAAATCACAATTTATATAGTAAACCATCAGCAGTTCCATGCATGTTAATGTGCTGGAAAGGTTAAACGGGTGTGAGTAGACCAGCAACACAACATTGAGAGAAATGATAGCCAGTCAAAACTCAAAAAATGTCTGTTCTTGAACAAAAAATAAAAATTATATATAATTTTTGTTCTAATTACGGTAATTTGTTCGAAAACACGACAGTTAATATAACTAGTTTTTAACAACATAACCTGAAACTGTTCAGTCAAATCAGCTGATCGTTACGAATTAATATAAAACATAGCATAAAAGCAGTGAACGATCTTTTACTGTAAACACCAATCTAAACTTCTTCGTTGTTCCCATCAGCACGGGTCGTTTTACGCTTTAAGAGTTAAACAAGTTATGCAGAGTAGTGAGTGTGTGTACAGCATGTCTTGAGTAGATGGATTAGATAGAGTAGTATGAGTTGGAGGTACGGTGGGGTCGCTAAATCATCAGCTGCTCATTTCAGCTGCCTCCGCCGGCTTCCAGTAACATTTGTCGTAAACATTACGGTTACCAGTTAAATTGGCGGACAAGTTTACGGGCGCTTAAGACCTCCTGCGAGGTCTGCTGTTCTTTGAACTGCTAGTTAGTAAGGTACAATTGTACCTTACTTGTGTGAAAATCACTTCGTTGGACTCTCATTCATGTTCATTTAATGTTACGTAACACTTTTAAATACAACTAAAGTTATATATTTTGTCTCTAAAATTATTTTTACAGTTGGAAATAGCCTACATATGGATTGCGGTTGTATTACAATACAAAACGTGTAGGTTTATTAACGTTAAGCTGTATAGGCAGGCGTCACAAATAAAGGGTAGCTAAGATTTTTTTTGGTTTGACGAACTTTGTACTCGCACAGTATCCAGCAAATGCGTACAAGCAGAAAGATTGCCCGATGCTTTTGTTTAGTAGGTTAAATAGGAAATAATCGCGGCACGCAGCTGTCTCGCTCGTGTAATGGAAACGCATTTCTAATTTTAATTTTTGTTTTGTTTTTCAATCATTTGAAAATTTGACTTCACTATCTTAATAAGCATTGAAATCTGTATAAATTGGTATTTAAAATTTTAAAATATTCTTTTTATTTTAATTTGATTCTATTTTGAAAATTTTAAATACGATTTTTTTGCGGATTTATCGCTGATTAAGGTGGTGAAATACGACTTTCAAAAAAGTTACGAATCACCATTTTTATATATATTTTATTGGGTAACGAACTTGTCAAACGATCCCTTTAAAATTGATCTAGAGGTCAGGCGCGGCGCCCATTTCAAAGTCTTACCCTTTATGGACGTAATGGAAGTTCACTAGGAACATAAGAGACTCTGATTTTAGCCTATTTTGTTTTTACATTTGAATTACTCAATATTTTTAGTTACGAAAACAAACAATAATAATTGAATTGATAGAAACAATTGAGTATTAAAAAATATGAAGTTTTTGAAATTCACCTTCCCTGTACAATTTCACATTTTTTAAATTTGTATTCTGATGGATTTTTGTTTCGAAAACAAACGTAAAGATTTCCTCTGACAAGGACCTTCAATATAATTTCTGTTTAATTAATTACATTACTTAAATTGAATAATTATAAGAAACGAAAAATACAATATTGTTTACTTTAAAAAGTTTATTAAATGAAATTATAGATACGATTTAATTTTAAATTTGAAATGTATTTATTTCATAAATAACACATCAAACATTCGTGATTCGTAAAGTGAAGTAATTTTAATGGAAAACAAAATTTTTATATCATTGGTTCGATGGTATTACGAGATGCTGTATTGGCATAGACTGGTGGAAGCGTCTGACGTTACCATGGCAACGATGACCGCGTTGGTGGACGGAAGTGCGTCTCGTTGGCCGCTGACGTCAATATCCCCCACCCCACCACCCTCGGGGCCCACACATACTGTCCGGTATGGTCGGAATAATTTTACACTTTTCTTTTATACATTATAGTGTTATCGCCATACATCCTGATTAAATAAAACTGAAAATTAATATACCGTGTGTATAGAGTTTTAAATTTTACCCTTTTTTTTGTTTTAGCTGTCATAAACAGCGTTAACATCTACATTTATCAGCATTTTAATTTTCTACTTACAACGTACATACAAAACAGACATGTTTTTGTATGTATTTTATATAGAATTTGAAATTCTAAAATTCTAAATTACACCACTCGACAATTGCATTTAAGGCACTGCTACCTGAATATTTTAGTTATTGTGCCCTGATCCCTGTTTTATGAAAGTTACATTACTTATTCACGATTACAAGTACCTTTAATTTTATAGTACTGCTGTTTTATAAAAAGCGTTTATACTTTTGAAAAGGTTATAAATGTCCCAAAATGTGTAAGTACTTGTTCACAATACATAATTATTTGTTTCTATGATTTGTCATTTTGAGAATCGTAATTGAATTTTACAGTAATAAAATTGTGTGTACTTCAAAGTCTCTAAAAATTTTAAAAATTAAAAACAACACCTTTCAAAGTAATAAAATTGATAATAAAAATAAGAAAATAACTGAAAATGTTAGAAATCACTGGTAAAATGTTGTTAATGAATAACTTGAAATTAACTAGTTTTCACTCTTGTATGTTTATGTTTATGAATCACTTTTCTCTCATATTGGTAAGGGGGGAATGAATTACTAAATTTCAGTGGTAAATATGTTACTTTAACTTTATGAAGCAGGTATTAGTAGGGCCTATGATTCCATGGTAGTATTAAATTTGCATATTATGAATTTTCTCTTTTATTAGTATTAAACTGGTAACTTCTTTGGTAACCACATCCTGGAAGATACCTGCTGAGTGCGATCAACTGCCAACCCATAATCTTAGAGCTAATTCTAGAGTGAATTGCAATTCTTTTTTGTTTTACATCTTTAGAATTAGATTTTATTAACCTCGATCCTTTTGGAAGAGGGGCATGCCCCTCACCCCACAAAGGGGGAGGTCAAAGTACACCTGTGGGTCTGGAGCCCAAGTTTTGCAGGGGCCTGGGCATGACATTTTTTACGGGTATATTAGGAAAAAACCTTTGATAAATACTTGTTAACTGTGAAAATTAATGTTTAACACATGATAAAACCTATTGTAGGCGTAGGGTGACCAATTTTTTCTACTTCATAAACAAAATACATTCTTATTCTATAATACGAAGGCCCCCTCTCTTTAAAGGCCCCCGCCTGTTTCAGATTTTGGGTCTCAGGCCTGAAATTTCATATAGGGGCATGAAGAAGGACTTTCTAAACCTATTTATATTTTGCCATTTTAATCAAGGACATTTTTTAGAATATATTTTTAGTTTTTAGTTTGAGCTTTCTTTACTTTTGTGTTATATAAGTAGGACATACATCAACCACAGTAGTTCTTACGCAGGCAGTAACTAAGATATGATTGCTTTCTGGAGTTGGTTTTTATTTTACTTCAAATTTTTTGTGAACTTGAAATACACTCAATAAATATGTAATTTTATTACATTTAACTTATGTTATACATTCTTTGATTTCAGATTACTCGCGTTAACCGCGTGTGTGTTTTGTCACCCCGCCGCTCCGTGTAAGCCGCCAGAATTGCCAACCGTCACGGAAACATCTCGGGGAGCCCTGCAGCTGCTTCCACACCCTCACCCGCCATGGGACGCAAGAAAATACAAATATCTCGCATCACTGACGAGCGTAATCGACAGGTAAAGTTAGCCACCGTGTTTGCTTCTTTTATCTAGTTCATTGTAATATTCCAATTAATAAACATTGTAGATTCCTCCCCCTCCTCGCTCTTGTTTAGTGTTTTATTGTTTGGTTCTCGTTAATACTAACAAGCATAGTTTATGAAATATAGAGGAAAGCATTATAATAGTATAATTAAAAAAAAAATATTAGTATGTCATATAACATTATTGATTTTAATTGACCATTTAAAACATTTCATAATTTACCATCGTATATGCAAATCATTCATGTCAAAGTAGCTGCATTCAAAATATTAGTAAATTCGAAACTTTTATAATCTTAAACGTTTTTAAATAAAATTTTTGTTTTTGCAAAATTTTAATCATGATTACGATGGTGAAATCAGATTAAAAAAATTGTAAAGTAAAGAAGTTTTGATAAAGTTTTTTCATGTATTAATACTTCATGATTAATACTTTTTTTTAAATATTTAAATTTTGAATGGCTGTTATATTATAACAGATACATTTTGCATAATAGTCAACAGTCGAAGCTATTTTAATCCAAAATCAATAGTTATGCGAAGTTTGAATCAAATCAGATAAAAATTGTAGGCACTTGACTGTAATAAATACACACATAATGTGTATACACAGTAAAACAATTTAAATCCCAAAAGAAATTTTAGTTGTTTTAATTAGTGCTCATTTCATGGTACCAGTGCGGACTGTCTTAGCCACCAGTGGACATTCATTCATATTTAAATTAAAAACTTTCAGCTTTATAATTACTGTAATACTAAATGTATAAATGTACAATTTGAAAAATATTTCTGTAATAATTCATGAAGGAAGCTTATGAACTAAGTGTTTTTTTATTCAATATATCTTTAAATATGTATTAACATTGATCATGTTGTTCAGGTGACATTTAACAAGCGCAAGTTTGGTGTCATGAAGAAAGCTTATGAACTAAGTGTCTTGTGTGACTGTGAAATAGCGTTGATCATCTTCAGCAGCTCAAACAAACTTTACCAGTATGCCTCAACAGATATGGACAAAGTCTTACTCAAGTACACTGAGTATAACGAGCCTCACGAGTCGCTGACCAATAAGAATATTATTGAGGTAAAGCGATTGAATCAAAATGGAACTGTTTACACATTAAATAGCCACAGATTGGTAATTTTTAAATTTTCTAGCTTTCATTTTCAGTTCATACATGTTTAATTATTTTAAGTGAATGAGTGTTATAACATGTTACCGTATGATTTCATTTGGCAATAGTAATTTTAGCTATTTTATGAGAAATTTTATTTTAATCATACTTAGCCAGCTAAAAATATTAAAATACAAAATATGTATATATACTTAACTAACAGCTATGAACAGCTATTTTTGTTACATGAGTTTTCAGTGAGTTGAAATTTATGTTATGAGTAAACTATACTTTTTTTGTTATTGTATTTATATAATAGTTAATAAACATAAACTGTCTATTTTCAATGCTCTAATTCTGCCTTCAAAGATCACTAAGTAAACTTTTAAAATAAACATATTTTTTGTAAAAGTTTTTCTTGTTTTGATAATTTTTTGTATTGCAGTTATGAGTGGTTTTATTTTTATTGATTGTAAGATATTTTGTTCTTTATACAGTTATTTATATTAATTAACTATTGTATTTAAAAGAAGTGTTTTTTTTTTAAATTCAGTTGAAATGTAAGCATCAAATGTAGGTACAGTATCTAACAAAAACTAGTTTTCTTATTGATTGTTTACTCTAATGGCACTTGATAAAAAATTTGTGTGATAAGATAATTAAAAAATTACATGCATGAGAAGTAAATTTGTCAACATAATTTTATTTATTAATGAAATTTACTCGTAGCTCCTAGCTTTTGCATTTCTAACTTTACTGGTTCATTTAGGGTGGATCCTATGCAAAATTGTTCTTAAGGTAGGGTTTATTAAATAGTATGTAAGGTGAAGTATAAATCGTAACATAACAGTATGGCTACTTCTTAAACATTAACAGTTAAGGTCGGGTTCAAAAGAAAACTTTTAGCGCATGCTTTTTTACGAAATGTTGTAGGTTTTTTGTGTAATTTATGGCCAGAACTAAAAGAAGGCTCCATTATGTTTTCATCCCTGATTAATGATTTCCTATAAAACCATTTATCTTTAAATCCACAAATACACCCATATCCATTTGTTTCAAGCTCGAATCTTGTTTTTCAAAAAAAAAAAACATTTCCCAGTCAATTGTTTTAAGTGATTTCATGATTACAGTGTACTTTAGGTTAACCAATCGGAGCTCTCCCAAGGCTCAGGCAGCCAAGGTTAGAGCTATTTCTGTAGCTTGACGGCCATGCTGCGATGCTTAGTATAGCAATGCATGTTTCACATACAGTACCCAGTACTTCACATTTTTTGTTTTGAATCACTAAAAGAATTCTTTTTACATGTTATTTATTTGAAAACAGAAATTTTAAATTTTCCTGTTTTATTGGTTATTATTTCGATATAATATTGAGATAAAAAAAATAACAATATTTCTTTGAAAAACTTACTACCAAGAAATGTTTCAGTTGTATTTGTTAACAATAACAGTATAATGTATCTTCTTTGTGAGGGCAGACTCGTATACAGTTGATAGTAAAATGTTCTTTTTACGCACCACTACAAGAGCGGCTAAGGTTCTGTCAACCCTGTTGCCTGTCTTGAATCTATTTCCCTTAGAAATAATGTTACTTAACAATACAGAATATTCTACTATTTGCTTAAAGTCATTGATTGAACAATATAGATTGCTCACTGTTTTAAAGTAGTTTTATTTTGGGAGTATGGTCTATTTTTTACATATTGCATATATTTTTTGTTTTTAAAGATATGGCAAAGATCTTTAAAAACAAAAAACATATACAATATGTAAAAAACAGACCACATTCACACGTATAAGGTCTTAAAAATGTGATATGAACAATTAATGGTGTAATCTGTACTGTTAATTAACATTAGTCTTATATGGAATAGATTCAATATGACCCGACACTTCTACGGACTCTTAAATGCTAACTTCTTGTCAGGTGTACATAGTAATCCTTCACCATTACTTTTTAGAACATTTTTATTTCTCAGTAAAATAATGTAATTTTATGAGTTAATGAATATTAATATTCGCCTGTTGTCTGATAGCTTAGAAAAATAGATTTGTTGTTTTGTATTATTTTGTTCAGTCTTTTTTCGGTAATGATATGTTATAAAATACAATTTTGGACGATACGGTATTTTGTAAGCACATACTAACAAGTTAATGTCTATTACTTGCAGGCATTAAATAAAAAGGAACACAAAAATGGTGCATGCAGCCCAGACAGCCCAGAGGCTGACTCTGAGTATCAGTTGACGCCAAGGACAGAAGCCAAATATAGTAAAATTGACGAAGAGTTCCAAATGATGATGCAAAGGACTGCAAACAATAGGGTAAGGCAGTTTTAAAAATATGTTGTTTTAAAATTTTTCAAGACTTATAATTTCCATTTTTTTTTTAAAAAAAAAAAACTAAGTTGTGGCGTGATTAATCTCTGTTTACATTTTTAGTTATATTTTAAAGTGTAAGGAAATGTGTCTGATTTATTATAGAAATCAGTTTGAGTTAACTGATATAATGTCATTATGGATTTAACCAAGTTATTTCATATTAGGAATTTAATATTTTCTCTCTTAGTTTCCTCCGCTCAATTTTTTCCTCCCTGGATAGCAAATTTTACTAAAAATTTAGACTCCTGTAAAATTGTGACTAAAATCATTGTACAAAATTTAAAGAAAAAACAAATTACAATTTGTGTGACATATTTTTGACGGTCCTTCCTATCCTTTCCCCTGATTTAGCCCCAAGTGATTCCATTTGTTTTCCAAAAAGAAAAAAATGGTTTGGGTCACAGTGCTGTGCACACTACAATGCATTGAAGAATGCTGTAGGTGGATGGCTACTGACATAGGCTGTAGAATTTTATTCAACGGGTATTGAAAAGCTTGCTCGTAGGTGTGGTATGTGCTTAAATGTAGGTGATAACTATGTCAAAAAATACTTTAAGGTATGCTCTGTCAAATGTATTTAATAAAAAAACACGATAAATGTATTGACATCTTTTTAACCTTTAACAGAACTTACTTTTCAAAGAAACCTTGTGTGTGTGTGTGTGTGTGTGTGTGTGTGTGTGTGTGTGTGTGTGTGTGTGTGTGTGTGTGTGTGTGTGTGTCTGTCTTAATCTTCTAGATGTAGAGATTAGGAAAAAATAAAAAGTGTTTTGTTTGTATTATAGGTGGCGCCATCGAATTATACGCTGCCTGTATCAGTGCCTGTGGGATATGACTCTAGTTTACTGCAGTCCAGTCCGCATATGGCGCAGACCAGTAGCGTTAGTCCAAGGCCGTCGTCGTCAGAAGCTGACTCAGGTAGATTGTCTAATTTAGCCCTCATATTGATTAACCCCCATTTAAAAACTTTTTTTTTGTGTTTAACGTCCGACTATTGTGCACACTTGGGCTAATGCAGACGATCTTAAAAAAAAATTTAATTCATGTAAATAAAACTGCCTTGAAACTCCGTAAAGCATTATGAAGGATGTTGATTTTTGTAGTAGAAATAACTACAGTGAATAGTTAACAGCTAAAAGATTTGCATTATTATATAAGTTAGTTAAGAAAAACCTTGTAGAACACATTGCAAATATCCAAGATGGTGATAAATAATGTTTTAAATCTGAAATGTAATGTATTCAAATTACTTGAATTAATACAGAATTCCCCTATATGAGGAAATCTTAGAAATAAGGGTATCACCAAAGTAAAAACTAGATTTATAAAAAAATGTTTTGTAATTAAATGGTATCATTCCAGAACACCTATAATCATTATCTATTGCAATTTTTTCACATTTTTACTCGTGATTTTAGTGATAACTATTTTAAAATTTTGATTTATGTTATGAATATTTTTTTACTTTTACAATACACACAATTCGATGCTTTAATTTAATATTTTGTTTCCAGTTTATCCACCAGGAGCAATGCTAGAAATGAGTAATGGTTACCCTAATTCCTCATCGCCAGGTTTAGGTGGGTCACCATCACCGGGACCCCCTCCAGGCCATCCGATGCATCCAGGGAAACCACCTGCTCCACCCAACATGACTCCGAAACACTCACCTGCCCCACCCCGTGCCAACTTAAGGGTTGTCATTCCTAACCCACATGAAGAAGTGAGGAATTTTGAGGTAAATGCTTATTATTATTTTCATAAATAATATGACGTACTAGTCAGCTGCTTTGCTTAAGGAAATCAGAGCCTAGTTAGTATGTGATATAAATTAGTGCTGTTTGTTTAGACAACGGGCGTGGGGACATCAGCATTGAATACTCCAGTGGTAGCGTTACAGACACCAGTCTTAGGCTCGTATCCTGGATTGTTTACAGACCTCACGACCACAGATATGGGACTTGCCTCACTTAGTTGGACCTCTTCAATAGCACACCCAAGGTTTGTAGTTTTATAAACAGAATAAAAAGCTATAAATTTTCTATAAAAACTGAAATTGTTAATCACTTGGATAAAATTAAATTCTTTCCTTATATACTGATGAAATATAACAGGTAGGAAATAGTTTTAACACAAAAAAATATGTATAAATGATGTGAAGTAAATACTGAAGACCTAAAAATTAGTCTGCACCATATTAATTTTTTTTTTTGTCAGTTGTTACAATGAATATTTTTTTTTAGCTGCTCAACTTGATCGCTGCAGTGATTTTCAACTGAAATTGTTTTGGATTTTTTGACATTGTTTTCATGCCGTGTTATAATAAAAAATGTTGTTTATTGAGATTGCTGCATGCCGTGTTATAATAAAAAATGTTGTTTATTGAGATTGCTGATTGATGTTGCAACTTTAATATGAACTTTTTGAATTTGTTATATATTAATTACGATTTATATGAGTTAATGCATAAAAGATTGAACTTTCTTTGTTGAACTGCTCAACTTGTTTCCTATTTAGCAATCAAAAGTAAGGAAATAAAATCAAGGAAAATATGTAATTTGATTGCTAATGAATTTTATTTTTAAAGTAATTGACTAATTCAGTCTGTATAATATTTTTGTTATAATTTGTTCATAACGATATTACAGTATATTCACATTGTGTTCTTTTAAAACTTGGTGGCCTAGTTGACAGCGTACTGGGCTTTCACCCTGAGGACCTTGATTCCAAATGTGCACAGCAGTCAGACGTTAAACACCAAAAAAAAAAAAAACATAGTTTATATTTATTCTAAAATTTATCTTTAAAAATATTTTTGTGTGTTTAATTTTATAACTGGAATTTCTACAGTCAGTCCAGACTTAATCCGTGATTTCATATTTTGGTAAATAAATAATAATTGAATTGTTGTTTCAGTGGGTTATCTCATTTAGGAGTAAGTAGTTCACCACCGCCATCATCACCATCACCTCGATCAGTCAGGATCAAAAGTGAACCTATCTCACCGCCTCGAGATCACCCGCTGAGTCACCTAGCACATCCTCTAACACATCACTTATCAACAGGTATGTACTTCTGTTACACAAACTAATGCTTAATCTTTTTTTAATATTATTGCTCTTGCTTCAATGCATCATTATACAGGGGAGAGTTTCTGATAATCACTTTAGTGTCCCTGAAAAGTAAAACCGTTTCTTATAAAATTTACTATCACCATTTTTTTCCTATTTTAATTCCTCTTAAATATTTTTTGTTTATCGTTTCGAACCATTTATCTGATTTTGTTATACTATAATACAACACTTATTAATATATATATATATATATATATATATATATATATATATATATATTTTTGTTGTTTGTTATTTTAAGGCGAAAAGCACATTGAGGCTATTATCACCTTCTAATTGTAAGTGTGAGTGTAAAGTGTATTTAAAGTAAAGTGTACTTATGTCATTAAAAGTCATAAGTGTAGTGTTGTAAGTGTGTTAGACTCGGGTACCGCGAGGGACGTCTAAATCCTCTCAATAGTTGCAGCTAGTCTGCACCCCCCTGCGGGGTACACTTATTAATAGTTTGTTATCTCTAAAGTAAGAAATCTTCCTTGAATTGTTTAAATTAGTAGTAAAAGTTAGACAAATATTGAAATTAGTTGAGAAAATGATTATTAATTTCTGTAATTATTATTTTTTACCATCAGTTAAATACAAGAATATACCACACAAAGTTATGTGTTTATGCAAACATTATGTGTCTACCCTCATATGAAACAGAAAAACATTGATTCATTATCTTTGAGTGTTTTGTAAGTAACTACAAGACACACCCCAAAACTTCTTATTTAGTTCCCTAAGACTTCTTATTTTAATTGCTAAGCTTCCATGGTGTAGTAACTGTAGGTAATTTAAAAATTTATAAAATGTACACATAAATTAACAACTTACAGAAAGAAAAAATACTTGCTAAGCAAGAAAAATAATTATAATAATCGTTACAAGTTCTACGAGGTTTGTCAATTAAATAACCGGACTGGTACTGCTACCAGCGAACAGAAAGTGCACCACAGCAGTGCCTATTGATGCTTCTCCCCACACTGAGCTTGACGGGCACGGTAGTTCGTTGCTCATACTTGCTGTAGCAATTGCCCGTTCGAGTAGTTGTGCTAGTGTCTTTTTGAAAAAAATGCTGTATTTAGATGAAACAATGTGTTGACTTCATGTTTCTTGTAAAACTGGGAAAAACTGCTTCAGAAGCTTATGCCATGGTAAGGGAAGTGAATGTTGATTGTGCGCACTAGTTTTTGAGTGGTTTAAAAGTTTTAAGAAGGGACATGAAACGACTGAAGACAAATCTATACCCTGGATGACCTTCAACACCAAAAATGGACAACAGCATCCAGAAAATTGAATTGATCCGTGAAAATCATTGTCTGAGTGAGCTTTTGCTGAAATCTCAGGAATTAACAAAAAAGTGTCATCAGATTTTTCATGAATCAGTGAACATGCAGAAAGTTTGCTACAAAATGGTGCCAAAACCTCTCATTCCAGACCAAAAGGAATCAAGATTAAACATTTATGTTTTCTTTTTAAAACCATTGATCCAGAATTATTAGAGTGGTAACTTGTGATGAACAGTAGTTTTTTATTTATGATCCTGAAACATAGTGCCAGTTGATATATTGGAAGAGGTCCGCCTCACCACAGCAAGAAAAAAAGCAAAAATAAGAAAATCAAAATTCAAAGTTTTTTTTGTGGAATTGTGTATCTTTACTGGATCGCCAAAGGTCAGAGGGTCAATCAGTCAACATTATTATGTTGCGGTTCTGACAGCCCTTCTTGAACGAACGAGAAGATGAAGACTCGATTTGTGAAAGAGCAATTCCGAGATACTTCACCAAGACAATTCACCTACCAATTCCACCTTTGAAGGCATTTTTGCAAAGTACGGCATAATCGTGTGTTAGACTACCCACCGAACTTGCCCAACCTGGATACGTGAGACATTTTTACTTCCTAAGATCAAATCGGAGCTTAAGGTAACAAGATTTTATAGTGTGGAAGTGGTGAACACAAAAGCAATGGAAGTTCTCAACAAGCTGACAGTAGCAGACTTCCAGCACTGCTTCCAACTATGGAAAATTTGTATGATAGTATGAAGTGTTGAAGGGATCGGCAAGGAAAGTAATGTGTTATTGCAGGGTGATCAATAAAATGTTTTATAGGACCAGTTTAGTTATTTAATTGCCACACCTCGTATACTTCTACTTGTTAAAACTAATGCGGAAAATTATATCATACAAAATGTATGAATTACGCATTAAATAGCCTATTCATTTCTTAAATATACTACATCTTAGTTATAAGAACTATAATATTTATAAACAAATAAATATCATAGTTATAAGAACTATAATATTTATAAACAAATAAATATCTTCATATCTTTTTCATATATAACTGAGAATGTTCTTAATGCCTTTTTTAATTATAATACTCATTACTATTAGGAAATAGATAATGTTTCCATTTATTGATATTAGTAAATTTAACTTTAGTGGTTTTTAAACTAAATGGCTTTTTTCCATTAATTAAGTAATTATTCTTGATTTATTTATTATTGTTGTACATTTTGTATTAAAAAAAAATATAAACACTGATAGTTCTTGAAATTGTATTTATTGTATTTACTCTTTTATTTATAATAAATGTTTAGCAGTTTGTTATTCTTCAGGCCCAGTCGGGACGTCGCCAGGTGACCCGAGGCATGACTACGATAATGGTCCAGTTGCCAAAAGGCCACGGGATAGTTGGGCCACATAGCCATTATACCACTCTCTGCTATCCACCTCTGTAAGTTTATAATATAATAATTGTCTTTCTTTATACTTATTTATAACCCATTATATGAGGTGCTACCCAAAAGTTTAGGGAATTTGAATTCTGTATGCAAACCATTTGTGGTATAACTTGCTGCCGGTAGAGTGGGTAAACAGTACTCTTTATGAAATAGCGTGCCAACAGCTGTGATGGTGAGAGGCAGTTTTCTTGAATTTCATTTGTTTGTGTAACATGTTTTAGTGTTGCAGTGATTCTTTAAACTTGTGTAAATGACAGATTTTAAGGAGCAAAAACACGCATCAAATTTCAAGCATAAAAAAACTGCTGCAGAAACCCATCGCGTGCTTGTGGAAGTATTTGGTAATAGTGTTACGAGTGAAACTTTTTTGTAGTACAAATGCTTCAAGGATAGGTGAACATCTGTCTATGATGAAAAGCATTCAGGATGACCCTGACAAGTGCAGCACCAGAAAACATTGCCAATTTGTAAGATGTTATTGTTGCAAATCGTTGAGAGACAGTCAGTGATTTTTGTGTAATTGTAGGAATGTCATGTGAGTCTGTTCAACACATTTTTTTCAGACAATTTTACCTTGAGATGTATTGCTACAAAATTTATACCGAAACTTCTGAGCAGTGACCAAAAAATCATCGTGTAGCCGTCTGCATTTAATTGAAAAATGCAATAAGAGGTAACCCTAACTTCACGCCTATGTCATAACTGGGTTAATGGTTATCACCCTGAAGCAGCAGCTGTAGCATGGAAAACTGCCATCTTCACTTAATAAAAGCACATTAAGTTTGCAGCAACATTAAATCAGTGTAGTTTTTTTTTACTTCAAAGGCCAGCGCACACTGCTAGTTTTTAGGAATTTTTTTGGCTTCCAAAATCACAGTAGTGATTTCATATGTACTCTGTTTGCCTGATCTTGCCCCGTGTGACTTTTATCTGTTCCCTAAAATAAAGTTGAAATTGAAAGGCCATTGTTTTCACACACTTGAATAGATCCAGGCAGACTGGCAGGATGTGCTTACAACACTTAAACTGGCAGACTTATAAGGAAGCATGGAATCATGGAAAAATGCAGGGATGGTTTTATCCATGCCCAAGGGGATAATTTTGAGGTAGTCGTAGAAACTAGGAGTTATAGTAATTAATTTTATGTATTTGAGAAAATTCACTAAACTTTTGGTTAGCATCATTTATTATAATTAATTATTTATTGTATAAGTATTTGGAATAATTACTGAATATCCATGGTAAAATGAGCTGTGGGAACGTAATAATGGTAAGACAATCTTAAAGTGAGCGCAGATCCTAATCTGTTTATCAGGTTTTTTCCTAAAGGTTTTTAGTTTTAGATGTAGTTACTGCCATTGCTTTTCCCTTAACCATTAACGCTGATCCCTCGTCCCCATTAGTCTGAAATTGGCATGAAGTATAGACTTTAAGAAAAAATCTTTAATCAGTTTTGAAGAATCATTGCACACACACACACACACACACACACACACACACACACACACACACACACACACACACACACACACACACACACACACACACACAACACACACACACACACACACACACACACACACACACACACACACACACACACACACACACACACACACACACACACACACACACACACACACACACACACACACACACACACACACACACACACACACACACACACACACACACACACACACACACACACACACACACACACACACACACACACACACACACACACACACACACACACACACACACACACACACACACACACACACACAAATGCATATATGTATATACTTTCACTAATATTAATTGGTCCTTGGAATAACATCTGTTTATGAGGTCATACATAAGGCAAAATTATATAGTCATTTAAAAAAAATATTTTGTGTACCTTAACACTCAAAATTTGTTACACCTGCTTGCTTCAAACCCTAGTAGCATGGCCTTACTTTGTGATACCATAGCTGATTCACATGTTCTACTGGGCCTTAAACTCTACAGACCAAATAACATGGGTATAAGCAGGTTTGACTTATAGTCAAACTTTACATTCAGTGATGTTGCTCACCATAATGGCGTCCAAAGATAACATGTCAGGAGAGTCTGTCTTTTGTTTATATTAGAATCACTGCTTCTGCAAGAATTGCTGATATGTTTACCAAACTATCAATCAGGATTAGATTAGATTCAGTTATCTTCCTATTTACTAATATTGTACATACAGATGAGATTTTAGAATGGATTAAATATGATAAAGAGTTTTATTAGGTAAGTCCTTTTTAAGGTCCTAATATTAAAAAAACAATGTTTTTTTGAAGTGAAAACTTGTTTAGGTACATCGTACACACCCAACAGTGATGAATAAGTTTCATCCGTTAGGGTCAGTAATGAAATGTTCATTCAAGTTTTTTTTTTTAATGAGGCAAATATAGCAAAGCGAGAAGACACAAAACCGTTAAGTTTATAATACATTATTTATGATGTTCAATAATAAATGTTATAAGTGCTTAAAGAAAGTTCGTAATTATAATGAAAATTGTGATAAGTTCAATAATAAATCTTTAAATTGTAAATAACACCTTTATACTATATACCTAGGACATATGTGTAGGGGTTTTACAGATAAATATACCTTGCACTTACTTCTTACAAAATTGTTCTTTAATGTTATGGATATAAATTAGTTTGATAATACACATTTAATTAACATGTTAATTACCAGTTCAACTAGCGCAAAAATTAAGGGCATTTACAGTTAAATTTATCTTTTACATTTTTTGTACAGGCCTGTTTTTTTTTAACCATTTAATGTAAATAAGTTCATTAATAAATATTTAAACTATTAATGAACATCATTGTGCTGCCTATATGATGACACACTTAGCTCAGCCATCACAATTATTACAGCATTTGCAGTCATTGGTTATTTGTAGAAGACTGATATTTTATTTGTGATGTAAATTAGTGTCTATTTCTTTAAATACACCATTTTAAACCAACACAAATCAGCAATGAATACTCATTTCTTTAATTTTTGAAATGAATAACTTCATAGCCCATACAAAATAATGTGATTTCCTATATTTAAGTTTTCACTTATGTGGGCCAGTGCTGCAACTCTTTGTTTCATATTATTTATTTATCTGTACAGTAATTCATTTTACTAAATATATGTCATTTGTTTGTGTGCTTCAGGATATTTTTCTTCAAATCCAGTTCAGAAGATATTTTTAATAACAAAAAAAAAAAAACTAAAATCTGCTTAATTTCTCAAAATTGGTTCATCGGATCTTGCTCCTCCAATAATACTCACGGATGAAGGTTCATAACTCATTGTATCAAATTGGAAAAATGAAAGAATATACAATTCAAAAGTAAATTGAAAAATAATGGTCAGGATCAATTTTTTTACTTTTACCATTTACTCAAAAACTGTATTCTTTTATTTTAGATTTTCTAACTCATTTTTGAGTCATTTTTTTCCTTTCTGAAAAAAACCATAGGTGTTTTTTGTTACCTTTTGATTAAATTTAAACAAAATTTAGAACAAAATTATATGAGCCATAGAGTGAAAAAGTGGTTTTATGTTCTTTTTTCTTAAAAAAGGGTTTATTATTATATTATTTAAAATGGTCTCAAGTTATAGACAAACCATACATGTGTGTTAAATTTCATGAAAGAAGTTAATTCGTTTAGTCTCTTGTGATTTGCACAAGCACAGAGACATCCAAGTAGGGGTAAAAACTGTGTTGCTAGGTATAATCAAGGGCTCCATAATGAAATTGTTTAAAAGTGTTTTATGTGGCCTCAGCATAAGTTAGACTAAAAACATGTTTCATAACATCACATAAGTGAATCGGGCTTTAAAAACTATGGGTTCGTATGTTTTCACATAATTTTGAATGGCTCAACTGCCATTGTTCAGATGCATGAACAATAATAGGTATTTCTGTTATGTAGAAATACACGTACACACACGCACACATGCACACGCATACACACATTTTCCTCTTAGGTGTTAACAGAGGCTCTGTGGCCCCTGACCACTGCCCTTGATGAGCTCCAGAATTTTGGATAAGGTGTACAAGGTATCCAAGGACAACCTGCCTGCACATACGACACTTCGGCAAGATTTGTAACAATCCTTATGTACCTTATGTAGATGACTCCAGATGTGACCATGTCTGGTGATCATGGCAGAGAAAACAATCAGCAAGCTTCTAGAAAGCTCCCACTATTTTCATCTTCACACTGTTCCCATGCTCAGTCAACTTCTGATTAGGGTAGCTACAGGAACAACCGCAACCTTTCTCAAAGATAAGGTCTCACAGAAAGTTTGGGCTTGTGTGGAGATATGATCACCATTCGCTTCATCATCTTCTGTGGCCTTGTTCTCTGAGTACTAGCAGAAGGAGGTGTAGTGGACTCCTCTCGTCCTCTCTTCCTCTCGCCTTCTGCTGTGACTGCCTTAGAAGTGGAATCAGCCGCCAATGGACTGGCTTGTCCCTCAGTGCTGCTGGCAGGCTTCCTTCTTCTTCTGTCTGTTAGGATTCTCCACCTCTTAGGATTCCATGCCGTACCACTAGCTGCGCCACTAGCCTTTAATGGCTTGTTTCCTCTCATTCTTAGTGAACTTTTTGGTTTCACCCTAGCCCATCTAACTGCACAGTTGCATCATTAAGCTGGGCCATAAAGTTGGCATCTTAGGGGATGAACAGATCTTCCTTCTTCATTAATATGGTTAGAGGTGATCTCCCATGCCCATTCCCCATATTCTTACTAGTAGAAGCCTTGTGCTTGGAGGCCCCAGCTTTACTAGCTGTCAATGTGCGAGAGCTAGAAGCACCATTGATTTAAGGTTTTTATCTTCATGCAAAATCCCACAAGTAGCTAGGGAAAATTTGGTCCATCTGAGCAGAGCCCCACTTATCCAGGTAAGGATAAATACTCTGGGAGAGCGCCTGGTCTCCTAAAGGGCTTCACACATTAAAGAAACATCACCAGTGCCATTCATCCCTTCGGCATGGGTAGCTCCCACTTTTAAGATTAGGGATTATTTTTTCAAAGTTTATTCTCCTAGATCCTCGAATTCTGTTGTGGATCTTGTCCAGGACACAGTTCTTCATTGCTCTGGGACGCAGTATGCTAATGCATACCATTCTGTCGGTCTAGAGCACATTCAGTGGCCCTGAGACCCGAGCAGTAACCAGACATCCAACTGAGTGACCACCGCTCGGGTCCCTCAAACCCCCGCCTCTCACACATACATACTGACACAAATTTACATATATGTCTTTCGAGGTCTATTTAAAATTAACAGTTGTGTTCAAAATTCACGTTATTGTACTATTCAGTATTGACAGTGCTATAATTTTAGGTTGTGTAACTAGTGTGGTTTTGCGCAATACAGGTTGGTTATGGATTTCACAACTTCACTCAGAGCACTTTTTTTAAGGAAAAATCATACACAGCATGATTTGTTCGTGTACGAAACGGTACATGGTGCACTATGTTGCAGACAACACTGATGGTGTAGGAAGGGGGAGGGAAAGCAAGTTGAGACATGCGTCTGAGTCACTACAAACTCTACTGTACAGTTTCTATAAAATGTGTTTTATTCATTATGTAGGGTTTTGTACTGTAGATATTTGTAATATAAGGATATTACACTCTACCTCAAGCCGGAAAAAAATGTTATATCGAAGTTATAAGCCAACATGCTACTTAATACAGCAGTTGTATATAATAATGTGTTTATAACTTTTAACATGTGTTAAGATTTGAGTAAAATTGTTATATTGGGGAATTTGTTATATCAGTGTGTGTTCTACTGTATATGTACAAAATATGCAAATATTATCACATGTACATTATTATCACATGTGCATGTGTCTGTTGGACCATTTCTTTATATGCTGTTGCTATTGTTTGAGCATGTAAATTAAATTACACTTATTCATACAGATATGATTAAATGATTAATTCTTATTCGCAACTACTTGAGAAAAGTTATTCTCAAGGTTAGTTTCAGTAATGTTCTCAGAACTGTTCAAAGCCAAGATTTTAGCATTAACATTTCAACTTCAAGAAATATTGAGAAATAAATCAACGTATGTATGTAAAATAGTTTTACTGTTGTTTCAAAAAAAGATTTGCCACAACTAAAACAATTTTCTTTGCAGATGGAGTGACTTAAGTGTGGAAGCAGGGAGCCATTGTGGAAAAGTGCCATAAACTGTAATTGTGAGCGTGTGAACATTCATTCGAGTGTGCACAAACCACAACATGAGTGTCGAACATATCAACTTAGGCCTAGTTGACAGTTTAAACCAAACCGGGGAATGTATTAGGTCTAACATTAATGTTAAATCAAGATGGATAGTCTGAATACAACACTTTAGTGCACATAGGAAGAATTTTATAACTGTATTGATATACATTTACATAGTATAATCTCAGCATTAAAGCTTCTAATATTTTAGAAATGAGCATTCAATATTTTCCTTTATTTGCTGCAGACTTTAACAAGGCTAGTTGCTTAGTTTGGGAGACATATGAAACAATTAAAAGTCTGTTGGAAATAAAAGGAAAGGACAGATCAAGTATAAAATTAAAATTATGAAGGTAAATTTATTTCATTATAAAATTTAAACTTTTCATGTTTTTGTTTTAAAGTACAAAGTAATCTACTTTCATTATATAAGAATGTTTAATATTATTTGAAAAACAAATGTAATATTTCAGTTACTAAGAGAGTCTACATTTATAACTAGTTTCTCGCATTTTATAATGGTCACTTCAAGGCTGTTATTATTACTGAAATACTGTAGGCTTATAATGTTAACATTGGTTATTAACAGTGCCAGCCTCAAGGTTTTAATATCAAATTATATTGTGACAAAAACAAGGTGGAAGTAATTAATTATGCCAATTTGTCTTGATTTATCCAAGATCTTGTCGGTGATGATAATCGAATTGGTTTTTCACCGGCGAAAAAAAAGATCTTGATTCAAGTTTGTAGCTCGATTCTTTGTGGATAGGAAGGGAAAGTGCTTATTTTGGAGAATTGTTTTTGAATTTATTTGAAAGGTACAAAAATTTGAAAATTAAAAAAAAACGTAAGAAAACATTGTTGTAAAATATTTTGTGAATAGTGTACACTCCAGAGTAATCACTTAAGGAATGATTGCGATATTTCAGGTTAAAGTGTTTTAATTTATATTTCCATGTTGTGTCATAAAGCCTGATGCTACAGTGAAAAAGTATCACTGTTTTCTTTGTTTCTACGAAATATTTGTAACGAAAAGAAAAGGAAATGCATGAACTACCAGATGCACTATTTTAATTTTATTCAGATTTATTTATTTTAAACTGAAAAACGTGCAACATTACTTATATCATGTTTAAAATGTGGTTATTGTATATCAACAGATTTTATAAGTCACCATTGCGATTCTTATTTGCTACTTCTGTTACTGTGAACTTTATAATTTTAAGGTTTGTCACATTTTTTAGCCTTACTCTTTGAAGTAGTCAGATATTTACAAAATCTAGGCAGTCTGCTGATATACTGCTACAACAAATTTTGTTTCAGTCTTAACACACTCTAGTTGTACAAAATATAGTTAATTGCTGATTGGCTACTAAAACAAAATTTGTCTTTGTCGGTAAATAAAATCTAGTGTTTATAAAATAGTTATTTTAGTGAATCACTTCTGTAATAAAAAATTGTTTTATTACAGAACAATTTTGTAAGCAATGTTGTTGTGTGAGCTACTGAAACAAAAATATATCTTAACCTAACCTATGCTAACCAGTAGTTACAGATTATTTTTAAATGTCCCTAAAACAAATAATTAGAATGATAATAGTTCTACCTGAAGTAGCAATTCTGATTCCAATGCCAGTCCAAGAATCTTGGTTTCGTAAATCATCAAAATTAATTTTTATTAAAAGTTTGCAATTACTGAAGATAAAATGTTAAGTTTCTTTTATTGCAGCTGTTGATGATTTTATATATTTTAGGCGATGATAAACAATTTTGTTAAAACGTTAAAATTAGTTTTTAACGACTAAAACAGGTAAAGGTAACAATACTAACTCAAATTTACTTTCTACCAAGCTGAGTGCCTTTAAATAGGTAATTAGTAATTCTAAGTAATAAGAGATTAAACAAATATATCTATTGATAGAATATTAAGAATTAACGTAAAATTAAGAATTTTTAAATTTGGAAAAGTAATTTTTATTAGACATCCATCTTGGTTTTAAATGTCTACCTTTTCCCCATGTCACATCACTCACATAACAACTGTATTTATGTACAAAACACTTGAATGTTAGACCTAACGATACCGTAAGTGTTATACTATAAATTGTTGTACCCGTCCTATATACGTAATTTAGTCATCACTGACTGTATACATAATAAATTTATGTAAACCCTGATGGTTTAAAATGTCAATTTGAGCCCGAACATTGTGAAGTAAACAAATTGATCAGACTGTACAGGCTATTCCACTTCTCGTGTAGTTTGTATTGCATTTTATATTGTATTTATAAACTGAATAAGAGTTAACACGGTGTCAATGTTATTTGTTTGATGTTAAAAAGAAAAGAAATTGATTTTACTCGTAACTTGTATATTATACGTGATGTTCATTATATGTAAACAGTGTTATACATATTGTGGATCTATTTTACAGCAAAAAAAGTGATTTATTCATAATAGGAACTGACATTTTTTGGAAAATTCAGTACAGAATATATATATATTTATAGATAATATTGAATATATAAAGTTAGATATGTATTTAACCTGAACAATGTCAGTTATTGTAACAGTGTAACTGTAGATGTCCGTTTACAAATCACACAGTTTATATGTAGGTTGTATTTTATAATAAACTGATATAACACCAAAAAAAAGTGTTTAAAGTAACCGTGAGGAGTCATGTTGCGGTGTTTAGCCGTACAAGTCAAAAAATGCTCATTGAGTTTGCATATTATTGGTATGTTTTTCTTTTTTTGTATAAAATGTACATGGTATTTTTGGACATAGAAATTAAAGTATTTTTGATTGTATTCACTGATATTTTTTGTATTTATATTACTTTTGACATTTTTTCACAAGTTTAGAGCTTTATCACATTTTTGAAAGTAAATACGACTCAATGGGTTTGTTTTGCTTGGTGTACATATGCCTGTGTGCGTGCGTGCGTATGTGATATGTTGCTTGCATTTCCTTGTGTCTTGTAGCCTTACACAGTGCCTCTCTCCTGCTGTGACATTCAAATGATTCAAAAGTATGTATCGACCGGAGATTCATATGATCTTAAATCGTTCATCTCTGTGCAACTTGATGTATGGTGTGTTCATTAATAATTGGGTCTCTATGGGTAAATTTTCACATATCCTTTAAATGTATATTTGCCGAATTATATGTCAAATTAAGTGTTTTAAATGTCTTATTACTCAGTGTTATTTAATTAATAAGGATTACAGTATAAAATCATATTAATGCAGTATTTAGTAGACAGATATTGTTGTAAAAAAAAAATAGCATGAACACGTATTAACAATATTAAATATTTACAAAGCTGTTCTTAATGTTACAAGTAGAAGTTTGGTATGTATGACGTGAAGATAATATATTTATTTTTAAACTCTCAAACTGTTTAAATTTTAAAAATTTTTTAAAAAAAGATATAAGTAATTATAAAACAACCCTTAATTAAATAAAACTATTTTGTAAACAATTAAGTATAACAAATTGTGCCATTTATTAATCTATTTGAATTTTAAAGTGTTTTTTTTTTTGAAACCACTAACTTATAAGGTTATTCTTAATACATAAATTTATTTGAAGAGGTTTAACTTGTTTTATATATTTTCTTAAACCATTTTAAAGTCAACTAGCAATTGATATTCATTTCTATGTATTTTATTAATATTTGAACTGTTATATTTTCTGTATTTTGAATAAATTACTATAGTAATTTTGTATTTTATAATTAATTTTCCATTAAAACAATGCAGTTTTATCTTTTAATATTTTATCTTTTGCATAAAGTTTTTATACAGTTCACTTAAAAAAGTTAATCGGATATATTAATAAACGCCTGCATAAATTTAAAATGTATTTAATATTTGATGTTAATGTAAACTGTTGGATGTCACAGCCTGTATTCTTTCTCACTCTTTGTGCCTTCCCTTCACGCGGTTACGCAATCATCACATTCTAGTTTTAGAAACATAGTTTCGTCAGCACAAACAAAATGGTTGCAGTTAGTCTTCCATAAAGGATTGATAACAGCAATCTTGACCTAACTGATATAGAAAACGTTATTTTTGTAACACTTAAAGAAACAAAAGAAAACTCTTCCACTTTGCCGGGTGAGATTGCGTTCACGTCAAAATAACAGGGATCATTATTCCATTATCTGTACTCTGAATATAATAATATATTGCTGTTAAACTTTAATAAATTCTATTTAAAATAGAGAGAGAAAGATATTCTATTTGTATGGTGCTATGTTTATGTATGTTATATAGACGTTATATTGATGTACTGTTTGTATGTACTGTTGTTACACCCATGTGATGTTGTTGAGGGAACCAACAGGGTTGTTGTACGTTTCCGGTTATCTGTACAAACTCAAATTCATTGGTCCAGTGCCACGCAGCCTTATTCGGAAAGAAAATACTTGTTCACTAAATTAAATCACATATTTTGTCTAGTTGCCATATTCTTCGTAAGTGCTAATATTACACAAGCCATAATGTGATGGTTATTTTAGCTGTAGTGGATCAGATATTTTTATTTTAAAATTAGTTACCAAATATATATATGTATATGTATATGTATATATATAAGGTGAGAAATTTATTTAATAGATTGACAATAATTTCTTGCTTATCTAGTTATTAAAATATCAAATATTTGACAAGTATAATAGTTTATTTTTCAATGCCATTTAAAAGTTTTATTCTTCGTACTCATGTACAAACATGAAATGCAAGTGTACAGATTTTGACTTTAAATAGTTTTGACATATTTTACTTGTATTTTTTAAGAGTGGGCGTTTGGGAAAAATGCCGATATTTTCAGAAAAATAAATGTTACATCTTAATTTGTTAAGTCATCATGTTCTACCTCTTGGTTTGAATACTAAAAGTTGAATACAAATTTTAAAATGTCTCCTACTGTAATGTAATTTATATAAAATTGGGAAACAGTATTTTTTTGAATGTCTTGAATAGGCTGTATGGAATTTTGAATTAAAAAAAACTAAAATCAAGTGATATAAGTCTGTCAATATCCCTTCTTCCAATTTATTTTTATTAAAAAAACTTTTCAGTACATTATGGAGAGATTTTTTGTTAAAATAGTAAATCCATTCGTAGTTCCAATAGTAATTAGTAAGTTACAGTTGTTAGAAAACAAAACAAAAATTGTCATGAACTAAATACAAGTAAAAAGCTGATAGAAAAACTGTTGTAAAATGAAAAAAAAATTGAAAAGAATGGCATTGCAAAGTAAACTTAATACGTTTGTATTAGAAATGGTCTCAAATTATTTTTTGTAACGTCACCTGATCAGGTACATCAAAATGTTATAATAGGCCTCAATTTTTACAACCGACCAGCCTTTTAGGCCATTTTGCAATATTTCTAAATAGTTGATTTTAGAAGACACTATTCTTTTATAAAAACTTTTAAATGATACCACAAAATACGTTGAAACAATGTGTTATCAACAGTGTAGTTTAAACTCCCTAGTTGTTGCGCGACTAATCAAATTGTCGAGTAAAGCTGTTGATTGTTTGATGTGTGTCGTCTGGTCGCGGGTTATAATGCACGACTTGTGTCACCTAAACTCTTTGTGCCATTATACTGTCTTAGATTGTATTTATGAATTGTTGTTTTTATTTTAGATGAGCTTAATAAATTTATAGTTTGGTTATGAATTAAGTACTATTTTATTAGTTGATAAATTATTGTTGAAAAAAAATATATATATATATATGACTGTAAATATTGTTTAGTTATATGTGCAATAACTGTGGTGTTCTGCGGCCAGATGACCAATTCGTAGAAATAGGGAAATAAAATCAAATTATATATCATAGACAAAAAGTCAAGAAACATAATGTCTATGAAAAGATTAATACAGTAGTTGTAAATAATATTGTGTACTGTAGTGTATTGTATTTTTACTGAATATTTTTTTGTTGCATGCTGAATGAATGTGAATGAACAGATTAATTCTTGGCTGAAAGTGCAATATGTTTAGAAGTCTATTATTTCTAGATGATTTCAAATAGACATGACTATTTGTTACATAATGTTTGAAAGAATTAACTATAAGAAAATAATAAATATAAAGTTATATAACTAATGTTTGTTTTATTTTTTCCTTCAGAGTGAATTATATTTTATAGAATTCTAAGTGTTTGCTTTTTTTGCAGTTGTGTGTCATCAATTCAAAAAGAACGAAATTGGAAGATGCCTCTATCAATCTTCAAAAGAGACCCTGTCATATCTAAATATTAATCTGGTTTATTGAAAATGATTTCTGAAAATTTAAGATTTTCCATCTTTTGTGCGATACATTAAAACTTCAGTTGCCTGTCATTTTTAATGCGGTCACCAAATGCGAAGCAGAGTGGAGCGGACTACACATTCAAAACCTAACCTATTATTTTTAATGTTAAAGTGGCTACTGAAAGCGTAATGGAGCTGAGTTGAGTCAAACGGCATCACATAGCTCTGCTTCGGTAGCTGCAATTACATTAAATAGGTTCACTTATGGGTACAATAGGTTTAGTTGTAGGTTCATAGTCCGCTGCGCTCAGGTCAACTCCACTCTGCATTAGTAGCCACCCGGCTGTAGAAGTTAATTACAGTAATTAAATATTAAATAAAATACTAAGTAATATTACTAAAGTAATTAAATAAATACTAGGCCTACTATACATTTTTTATTTTTTTTGTATTTTGTGGGTGGAAAACCTGAAAGATCAATGTAGGTCTTGTAGAAATAATAAAAGGGTTAAATTATAATTATTAGTACAATATATACAGCTGTAAAGTAGCTGATTGCAGGAAAAGTAATTTTTGCTTGCTGAGCAGTGCCAGGGCTGAAATGAGATACATTTTTGTTTTATTGATGATTCATTCAGGTTTAGTCACCTGCTATAAACTATCACTAATGCAATTCTAGCTTTACAGTCGTGGCTGACAAGATGTAGGGATTGGTGTTGCTTGTATAGTATTTGCTGTTTAAGGAGTAATGGTTCCTGAACCTTGTAAGCTGGTTCAGCATACGATTAAGATATTTGATTAGAATAATACAAATTTAGTTCTGAACATTAGTAACTGTAGCACTTGATATTTTATTTTATTGCAGAAAATATATATAAACAGTTCTTAAGGGTATTCTGTTGTTTGTCCATTTGATTAACTGTTACAGTCCCAGTTCCAAAACTGATGGTTATTTGAAGTTTCATTGTACTTGAAATTATTCTTCGCTGTAGTTAATCATTTTTACTCACCAATACACAATATGTGTAATATTTAACAACTGTGTTTTTACAGACATCCTGGAAGTCCACAGTGCCTATACCAACGATTCATCTGAACTTGTTCCTTGTGGACTGTGAATAAAACATTGATATTTGGTTTTTATAATTCTGAACAAAACCCTAATAGAAGAGCTTCGTTGTAGCTAAAGCCCTAATAGAAGAGGTGGAGTTGAAATTTTTGGAGGCTGTCTGCTGGGGTAGTTTTGTCCCCTCTCTTATAGAACTTGGTGGTGGACACTCCTGGATCTTCTCTGGAGGGATGCTACACCCAAAGATATGCAGGTTATGTGGTGCTAACCCAGAGGGTGACATGGCAACAAAGTGGTTTATCTCATGAAGAGAGCCCTATCACTAGTAAAAACCAGATGTTGTCAGGAGGACCTAAGTGTTAACCCAAGAAAATTACCCTGGCTCCCTTAACTAGAAAGAGGATCATCCGTTCTGAGACAAGGTGAAATATTTAAGTTTGGTGCTGGATACCAAACTAACCTGGAATGAGTGCATCTTCGGCTCATTAAGGGGAAAGTCAACAAGTCTGATGACAGAAGAGTGGTTGGTAAGACATGGGGGACTGAGACCAAACATGATGACGTACATCTATATTGTGGTCATAAGAGTATTGTGTGGTGGACCAAGGCTGAGCTGAGAGAGGCCAGAGAAGCTCTAAATAAAATCCAGAGGCTGGCCTGCCTGTGAATAACCATCTATATGAACATGACATCAACGGCAGCTGGAGAGTTCTTGAGTTTCCACCCACTGATTTATATGTCATGGGGTAGTGTGTAAATGAGCTTATAGACTGCAGGAAAGTAGTGTCTGGCTATCCTCAACTTTGGGACATGTTAGAATCACAGACAAGCTAAATGAATCAGACAGGACCTTCAGTAAAGCCACTTTAAAATTATAGTTACAGTAAATAAATTTTATCTAAAATAAATGTTAGCATAAAAACATTCAAAATAAAGTATCAGAATCAATGAAAACCACATTATAACATTGATTAAACAGATGCGTCATTGTCAACAAACAACATGTGACAAACCAAAGTTCCAGTGGCTTCCAAAAGATAGCAGCACATACTATTTGGTAGGCAGAAATAACATTATTTCTATATAGTGTTCATACACAGCGAATGGAGCAGTTTTTCTCGCGTTGTGAATTAAGGTCGATCTACACAGTGAAATGGCTGAACACTGCTTTCATAGAAGCATTCGTTCCAGATGAAGATTTGTTATTGACGAAAGTATGGTCCCGTGGCGAGGAAGACTAGTGTTTCGTCAGTACATTAAGATCAAAGTCCATAAATATTGCATAACAATGTTCAAACTATGCACGCCTGACGTCTATGCATTACATACACTTCATTGTATGCTGGTAAAAAGGAACCAGAATTGTATTTATGGTCGTACATATGATATGGTAATGGAGTTAATGGGATAGCTTGATGATGCGAACATATATGGTCGGTAGTTGTAAAAAAAGGACAATAAATGACTTATTGTCTTAGAATACAATGCTGCTAAAACGGGCGTGGCTTACAATGGCCAAATATCAGAATAGTCACAATAAGTGGTACAAATAGGTGGCTCTGAAACTTGGAACAGGTGCTAAAATAGGAAGACAGCTAATAGACAAGTGTAAAGGTATATCAGTTGCTATAGGTACCTTTCGAAAGAAACCTCAATCTTCTGAATAAAGAAGAACAAATAAGAAAAAAGCAAAGCTCTATTCTGCTGAGCACTATTAAAAAGGATAAATATTTTTTCAAGAGAGGCTGGAAAGGAAACCAGACACTACAGTACACTTGTAAGGACTGCCTTGGGGGACTGTAGACGTGTTTCGAATGCTTAAAGGACAAACATGAGAATATTTGAAAGCAAAAAATGTAAAGAGTTAATGACATTTCCACGTACAAAATGAGATAACAATTTTATTTTAACAAACCCTTAAGGTTATTTACCTAACAAACTCTTAAGGTTATTTACCTTTGATTCATTTTTTATAGGATATTACGAACAGTTTTAGTCTGTGTGTTAGGTGAGTATATATATATATATATATATATATATATATATATATATATATATATATATATATATATATATATATATATAGAAAAAAACTAGTGTTCTGGTTTTGGGCTGCTGTTCTCATATATTTGAAACAGTCTTTAGCTGATGTGAAAAAGAGAATTTTATTTACATCCTGGATGTGGCGATGTTAAACTGCCTGAAGCTACAGATATGAACGAAGACACTAGGATCTGTGACTGGCGTAATTCCACAATCTGTGACATATTTACTTTCTTCTGTCTGCAACACTCAGTTGAATCATTTCAAATACACTTTAATATCCTTACATCATATCATAAATAAAAAACACACAATAGGATCCGTTGATGGGATTCTGAACACAATTTAATATGTCCACAATGTAAGTTTTGTTCAGTAAAAATTAGTTTTCCATTCCTTTTCAAAAAATTAATTTATTTTATTTTATTAGAAATTCCTCCAAAAATATTTAGTCAGCAGGTTAAATCACAACTGACATTTTATATTGTTTAATAATTGTAAACAAATGGCTCTTCAAAGTTGTTGCAAGTTGAATACATATTAGAAAATATATATTTAGAAAATTAACTATTAAATTTACTATTTATGGCGTAAAAATCTTTATGTACACCAAAGTAAAAAAATAACAATTTGATAAAATGAAAAAAAATATAAGGATTTTTTTTTATTTTTTAAATTTATTTACACGATAAACATTCAAACAATCGTTCTCAAAACAAAAACAATATTTTTACTTGTGTGCTTTACGTTAGGCCTATATGATGCAATATATTAGTTGTGGATTCATTGTTAAAGTGACAGGCGTTTCCTCCCCTCCCCCCACTCGACTTGGCTTGTCACATTTTCTTTCAGAATGTAAGTTTTAATATTCAGAAAAACAGTTCTTATCAAGCTCTGCAGTGTCAACGCTCTGTTGAAGCCTTTCTCCAAAGCTGACTGCCAATATATGTTTGACATTCCATTAAAATATTAAGTGGTAAGGGGACTTGATGCTCGCGATGGTTTTAAATAAAGATCATGTTACCGTTCTAGTTACATCCCATGACGGTGATGGAAACATTTTATTTTGTAGTACTAAACTGTTTTTATCGTCCAATTTAAATCTAAATTTTAAGTCTTAAGGGTCCTCAGTGTTAGTACCACCCCTTTTCCAAAAGTTTTTTTACATTCCAGCCTTGATGAGGCAAGTCATTAATAAAGTTCGAACTATTCAAGCGCTGTTAAAGTCACTAATTACTTTTACTTTGTTTAAATGTCCCAATTAAATATAAGAGTTCTTATTAAATCTGATTGGACTATTTAAGGACGATTCAAACCGACCAGTGGCTGATTTATGTTTTAACTTTTACCAATTTATCACTTGAATTTCGTTTTCTTCTTTTGATTGATCTTGTCAGATTTTCATAGAGGTTGTGTAAAACGTTTATGAATTTTCGAATGAAAATATTTATTTACACGTTACGTATTAACAATAAAATGTTTTACAAAAAAGGAACATTTATAACATTGCCAGAAAATAAACGACACAAGCAATATAAAATGGTTGAAATGTTTTAATTATATATAAGATATATTTTTAATACAAAACCATTATATAAATATTTAAAATAAAAAGAAATATTTTAAAGGAAGAATTTAAACATATAAAAATTCATATGAAAAAACAGAGATTATGGCCATGAACCCGCTATGCGTAAATAAAGTGAACATTAACGGAAACACTGTAAAGCTCGTGGAATGTTTCAAACATCTAGGAGAAACCATAACATACAATCTGGACGAAAAACCCACTCAATAGGGTAGGAAAAATTAAAAAAGCCCACCTACTAACTTGGCCAACGTACAAAAAAATGTCTGTCAATAAAAACAAAAATACGCCACTACAAATCAGTGGTACTCCAGAAACATTATATGCCAGTGAAACTCTCTTCCAAATCAAAAACAATAACAAGGCGGACCCGCTGCTTAAGACAGAGAGAAGGATCATCAGAACGTGTCTCAACAAAAGCTACCGGAAAGACGGGACCTGGAAAATAGCCACCAATGAAACAGTATACAAATATATCGACCCAGTTCTCAGTGTAATGAAAAAACGAAAAATTTCCCACTTCTTTCACATATTAAGAATGCCGGAGGACAGAATCTTGAGACAACTAGTAATGAGAAGCATCAACAGGAAAACACAGTGAATATACATCACACAAGTCCTCAGTGATATAGGACTGAAAATGGATGATGCAACAGACAAATGTAAAATAACACGCATAAGACTAATAAATTTAAAGTGGATAAACCGAAGAGACACAAGAAGGTAATGACCACAGATGTCGTCAGGAAGCAACGGTCTGATCGAATGAGGGATTATTGGAGAACAAAATTACAGCCCAATGTTAGGAAGAACTGAAATTTAGACTAAAGTCTATTTTCAGGCTTTGCCATGAGGCAAAAAAGGAAGAATTTTATACGATTTGAAAGGAAAGGAAAAATTCTGGTTTCGATTTAAAAGCCATTATTTTAATAATATTTTTCAGTTTTTCTTTAGAAAGACTGTATTCTACAGCTCTAGTCCACTATAGTAATATTAAGTATTATTAATAAAAAACTGTTTTTTCTATAAAAAACTGAATGTTTTAAATCAAACATAACCTAAAATACTGTGTTACCGTAACGTAGGCTCAAGTGACGACACAAAGATAAGCCGCGTATTTTAATATTCCACGAACCTACTCTTACTTCGTTGTCAAACTTGTTGTTTTATTCCTTACAAAAGCTTTCTTCAGCTCTGACAACGTGTTTGACACTTGCATTACTGCGTTCTGTGGGGATTCACAGTAAGTTTGTATATTGACAAATGTTGATGGCCTTTGACTTAACGCTACATTTCCAACTTGCCTTAAATAGAAACAGTTTTTACCGGAAAACTGATGTACAATGATTATTGTAATTCACGATTATTAAAACTTCGAAAAGTATAGGCTGAGCACTTATCGAAACACCAAATTGACTATCTATTTTGTTAATAATTGTTTGGATTAAATTTCCCCACAACTTGAGGGGTTTCATTTCTTTTTCTCTTACCTCAACGTGTGTAGGTAGGCTACTGTTGTAAATAATTCAAAATAATCGCGCATGCAGCAGTCTCGCTGACGAGATAGAAGCAAATTTGCAACAGTAATTTTCGTTACACTTTCTTGTTAATCTAATTTCACAGTCGTGATCAGAATTAATATTTGCATATATTAAATTTTCAATTTAGACTGAAATTATGGAAATGATTATGAACGATTAAAATGATTATTTTCTGTAATTCCAATCAAATTTAAAATTATAAAATGCTAATATATTTCGATTTTAACGTTTATTATGATAGTGAAATCAGATTTTTTATTTTTTTTTGGTAAAGTTAAAAAGAAATTGGGCCAAAATTGTAAACGTGAGAGTGTTAAACACACACACACACACACACACACACACACACACACACACACACACACACACACACACACACACACACACACATATATATATATATATATATATATATATATATACAAAATGTATTTTTTTATCGACTTCTGATAGAGTGATCACTATCGGGTCTCATTCGCAGTTTCGGGTTTTCACGTTACCATGATGGCGTATATTTCAGTGGAAATTCGCCAACAGAAGTAGCGCAAACGCGGGTTACAGTAAAATTAAAGTTATCGCTGTAATTTACGGTTTACGAAAGTTACGAGAGGCGCAAATTAAAATACAAAATGTTAGGAATCACGAGTGAAATTAATTGCGATGTTAGACTTAACTTTCTGCGGCGGCAGGCCGCTTTCAAATTGTTACTTGGGGCGCAATGCCGCTTTTATAATTAGTATCGGGGCGAGTAACGGTGTCACTCTTGCGCTCCTCGTTTCATATATTTTTCCTTTGTCAAGCTTCAACGAAATTTTATTAAAAACTGACTTTTCATACAATTTTTTAAACCGATAATAACGTCATAGGCTAGTGAGAAATTAGAATCACTTTGTAAATTACGTCTTGAGATTGTTTCATTTTCCCGCCGTGTTGGTAGCAATTACTAGAGGTAAAACATTTTCTGTTTTCTTTCCAATATTCTGTTTTTCACTAATACCTCCCTGACGGGTTTGTGGGGAGTAGTGACAGTGCCTGTACCTCTCTATAAAATCAATATCCTGACTGACTGACTGATCAAAGCACAGTCGAAACTGTAATAGAGACTTGAAATTTTCAGTCTAAACCTCTTAAAATGCCTAGTTCAGCAGATTGGTGCCCTTAATAAGTTCCAGCAACCCATTGACTAGCTCACTCTGCTGAAGATCCCTAGGGTATTGGAAACCAAAAACTCCTAGCCTCCTACTAGCAAGATCCTCACAATTATGAATTATGTTACCTGCAGTTTCCTCTTCCTTCCTGCACAACCTACACATGCTTTCTCCATGGTACATACCTATTTTGTTCAAGTGCAACCTCAGACCACAGTGCCCTGTAATGAGCCCCATGATCGTCTTGAGTTGTGCTCTGCTCAGGACATCTGCTGCCCCTTGTCCTCCAAAAGAAACTTTACCTAAGAGACGTTTACTATGGGAATGCCCATGAAGGTTATCCCATCTTACCTGGTGTTGACTTGTAATCCACTATTAACGACTAACACTTTACTCTCACACTTACATTTATGGAGGAGATAATAGCCTCAATGTGCTTTTCGCTTAAAAAAAAAAAAAAAAAAAAAAAAATTGGAAAGTATATTATCGAGGCAAGCAAAAAACTGTGAACTTCTTTTCTCTAGATTAAACTAATATGCGTACAAAGAAATGACGTATGAAACTAGGTCAACACATTACAACTTTACAAATAAAAAAACCTATATAAATTAATGCTTATATATTCACTATAATACCACATGAAAGTACAGTAAAATATCTGAGAATAAAACTGGATGCCAAGGTCAAATGAAAGAAGCACGTCAAGAAAAAACAAGAAAGAACTCAATATCAAATTCAGAAAGATGTTCAGTGGTTGCTGCTGGGTTGATATTCGCAACTTTACACGCCAAACTGCTGCAATATGAAAAAGATATTGAAACCTACATGAACGTATTGTCGTCTGTGGTTGTACCAAGAAGATATATAATACTAACTTAATTCAGAGTTCTCAAAACAAGGTACTGAAAACTATTACTAAAGCTGAAAAATGATAACCTTTATTGAGATTTGATGATGTCCACAACTGCGGAAGAAATAAGGAAGAGGGCAAGAAAGCATCTACCAGAAATGTGCGTAGGCTGGACAACTGCTGAAGAAATAAGGAAGAGGGAAAGGAAGCATCTACCAGAAATGTGCGTAGGCTGGACATCTGCGGAAGAATAATGAAGAGGGAAAGGAAGCATCTACCAGAAATGTGCGTAGGCTGGACAACTGCGGAAGAAATAATGAAGAGGGAAAGGAAGCATCTACCAGAAATGTGAGTAGGCTGGACAACTGCGGAAGAAATAAGGAAGAGGGAAAGGGAGCATCTACCAGAAATGTGCTTAGGCTGGACAACTGCGGAAGAAATAAAAGAGGGAAAAGAGGCATGCTGAAAAGGACAAATCTGCCAGACCTTATAGTGTGAAGCTACGTAGTGTGGAATCATTAAATTGGAACTAGTCACTGGACTGGATTTAAATCGCTAGGCAGGTCTTACAGATATAGTTGTAAAGATGACTAAATATTTAGTTACCCGCTTGTAGAACCATTTGTCCTATTTCCCTACGCTTTTTAATTAGGACTATGTTACTCACTTGAGGTTTCAAAATGTCTTAAGGCTGTATAGTAATGCTGATGAAATCAATCTTAAGTTTTGATGAATTTATTGATGTTCATGTCCGCTATGTCTCTGCATATCGTTGGAAAAACCAGTTGACAAATTTTAATGAAATTCAGCATGTACATTTGGTCATTTTGATTATATTTTTCACTTTTTTTTGAAAAAGTTTACGTTATTAAAAGTGTTAAAGTTGCATTTTATCAAATATAACCACTACAGAATTAGTTCAAATTTTGCTGAACTGTAGTTAATAAGTACTGGAACAAAATTATGAGTTGCTGCAACACAAAAATGTGTGCGATTTGGGATCAAATCGGTGTTTAATCGTAAAATCGCTTCGTAAGAGTTTGGCAACATAAACATGTATGTACACGTCAGTGTAGCAAATTTGAAGTAAAATAAATTTACTGTTCAAAAATAAATTGGAAAGAAACGAAAATAAACCTCGACCGTTGTAGTGTTTGTTTTGTTCCTCATTACAAACTGTGTCCGATTTATTTTCTAAGTTTTAATTTCTTTTATTTCAAATTTGGTACACTTTGATTAACATTCTTTTTGAGAAATTATGCCGACGTTTCGGTTTTCTTGTCGTTGAATGCTTGAAACTGATTGTTTTAAACCAATACTTATTTAATATGAGGAAGATCAAGTGCTTTGGTGGTATTTATTTAACTTAGGTTAGGTTAAGTTAAGTTAGGTTAGGTAAGGTTAGATTGTGAAGGTAGATAACAATCCAAGTTTTATGAGCGAAGGATAAATATCGATCAGAAACAAAATAACCGCCGCCTAACTTGAAGAGTCCCCGCAGTGCTTCATTCAACTTTAATAGGTACTCTTATATTTAATTGTAGTCCTTAAAGAAAGTCAAAAGTAATTAGTAAATTTAATGACCCTCGAATGGTTCAACTTTATTAATGACTTTGTCTCGTCAAGGTTGCAATACCGGCAACTTTATAAAAGTGGAAAATAAAGTTTAATTACTTAAAGTTATGTTTTAGCGTTGAACATGTAAAAAAAACATTCAAACATGAAAATACTTAAATTGGCCTATATGTAGAGTGAACCATTCCGCAAAATTATAAACATTTTTTCGTTTTCCAGTAGTGAATTTCATAATTAGTATTAATATAATAAAAAAAATACTTTAAAATGTTCGACTAAAGATTCGCTAACTACAAACGCAAAGAACTTCACGCAATGCAGCAAAGAATCACTGGTTTACTACATCGCCTTAGATATTATATAAGTTAGCTATCGTCAGTTAAGCTTAAGAAAACACAAACTTAAGTTAAATGAGTTGGACGTCCACAAAATGAGTGCCGGAAGTGTAAATCGTTCATAATATGCGATACCAGACGAACAGCGGACACTGAAATAAATGAGCGTTGTTGTTTTAAATTAAAATAATCTCTGCCGCAACTGTTTCGCTCGCTTGGTGACAGTGAATTGTAACCATTAATATTTTTTGTCTGGAAAATATTTTGTATATTTCTGTCCAACAATTTTCTATTGTTAAAGATTTCATTAGCTGTAATGATATTATTTTATTCTGCGAAACAGCTTTTCTGTCGCCGTAAAAGGTTATTCTTATCTTTGCGTTTATAAAGTTAAGTCCTGGAGATTGCTTAGAGTATTGAGGAGGAGATAGGCTTTATATTGGAGAACTTGATACACAAAACACACTTTGTAATATAGGCTTGCCACATAACAATATATTGATTGATCAGAATAAAAACAAATAATTAAAGTAAAGTTGAAAAAAATCAATTTCCCTTCCGCTTTGTATTTTGTGTTTTCATTTTTTTTAATTACTCCTTTCGATTTTTAAGATAATTCTGAAATTAATGGTAGTGCTTTTAATTTAAGTTAAATTATTAGGATTATATACCTATTCTTCCCGTCAGTGGTCTATCAACTCACCTCATAGACCACTGACGGGAAGAATAGTTATATAATCCTAATCATTTGAATATGTGGTCCGGTGGCTATGTTACAATAATGAATTTAAGTTATACAGACTAGAGGCACCACTGCGATTCCAACACGCAACTGTCTCGCTGATATAATGATAATCAATTTAAAAATAAACTAACAAAACTGATTAACATTACGTAAATGAACACCTAAATGCAAAAATCAGTCTTGGCATAAAAGTAGATTTTAATTACAGTTTAATAAGTTCGTTAACCTAAAATAATTAGTTCCTTGTTTCAAAATGATAGCTATTCAAAATAATAAATTTATCGTAGTTTTTAAGCTATTTAACCTCGTCTCATTAAATATAACCAGCAAAGAATGAGGATATTAAGAAAAATATTAGTTTAAGTAAAGAAGGATGCTTGTGTATACAAATCCTACTAAAAAATGTCACTACAAAATTATTTTCACGGAAGTTTTTTTCTAGCGGATTTAGATTGGAAAATTAGCTATTGGGACTGTTATGATGATACATGACGAACACATACACACACACACACACACGCGCGCGCACGCGCGGCGGAGGCAGCTGAAATGGGCAGTTGACAGGTTTAGCGATCCCACCGTACCTCTAGCTCATACTATTCTCATTCATCTACTCAAGTCACACTCTCGCACACGCACTCACTCACACACACATGCGCGCGCGCACAGCGTACAGTGACCCTCTTCTTGACTAAACTAATGGAGGGGAGGTGCCTTGAAAAAAAATACCAATGATGAGTGAGACAAAAACCGACGGTTCATGTACCCAAGCGAGTATAGCTCTTGAGCCTTATTTCGTCGGCGATTCCTATCGGGTGAAAGCCCCGAGTAGTCGCTGCTGGTCCCAATAACGGATGTGGGTGGGACCAATCTCACGATCAAGTTACCGCGCAAGTATCATCAGTGGTCAACTTGATACTTTCTGGTATGATCAGTGGTCAACAACTCCGTCGAGTGCTGGTGAGGTCAACCTGGCGACTTCATTAGGATCTGCTCAGGTCAACCAGGCGACCTATTCGAGAATTTTAAGAGTCGATACGGTGATTACGCCGCTATCGCCAAGTGTCAGTCTGGCAATGAAGTTGGTGGCAGCAGGTACTCTGTCATACATGGAAACTTCCGGCTTACAGTCAAACGTGGCTTTCTTGAGACTGGGGGAAAAAGTGGAAGAGCAGGCGCAGTTTCTGCGGGGCAAGCACAATGTCCACAATCAGATCCGTAAGTTAGTCGTTTCCATTCAGTAGCAGTACCAAAGAGCGAGTACTTGGCGAGAGGAAGAATCCCAACGCAGGAAGTTTCCTCCCAGGACCAAAGAGAGTGCAACTCAATCAAGCTCTTCGGGGCTGAAGATGAAGAGGCTGAGGACTGAAGATTGAGAAAGGAGAGTCAACGCTGTAGACGGATAGGCAGACAACCAGTCCACCTCCCCACGAAGTAATGCCTGGCCGCGGTTTCTTGAGGGATTTTAAAGAAGAGGAATGCTTTTGGTGTTTTTTTTTAGTGGGTAACATCTAGTGTGTCCCACAGTATGGGGAGTGACGGTACCCTACCCCAGGTCGTCTATAAAAGATTTTTCCACCTTTTTTTCGTACCGCAAAAAAAAACACACACACAAGAGGTGCGACAAAAAAGTAATGATACTGATTCTTTTTTAGCAAGACGTGGCAACGCTCCAGCTAATGTAAATACTCCATCTTTGGTATTTAAGGTAATTCTAGTCCATGTGGCACATATGTGCGACCGCTAGGTAGGTCTAGAGTTGTGCTGTAATAAGTGAGCATGTGTTTTTGCCTATCGTCAAGGAAATGTAGTCGCGACATATTGTGTAACGGAATAATATTTCATATTTGTGCGCGCGCGCGCGTGTGTGTGTGTGTGTGTGTTTTAGCTCGCTCACGTTCGCAATAGATTGCATTTAAACTCGGCACAAAAATCGATTTTCGTAATAGTTTGAAAAAGTTTGTTAGCCAGCAAAAGTCGTTCAACAGTGTCAAAATGGCGGCCATTTGATTTTTTAAAAAAATCATAACGTTTTTCTAAGTATTTGTGGAAATAAACCGTGAAAAACTGTGTAAATTAGCGTTTTGAATTTTCAAAATTTGTTGAAATTCAGAAATTATTTTTGGCGGCGGTCAGGGTTAATTTTAGTGTTTTCGTTGTAATTTGAAAGTTAAAAATGTTGAACAATGAAGATTTTTAGGGTGAAAACAGAATTTATAAAATGTCAAGATAACAAAAATACTTTTGGAAATTCGTTTCCATCACGTCAGCAAGAAAGCTTTGTACTGTAATTATTATTACCTTGGGTGAATTAAAAAAATTAAAATTAAAAAAAATCACAATCTCATAAAACTGAATTGTTTGTTAACGCATATTCTCCAAACAGAAGTAGATTTTTATTACTTAAGTTTTGCGGCAAGAAACAAAAACCCTTGCGTAGTATTATCACGACCCCGGCCCACTCCTTTAAATTAAAACAACCCAGTTTCTTAGCACCCATTATCTTATAATTAAAACAGCCGTTTGACATTTAACAAGCTTGTAATTAAGCAAAGGACAGCTTGTTAACTTGTATAGCCACGGCTAGATAGCGCCACTGTACTTACATTTACAATAAAACATTAATGTCTTTAATGGACCGGACGGGCTTTATAGGGCTGTAAACAGAGATTTCTTCTTGAGATTTGTGTTTAGAACAAACAAGGCTGTATAAATGTTAAGCATACCTTCATTTAGTCAACAAAATAAAATTACAAAACTTCAATGTGAAATGTAATTAATTAGAAACAGAAAGTAAACGGAAATTATAAACAACTATTATTAACTTTATTTCGAATTAATAATATACAAATCTAAATGTTTATTTTCAAATTATTGCTTTAAAGTAGTAAAATTTGAGAAGCTTTAAACATACCAGGCTTAAAGTGACTTTCGATAAAATTTGGTCATACTTTAACATACAGTTAATATATACTAGCTAGGCTACACAATCTTGTGTATGGAATTTCGCATTGCCGATTAAAATATCTTCTACAAGATAGGATCGGTTCACATTTCTTGATTTCGGGTGCAGAAATAGTTTACTTTTTTTGGAAATTCTATATTAAAAAGGTGTAAAAGTAATCTTTGTTTGAATAATCTTGTAGAAATCATGAAATTTATTCACAGTTTAAGTAACTTCTAGAAATTTTAAATTTTTCATGAATTATTTAATTTAAACAATCGAGTTGTGTAAAATAATTATCGCACACGTTTTCTCAAAATAACCTAACCTAACCTAACCTAACCATAACCTAACCTAACCTAACCTAACCTAACCTAACCTAACCATAACCGAACTTAACCTAACCTAATCATAACCTAACCTAAAAAAATCTGATTGGAAGACGAAAAAATAACAAAATCTACCTAATTTCTCAAAATTGAAGTTTGACCACTAATCATAACTAAAATTAGTACGGATCACAAAACATAGAACTAAAAGAAACAAAACATCCGGCAGCGACCAGGGTTTGTTTTTTGGTTTTTTCGATTTACCAAAAATATATTTTATTTAAAATTTGCTACCCTGATTTCTGTTACAAATGTTCATACTTTAACAAAAATTTTAGTAAGTTCTGATGAACTAATTTTCAGAAACTATACCAATTTTAAATTTTGTATTTAACATATTTTGAACAGGTTTTTTTGGAGGCCATAACGGTGCATACAATTTATTTTAATTACTTATATGCTACATTTCAGCAAAATTTTATGAAAATTGCTAATTAAGCAATTAAAAAAATATTCTGTAGATATGAGCAAACCAGATATGCGCGCTGAACTTAATCGAAATCGGTGAATTTGTTTTAAACTCGGCGGCAGTCAGGGTTTGTTTTTGGTTTTCCCCAATTTACTTCCGAACTTTAATTTTGTATTTCTTTGCTGCAATGACAATTACGCTATGTAACAATTTGATCAACATCAGACGATCCAATGTTGAGAAGCTATGCCGATTTTTCATTATTTATTCAATAGTTAATGTACTGATTTTGTTTTTAAGAAATACTATTTGTTTGGGTACTTATGGACTGTGTTTAAACAAAATTTGATGTAGTCCCGAGATATGGACGTGACATGCACGGCAAATTTTTCATAAAGTTCGATTGGTTTATCAATGCTCGCACACATTGGACACACACACACACACACACACACACACACACACACACACATCCAAATAAAAACCACTTTTTTGGAATCAAGGAAGTTGTAAACGTAACGATCTACAAAAATCTCAAAATAGATTTTTTTTGTTAGAATCGCTGAATTTCTTTATACAGTTTATATTAGTTTATATATACAGATAAATATTAGTTTATATATCGTATAGTTAGAAATTAAAAATAGAAAAAATTGAAAAATTTCACTTAACTCCATGAAAAACAAAACAATTTCTGTACAGCCGCTGTCTGGTTTATTAATTTGCCACATATCTGCCAATAAACTCGTCAAAGTTTGGCTACAAGCTACAAAGCAACAGAATTTAACAATATTTTGGATTATTTTTAAAAATAATCGAGTTGAAGCTCGACTCGACGGCAAACGAGGTTAACCAATCAGTTCTGTTGCCTCTGTAGTTTTCAGTTATGAATCTATGAGTCAGTGTTATAATATTATAATAATATTTTATATTACAAAGTAGGCTTTGTTATAATAATATTTACAATAAATAGAGGCCTAAATAAATACTTAAAAGTGACTTAATTTGCATTTTGTATCATATATCGGTGAGACTAGTACTTCGCTTGCTGGAAGATATGATATTTATTGTGACAAAACAAACGTTTGTGTCAAATGTGTTCCCAACTGTAAAAGTTGACAATTTAAAAGAAGCGATGTCCATCGAACGTTATGAGAGCCGAATTATTATTTACGGCGGTCAGGATTTATTTTCTTATTTTCAATGTAATTAGTTAAAATACTAGCTGAGATTTTATTGCTGATTATGATAAGTAAATCAGAATTTCAAAAATAGTGAGATAAAAAAAAAAAATTTTGAAAGTTCGCTTCTATCACGTCAGTGAGACAGCAGTGTGCCACGATTATTTAGTTACGTATCATGGTAGATTTTTATACATAGTATATAGTTGTTTTTAAATAGTTAAATTGTACAGTAGGCAAACTAAACATATTTTAATTTAATTCAAAGTGAGTGGATTATTATTATTATTACACGACTGCCAAAAAATGAGTGTTATGTTTTCAGTACCTGGATAAGTATGTGTGTGTATGAATGTTTGGCTCGTCCGATTTTTATCTACCTTAGCTAGTTGGATTTTTCACTTCACCAGTAGTGTCACAGGCTACGTAACGTTCACCCCTGTTTTGTACAAATATATTGAGATGCAGCCCCCGACTGCATTTATTGTATAAACGTAACATGTAAATTCATATTTTATCAACTAAATACTCGGAAATATTCTTCGCCATTTATTTCTAATATCTTTTTAAATCATTTGTATTTCAGATTTTCATTTATTTAAGTTATGAGTTAAATATACATAATTTTAGAATATATAATAGAAAAATTATATATGTTAGAAAAATATAATTTTTGTGTATATTTTTTTGTATTTTGTGTTTTAGCAGTCGTGTTTTTCATTTTTGTAAGTAATTATTTTTATTAGTAGCCTATAAGTAAAAATTTACAATTTACAATCAAGACGGTCTCTTGAAATATACTAAAGCATTGCTTGCAATATATTTTTCGTTAATTTTTTGTTCATTTTGTAAAGTGGTTAGTAAGTTTTTTAAGTTTATAAAGTTTGCAATTTGTTTGTTGTTTTGATTATTTTAGGCCACAATATAGCACTGTTTTATTACTGTAATTATTGCTTAACAAGGCGTGAGAAAACATTACAATAAAAGGTCACGAGAAAAATATAATACAATACAATAAAAAAGTTAGGGTGTAGTTAACTACACGAAACAGTTAAGACGAAACAGTCCGGTTAAAGACAAGGGGACATTGCTCTGAAAGCCAGAGTCGCAACCATCGTCAAACATCTCGATTGTTTAACCCGACTGATATTCGATGGTTGACTCGATTGTTTTGTTGTACGACGATTGATAGACATCTCGCAATCGTGCATCACTACGTTCTCGTAAGATGTTCCCCAAAAACGTCACAGTTCTGTTAGGCCTATGAAACAGTTATTAATGAATTGAATAAGGACAAACGTTTAAATAGGCTATTATTACATATTTGCAGGTAGAACTATTTTGTATGGTTTGCGATGCAAGCATATATACTAATTTTATATTGTATCCAGTAGTTGTTAGTTTTTTTGTAATCTATTTGAGAGAATTATTAAGACTTGTTTACTGAGTAACCCGAATTTGGTTGGAGATGTACTGGTGAAATTCATCAATTACATTAAATTTAGGTAGGTTTATAAATTTATTAAGTATTGGTCCCCACGTATAGGGGATAGGATAATTTGTTTTTTTCTGATGTTAATTTTCCGAATTTGGCAGTTATTAATAAACCTTAAAAATGTATCAGTGATTAACAGTGAGTACTGAGTACTGAGTACTGAGATGTCTTTGCTTCTATACAAACAATAAATAGCCTATCTCTGTCTGGACATTCCTTATAGGCTAAAAGTGTAACAAACTGTGGTATAACGACGTTATGGTCCTATGATTTAAAGTAATGTTGTAAAGTGTTTCATGGAGCAGAACTACAATAAGGCAGTGCATTAAGGGTAGTTATGTCTTCATAAATACAGTCCTCACAGAAAGGGTTGTTGCGTCCGCACATTCACCCTAAATGCAGCCTAAAAGTTTTATACGTATCCGGTATTTTGCTTCTTTAAATAATCACCCGCTACTGTTTTCTCAAAATTTAAATATTTTAACCGTGTTCTTCTTTTGTATCCTTTGCGCGTATAATAGTAACGTATCTTAAAAGAGTACACTGTTTTCTAGCTGACCAGCTATTTCTATTTTTCGCAACGGGATATTAAAAATATTTGCGGCACGTATTTGTCTCGCTGACGTGATAGAAGCGAATTTTAAAAAGTATTTTTCTTTATCTTACCCTTTTTGAAATTATGATTTCCACCATCCAGAATCAGTATTAAAAAGCTGCGTATACTAGCGTTTTAAACATTGACATAAAAAAAAGGAACCCTGACCACTGTCAAAAAAATTCTCTGATGCTAACGAAAAGATTTAAAATACTAATTTACTCAGTTTTAAACCGTAATTACGATGGTGAAATCGGATTTTCAAAAACAATCGAGACAAAAAGTTATGAACCTTAAAAAATTTGAAATGGCAGCCATTTTGAAACTGTTGAACGAATTTCTTTGGTAAGAAAACTTGTCTTATTTACTACCATAATCGACCGCAGGGGTGCAGACTAGCTGCAAATATTGAGAGGATTTAGACGTCCCTCGCGGTACCCGAGTCTAACAAACACTTACACTTACAATACTACACTAACGACTTTAACACTTTACACTCACACTTACATTTAGGGAGGCGATAATAGCCTCGATGTGCTTTTCGCGTTAAAATAACAACAACAAATATTACCATAATCGATTTTTGTGCAAGTTTAAATCAAATAGGACCACAACTGCGAACGTAAAGCATACTATATATATAAACATATGTAAACGACCTATTAAAAATTGATCTAAAGGTCAGGATCGGTGTTCATTTCAAGGTCCCGGATCTGGGTCTTACCATGATGGCCGCCGTATTTCGTAGTTTATTTCATAGCGTGAAAAGAAATTGGATGTAATGTGTACGGCACTTACATTTTACCCTTTCATCTAGGTTTTTTAAATTATTATTTTTTAATGTTTTATTTTTGAAAGCATTTTAATAACTATTTGGGAATTTAATATCTAACACAAAGTAAAATAACTTTACAAACACTTCACTAACCTGCTATTCTTTCATTCATTTTTAATTTAATGTTAGTTTGAAGTTGTGAATGGTTGTTTTTAAAACTTGTTCACTCTACGAACATAAATCGATTAGAAACAGAATTTTTTGGGTAAATATTACGTGTATTTAATAGTAAATATATAAAGTTTTAAAATCACTTTTTATAACGAAAACAAAAACGTTGCTGCGGCCCAAAATAAATAACGCGAGCGTATATTTGCACATAAAACATATACTTAATGTGTCAGGTAGGGTAAAGGCCACTCGCATTATCTCATTTAAAATAAAGCCATGATACGGGTAACGGTGTAATATTGCGAGCAAGCACTTTATTATAGCTTTTTATTGCCATATAAAAGCACTGAGCAGGCATTAACTTGGTGTCGGCTTTAATTTGGTCAACGGAGTTACAGCTCCATACCTGCTTGTAGCTTAACATAAAGAAACACCTTCATTATAAGTTGTCATCTAACCAACAAATGTACGTGTCGATTTTACTCAAACTAGTTTGATCCGAGAATATTTTATAATAAGAGAAAGTAGATACTAAGTTTTTATAAAATAAAATAAACAAGATTTTAAAAAACATGCTTTTTCAATTCAAGTATAAAATGCACTAGAAAGTAAAAAATAAATATTTCATTGGTCGGAGAATAAAGCGTAAATGCAGATTAGATTAATTAGGAATTATTGAAGAAGATCCTTGTGAGTATTGATGGGCACCCATGCTTTATTCGCTGACTGATGAAACATTTACTTCACTTATTTACTTGAATTGAAAAAGCGTGTATAAAAAACATTTTTTATTATATTTTATTTTCTAACTTTTAGTAATGAATCTTGTAAACGGCTCGAACTCGCTTCTTCCAACTTTCAATGTGAAAAATGTTAGAAAAAACTAACGCCATCTATTGAGCAACGCTAACACTATTTTTCCATATGCAATTAATTAGAGCAGAATGAAGTAAAATTTGATGTGCCTGATTATTGGATATACCTTGGAAGTTCCGAAGAACTTAATTGCATTTAAACTTGTTCTTAACGAAACAAATTAACTTAAACTGTGTTTTACTTATAGTTCTGTGCATTAGTGACATTATGTACCTTTCTAAACTTTAAGAAACATATGTAAATATCAGTTCACTGACACGTTCAGTTTTAGTGGATCAAAAATTAAACAGGGTGTGACTTACATGTCACCTTTAGGCTATCTTGCTCCACAAAGATAATGTAAACAAAATTACAAAATTTAACAAAAACCTAAATTAATACAACATTTTCTTAGATTTTGGAACTAAATCTGAAAACAAATTCAGTCTTACACTAAAATATCTTACTTATTCATTGTAAGCCTAATATCTTAAAATTTGTTAATATTTATAAAGATAAGTCTTATGTAAACTGTAATATTTTCAGCTGAACTTGTACATTTCTAAAAAAAAACATATTTACTGCTTAACATGGATCTTTAATTATAAACTCTTGTCAAATTTTGCGAATTTTTTTAAGGGAATAATTTTTTCTTTCTTTCATCCGGATCACCCACTTTGGGGTACGCCAAATCAATTACTTTGATGTGCGTTAGCCGTCCTTTTTAATGCTTCATTCTATCCGAGGAATAATTTTCATCCGAGACTGCCCCGGATATAATTTTTATTAATTAAACAAATAAAAAAAGAGGAAGTCTCGTTTTTTTATTATTTTTTTCAGAATAAAACTTTGTGTTTTACTTTAAAACATCTTATATTTTTAAAGCATTTTTGTACAGGTATGCAGTTTCTCAAGATTATGAGAATGGAGGACTCATCAGAAGTTTCCTTCCATTAATTTTATTTTATTTTAAATTTCTATTTAAATTAAACTTGAAATTTAGTTTGGTAAAATTGAAACTTTAAATTTAGCAAGCTTATTTGTTTAACTTCCGATATGCCGCGAGAACGGAATAATAAAACACTTTATAACTGTATGTTACGTGTAATATATACAATTACAAAATTTGCTTAATTTATTTAATTATATAAATATTTTTCTTAATTAAAGATGACATTTGTCAAATTTTGCAGAAAAGTTTTTACCGTAACAAAATATAAACGTCTTTTTACGGAATGAATAATTAACATTAACATTCTAATAAAATCGAATTATATCCATCAACTATTCAAGTGAGTCCATCAGTTGAGTAGCTTTCTAGAACATTTTCACCATATAAATACTATAATGAATTAAATGATTAGTTAAAAAATGTATTCAATAATATTTATAATTATGTTTATGGAACGTTTCAAGAAGTTCTATCACGAAAGATTGTCTCAAAAAATGTATATTTAAATTTGACCTAGAAGACAGACAGTCGTTTGGGTTAAAAAAATATTAGAAAAATATAACAATGTACCGCCGTTAGGTTTTTTTGTATTTTCAACGTTTTTAGAATTTTATGCACTAATTTATACACATTTTAACGTTACTTACAATAATAAAATGAAATTTTCAAAAATCTGATTGCACAATCAGCTTCTAAGACGTAAGATTTGCAGGTGCCTGAAGTTTTAAAGTTATTTTGGAATTAACAAATATGTTATTGTCGATGAACATAAAAGCCCGACTAAAGCGCGGCATGCGACTTACTCTGTTTGCATGAATGCCCCTGACACTTAAACACCCTTTCCTTTTCCCATTACCCGACGCTCTCATACTAAATCTACCCTTTTATTTTTTAATCTTACGAATATGACGAGGGGTTACTGTTTCTTTCTCTAGAAACAAAAAAAATCCTACAAAGTGTAAATGGAACGTTTCAATCAGTACGTAGTTATTAGAACACGAGGGGTGTACTTCCCCCAACACTACAAAATGAGTTAATCAACGCCCCCAAATGACAAAACAACTTTCTATATTATCGGTTTAACTCTCTTTAATTATATATATATATATATATATATATATATATATATATATATATATATATACGCCATAACTGTGTTCCTGTAATTTTACCCTTTTGAATTGCAACGTTATGTAGACCAGCAGTGGTTAAAACAAACCTGTAGTCGGTAACAGAAATTACCAAGAACATTTGTATTTTGAGAAATGACAATTGACCATGGACAGAGTTAAAATTCTGCAAACAATAAATAAAAATAAAATTATTGTAAGGCAAAGTTGATGAAAGTTCATTTTCATGTTACATTTACTTAAAATGATTAAGGAATGTTTTAAAAATTATTACAGGTATTGTATTGAAGCCTGAATTAATGTTTCTCAATTTGACAGAATATTTACAATTTAAACAAAAATTACAGCTGAAACAATTTTACATTTAATTGTTAACTGCTTGCTGCAAGTAATTAATTAATTAATTAAAACAAAATTCGACATTCAATTATAAACTTAGTTGTATAACGGATGCAGTTCCGCGTTGTGTGTCGCTTTGTAAATCCTTATTTTAATTAAAATAATTGTCTAGTCGGATTTTTAACTTTTAATTACAAAACGTTACATAACTGTATCCGCACTGTATGCACCAACCAAATGCAAGTTAAAGTTTTAATTAACAAGATCGTGTAACTAGTAATTTTGTTGCGTAATGGATTTTGTTTATTTATTTATTTGGTTCTGTCAACAGATTGAAAGAAAATGTTAAACTGAATTTTCACAACAAAAATCAGATTTACTTGGTTATAAACAGTCATTAGTTATTTCAGTTTCTTGTGAAACAAATTAGGCCTATAAAGAGATCAGATGTGGTCTTGCATTCACCTACAGATCGAACGTATAGACTGGTTTTACTTAAACTGTTTAGTGAAAGTTGAGAAGGCTGTACGTTTTTCAAACCAGTTTTCACGATTTTTATTTCATTTAGATTAATAATTGTAGAACTCAAGCGCAGAAACAAAACGTTTACATCGCTGCAGCCACAAAGTGTCTTGTGTACAAGACAATTGATAATTCGCTTTTATAGATCACTGATAAAGAGGAAAATTTATAAACCAATGTATTAAAATGGGATGTAATTTTTTGAAGGATTGTAAATGGTAATAAACTTATTTTATTTTAAAAACTGAAAAAAAATCTTGGAAGGGGACATGAGAAATGAAATATAACCCTGGTAGTTGTATGGTATGTCTTGTTTTTTTTCAATGTACGCGTTTTTTTAATTTAATATTTAATACACTGACTTGAGTATGTCTAAAACTTTTACAAAATATTTTGGACAGATGATTATAAATTAGGTGTCACTCGTTGATAATTTAACGGTTTTCTTGTCGTTACCACGAGACCTAAAATATTTAAAATTGTTACGACCGATTTATTTTGGGTAGATATGTACTCGTAATAACCACTTTTAATCAAATTTTCTGGCGAAATTCTGGCACTGTAAAGTAATAATATTAAAAAAATAGAGTTTTAAATTCTCAAAATTAATAAAACTAAGTGCTCTGCCTCCTGCTCGCTATTCAGCTAAATGTATAATCAGCTGTAGCTCGATTGGACAAATCATATGTTTATAATCAGCTGTAAAATAAACACTACAAACGATACAGTGAAAGATAAATATATAAGTGAAGGTATACTGTAATAGATCTCGGTCCAAGCTGGTCTGGGAAAGTCGGGAGAACCTCAACGCTCTGTCCCTGGATAACCGGCTAAATCTTTACTGAGTTCCGTGCATGAGGGAGTTAAGGGTAATGAGGAGGCAGACCGACTGGCTGGACTGATTTCTGCATCTGAGTTCATCAGGCCTGAGCCGGCTTTAGAGATCTCTTTGCCGTTGGCCAGGTCTGCTATTAATAGGTGGATTAGTAAGCAACACCAGGCAAGATGGGATAACCTTCATGGGGTAAGCGACTTTTAAGCATGGTTTCATATTGAGGGCTTAAAAGAGGCAACAGACGTCTTGGGCAGCAGAGCACAACTCAGGAATAATGGGGCTTGTTACTGGGCACTGTGGTCTAAGGGTGTACATGAACAGGATAGGTATGCACCATGGTGAAACCGTGTGTAGGTTGTGCAGGAAGAGGAGGAAACTGCAGGACACATAATCCTTGATTGTGAAGCTCTTGCTGGTAGGAGGCTAGAGGTTTTTGGTTGGAAATGGGCATGAATCTGCTAAACTAGTACTCAAGAGGTTTAGTTGCACAATAGGTCTGTTGATCGCAGTGCCTGGGGTTGTATTATCCCTTCCTCTAGTTTGAATCTAATCTAATGAATATCAGTAGCCTTTGTAGAATTTTTCAAATCAGAGCTCAATCGATGAGTCAGGTTTTAATCCTACAAACATCATAATGTTTCCTTAGTTACAGTGAAGTTTGTGATCAACAGCAACAACTTTGCACAACTGTAAGTTCCTTCTTTTCACCTTCACTTTCTTCTTTGTTTATCTTTGATGTTTGATGTAAAATACTGTACCTATATACTTGATAATTAGAACTAAAGTTAATACGAACTTATCGTACTGTGTTATATAGTAAAGTACAGCAGTAGGCATGCGTGAAAAAATTAGTTTTATTACATGATTTATCGTGTTATATTCACAAAATAAATATAACGATAATTATTCTCACGATTTTCACAAAAAAGTTTTATTAATACACATTTTCTTAGGAACTCCGCGGATAATCGGAAGTCAGCTGTATTTGTCAGCTGTTATATCTATCTATCTATCTAACTATCTATCTATCTATCTATCTCTATCTATATCTATATCTATATCTATATCTATATCTATATCTATATCTCTATCTCTCTCTCTCTCTCTCTCTCTCTCTCTCTCTCTCTCTCTCTCTCTCTCTCTCTCTCTATATATATATATATATATATATATATATATATATATATATATGTGTGTGTGTGTGTGTGTGTGTGTGTGTGTGTGTGTGTGTGTGTGTGTGTGTGTGTGTGTGTGTGTGTGTGTGTGTGTGTGTGTATGTATGTATGTATGTATGTATGTATGTATGTATGTATGTATGTATGTGTGTGTGTGTGTGTGTGTGTGTGTGTGTGTGTGTGTGTGTGTGTGTGTGTGTGTGTGTGTGTGTGTGTGTGTGTGTGTGTGTGTGTGAGAGAGAGAGAGAGAGAACGGTAATTTTCATTTTATAACATAAGGAAGATATGAAAACGTGTCTTTAAGCAATACAATTTTACAATTGTATCCAGATGTGGTCACGAACCGATCAACTGAACAACAGTATTTTTTAGCTCCAATCAGTCAGGCTGTGAAGTGTGTTTGCTTCTTTTTATTACACCAGAAACTTTATTAATAGATTAGGGTAATAATTTATTTTAAAGCCAGTGTTAATATAAATGCTGAAGTGAAGCTTTTAATGTTAGCTTTTACGAGAGGAGTGAATAGAAAAAAAGTCTGCCGAACGGAAGAATGTAACGGAAATATGAAACGAACGAGTAAACGAATTTCGCCTTTATATTTCTGTCTCTTTCTTTCTTCTTTTCGATAACAGTACACGCGTATTAAATGAAAACGTTGTGTTGCTTTGGTTTCGGTATTTTTCCTTAGTTGAAGAACACGTGCACGTTGTAACCGTTAATACATTCGAAATTAATATAAACGTTTATAATAATTGTTGTTAATATTGCTAGTTCTTAACAACATAACCTAAAACTTATAATAGCCTGTCAGCTGTTCAGTGAAATCAGCTGATCTTTATACGAATCAATATAAAACAGCTGATCTTTTGCTATAACCTACATTAAATAATATCTAATGTTCGCCTATTTATTTATTTAAACAAAACAAGTATTTGTAAAATATCTTTAAAATAATTTTATAATCAGCAAAGATAGTACTAACAAAAGTTTCGCTTCTGTCGGTAACTCCCCGAGTCCCACACGAGTACTTTTCTTGTTTATAAAAAATTAAACAGACCCTTTTTGGGTGTTTTTTCACATCCGCTTGATAGTTTTATTTTAAATCAGAAAATTATAAAATGACACTGTCTTTATGGCAAATAAAAACTACATTTTCCTAGTACAAGTTGTTAAATTAATAAGCAAAGTTTGTGTAGTAAGTTTCGAAAGTAATTATTTTAATGTTGAATTGAAAACCAAGTTATAAATTACATTTTATTGCTGAATGAATTATTTCCGTAAGTAACAAAGTTTTAATTTGATCACAATTGAATGGCATGTGTTAAAACAGCATAAAGTTCTCGTTTTAGTTGTATTTTTTAAAGTTAGGTCCCTTGAGCTAATTAAAATGTGATCGTTTTTTGAAAATTGATTTCACAACTTGTTATTCTTGGATTGTCATATAATGTGAAAGGATTATAATTTTCAATTCTGAATAAATAATTCGACCTTTTAATCTCTTATAAGTATATTGAAAAACACATTGTCATGGTTTATTTAAGCTTTTCCCATTTGTTATTGCAGCTTTTTCAATTTAAGTTTTTGAAAGTTTTGAAAGAACGAGACCAAAACGTAACGTTCGCGATATACCAGAATATTTAAAAAATTAAAAGTTCAGCTAAATTCTCGAAATAGGTTTTTTTAATATTCTGTTAAAGAAAAATATTACGAAATAAAATTTACAAATTTAATAATTAGTTTTGATGATTATAAAGAACACACAGTCAAGAATAAACACTACATTGACAAAGGCACAGAAAAATTATTAAACTACTGACATACTGTCCGACGGCTTAAAGCGATTTTGTGGGTGGGGGCGGTTGGTTGGATGAGTCAATTTAAAAGAGAGCCGCTTAATGGAAGACAATTTTTGAAATAATACCTTAAAAAACTAGTCCTATCAAGTTGTTTTGGGATTTAAAACGCATATAAAATAAATGTAAAAGTGAATTTACTGAAGACATAATAATCACTTAATTTTCTTAGATTTCTAATTTTTTAAACTTTTGCAAAACTGGATCCATGTACATAACTTCTCAGAATACTTATCAATAATATATATATATATATATATATATATATATATATATATATATATGGAGCTTCAGTTACTCCAGTTTTCTGTACCCTTACCGTTAACGTTGATCTCTGGTCCTCATTAGTCTAAGCAAGTCCATTTAATCACAACAGTTTCTCAACCAAGTTTTGATCAATTTTAGAGTGGAGAAAGATCTTTCTGTTGTTTCAGTTAACGCAGGAAGAGAAGTGGGAACCAATATAAAATATCTAACTGATTAACCCCGTTTTCACCCTCAGTACAAGCATTTCAAAGTGCACAAACGTACATATGTACATACGGACAAAGTTGAGATCGGGATAATGTGACAGGTTTTGGAACTCTTAGATGTCTATTTGACTCTTTTCCTCTAAGCTGCGATACTTCCACTTTATGACAGTAAAATTGGATCTTTTACATTTTTTAATATTATTTCTTTTGACTCGGGAATTAACCTCCCCAATTAACCCTGCCTTGATATTGCCTGTTATTATAAACTGCAAGGTATGTAGAATAGCAGTTTAGATAAAAGCTTAGGGAAGAAGTAGGTCGTGGTCAGTCGATTCTGAGGGGACCGGATGGCTGCTTGGTGGCCATTGAACGTCGGGAGGTGACTGGTGCTCCAGAAGGACATTCCAGCCAGGCTGGGGAGCAATGGTGTGAGGGGTTTTGCGTACAGTTCTTCCACTTTTATTTTTTTCGGTTGAATAAATTGGGGCACGAATTTCCGGAAAGGATTTTGGAACATGATTTCGAAAATTCTTTACAGCTCAGCAATACAATAGTGTTCATTCTTGGGTTGTTAGCGCGTTAATCTTCTAGCTAAACAAGTAAAGGATATTGAGAAAAACTTATACAAAATAAAAGGGATTTTTGAACCATTGATCATTTTATAAAGCCCCGGTTAGGAGAGTTCGAAATTATAAAAAAATATAATTCAAGTTAGTGTAAGAAATTTGAATTAAAGTAAGTTTTGGGTAAAAGGTAGGCCTATATTAAACAAATAAAAAAAAAATACTGACCACCTCGGGTTTTTTTACTTCTCTCAAATCGTATTTTGTTCTTCTACACACACTTTTTTTCTGAGTACATTCATCTGCCTTTCCTAGTTTATACAATTTTTTCATTTGTCGCTGTGTTTTAAACGGAATTTGTTCCAGTAGTAGCCTACGACAATACGTTTTGATAATGGAGGCGTCAAAACACATTAACAATTAAAATATTGACAAAACTAGGAAATAAAGTCGAGAGTTATTCAGAAAAATAATAACATCCCGAGAAAAAATAAAGAAAATTACAATAATAATTTCAATTAGTTATAACTTTTTATGTACGACCAAAATATAAATATAGTTTTACTACCTGAACTTTAGCATTTTTTCCGGGGTTTTATGTACGTAATTTCCCACACTAAATTTAGGTAAAATAATCGAATGTGAGAGAGTTTGTGCAATGTTTTTGCTCCGTTTATTTTCAGTACAGAAAACCGTTGTGCAACTGATTCATACACGTCAACTGGCATTCCGGTCAAAGGACTTTGTTATATTATCAGGTCGGTTACTTTAATGAAGTTTATTATTGTTTATATGTATACAGGTAAGCAGATTGTACAACAAACAGTTTCCAGTCAGCTGATTCAAGCTCATCGAAGTAAAATTTGTTAGGAGCTTATAACGGATCTACAGAAACGTGCATTCACTGATGAGTTAGGGAACTTCCGTTGCAAAATGAGCTCCGATTTTGATCTCTACATCAATTTTTGATCAAAAAGTCTTTAAACTTCAAAAAAATGTTTAGCAACTTAAATATATCGAATTCACAAAACTTACAAAATTTTTATCCCATCAGTTTTCAATAGCAAAATGGCATCCGAGTAAAGAAACACTAGGTAATGTCCCGTTTTTCTATGCACACCGGCTAAAAGGTTTGAAGAAACATTGTCAGTCAGAAATTAAATGTTATACAACTTTATAATTTTAACATTTTTCCTACCTTTATTAAGGTTTATACATAAAACCACAGTTTTAATCTGCTATGGCCGAGTGGCCACCAAATGCGGAGCGGATGCTGAGCTGGGCCGAGCAGAGAGGAATGAAGACGAACGGCGACCGGAAGTGGAGTTCAGTCAGTTTAAAGGACGCCTTTGTATCTTTTAAATATAAACATTTAGGACTACTGTAACGGATTCTAGGAACTGCCATAATTTTCTATATTTCTTCTAATTTTCTACCTTCTACCGTTTTCATGTAAAATTTCCAATACGTTTACACTATAACGTCTTGAAAACCTGATTCCATCATAGGAATTAACATTAAAATTGGCGTTTTAAATTTTAGAAATCTGCTGTCCCGACTGCGGTTAATATAATTTTGATATTTAAAATTTAATGTAAAGTTTAAAATTACAAATGTTTCGTGCAGACTGCGATGGTGAAATTAGATTTTCAAAAAAGTATAAGACGAAAAGGTTGTTGTTCAGAATTTGCTTCCATCACGTCAGTGAGACAGCTGTTTGCCGCGATTACTTTAATAGTGACTAAAAAAAGGATAAAATAAAATTTAATCTTTTAGTATTATATACAGCGAAAATTCGTTTTTCAATAAAATTAAGAGTTTTAAAGCTGCACTTTAAAACTAATCTGATTTTACTGTCGTGATCAGCATACAATCTGCATTAATTGGCATTTTAAAATAAATATTTATGAATAAATTTCGTCAGGTTAATTTTTGGAGGTTATGTTTCCGCCGGTAAGTGTCAAGTCAGGTGGTGACCGGTGGAGGTCTGTATTGGTAAGTTTCATTTTTATTGCTTCAACAAATATAACAATATAACAAATGATTTGGTTGATTTGATAATAAACAACATTTAAACAACAATAGAATATCATTTAAATTACTTTAACTAAATTTTAACAAAACCTATAATTCTTTTTTTTAAATGAATTTCCATGAGAAAATTAAGCTATTGTATCGGCCATTAAGATGGCCCGCAATCATGAAATGAGATCGATCTTGACCTCAAGGATCACTTTTTGAAGGGGTCGTTAAGATTGTTATATATGTATAATATGTGTATCTGTGTTAGCACGTTTATGTTGCCAATTTTGGTACAATTGGATTCAATCTTGGCATAAAAATCTATTTTGGTAATATTTTGGACAAATTCGTTAGCTAGTAGAATTTGTTCAACGGTTTTTGAAAATGGCGGTCATTTCAAATCTTTAAACATGCATAATTATTATACCTAATTTTTTTTCGATTAAATTTCACCATTGTAAAAACTGCATAAATTAGCATTTTGAATTTTTAATTTTATGACGGTCAGGGTTCCATTTTTATATTTGTCAAAGTAATATGAAAGTTTAAAACAGCATATTTTAATGCTGATTGTTATGGTGAAATGAAAATTTTAAAAAGTATAAAAGATAAAGGAAACGTCTTTTGGAAATTTTCTTCTATCAAGTCAGCGAGACAGCTGAGTAACACGATTATATAATTTTATAACGCTAAATATATTAGGTCCAATATACATTACGATTAGGTTCCACAAATTACTATGAACAAAGTACAAAGATGATCTTATCTAAAACTTACATTTACTACCATTAAAAACAAAATCAGTTTTAGGGGTAAATATATGTTTGTTTGAAGGCCAAAGTTTAAACTTTTAAATGATGGAATTTGGTGTTGACACTGGTGCATTGCGCGTTTGTTAAGAGTGGTTGTTAAGAGATAGTTGTCAGGTAGTGGTCACACTAATGTTGTATTGTAGTTGCTCTAGTGTTTGAATAGTATTGTTTTGCAGGTTACTTTGTTGATTAACGTTAAAGAAGCGAGAGGTAGAATTTGGACAATAGAAGCTTTAAAAGGAACTTGTTTATTGGGAATACGATTTTGGTGATTAAAATAAGAAAAGTTTATTTTTCAAGGAGGGTTTTTTGGGATTTTTGTGTGTTAAATTTAAGATTATAACTTGAAAATGAAGAAGAGTAAGTGTGTAAGGTTTTGAAATTTTCAAGAAATTAAGGAGGATGGGATAAAAATTAATCCAAAAAGGTAAAGTAATACTACTTACACGGTGAAATTAAAAGTACACGAAGAAAATAGTGGAAATTTTGAAAAAAACATAGATGAATTGAAAAATTTAATTTTATGAAAAAATTTGTGTTACATCTATTTTTATTTAAAATAATGCTTTAATGTGTATTCGAAAAATGACGGTAACTCGGAAATCTGGTTAGGTTATGTTTGGCTTATATTTATTTTAATAATCACCATTTAAAATGCATCAGAGTGAAATGAACTATTGTATAAACACTGATTTGACCAATATGTTTTCGTAGGCCTAATATTAACAGCTGATTTTCGAACAGAGATTTCACAGTAATGTTAACTTTAAGGTTATGTTTAGTATTGTTGAATAAATTTTAAAATTATAGCAATTAAATAGGCCCGTATATTACCTATAATAGGCAGTCATTATTGTCGAGTCAATTTAAATTTAAATAATGAGAGACATATTTCTTATAGATTGTAATGGTTAAATGAAGTTTTTTAAATGAAATTCAAATTTTATGTTGCGGTTTTGAATGATGAAATTATTGTAAAATTATTTGAAAAAAATTGATATACTGCCATACCAATTCTAATAGACTTCTATTCTGCAATAGTCTACTCCATAATGTAAGCAATCCCAAAGGATCAGCGTTGTTTATTGGTTGCCATGGTTACGTATTGTACAAGAATAGCCTACTTTTACGTTACGTTTTAACTTGAGTTTAATATCTGTTACAGCCTATTACAGACACGTGTTAGAGTAACTGCTATATTAATTATGATAAAAATTAATGTAAGCACATAATTGTGGACTGCTTTCTATGTTTTTAAATACATTATACCGCAGCTGTCTTATTACTAACGTAAGAAGTATTTTAAATTTATTTCTATCAGTGAAATCATACAATTACCTTTTTTTTTTAAACTAATCAGCAGTTAAATTACACGTACTATACAAATTACGTGTTTTTTTGGTTTTAAAGTTTTGAATTTATTTAGCTATTATAAACATTGTTGCTGCAGTTTTAATTTGGTATTTTGTGGCAAAAAATGAATGATTTATTGATTTACAACAATTTGACAGCCTTTACGATATTTGTGGTTGATTTAGTTATTTTATGGCTTTGATTTTGAGTTATATGGTAACAAATTGAATCCATTTACCCGTTTATGTAAATCGTATAAACTAAAAATCAGAATATTTATTTTTTTTATTTCTTGGTATCTAAATAATTATTGTTTCCACTCTACTACCGCTATTCAGTATTGATAAAAAAATAATCGTTAATAACAATATTTTTTTAACCAATTCATATTGAAAAATGAGCTATTGTAGCGGGCTTCATGGTAAGTCCCAGAGTCATGTGACCTTGGAATAAGTGCCAATCCCTGACCCCTGCATTACTTTTTGACGAATCGTTAAACTTATTACATTCTGTATATATATATATATATATATATATATATATATATATATATATATATATATATATATATATATATATATACCATCCTCCCTACCTCTCCTGCTTTAGGTGGATTCATCCCACTTTTTTTTTAATTAAAGCTTTATGAAAAATGAAGCATCAAATTAAAAACACCTTTTTAATTGAGTTTGGGATTGAATCTCTTTGTGATATACAAATTAACCCTATTTTACTCACTCAAGTTTGAATTCAAGGACGGATTAAGACAAAAGAAATACAATAAAAAATGTAAAAGATCTTATTTGACTTCCTTAAAGTGGAAGTATAGAAGCTTCGAGTAAAAGAGCCAAAGGTCTCTGAGGGTTCCGAAATTCGTCACATTATCCCAATGTCAACTTTGTATGTACATGAAAGTTTGTCCATATGTACGTTTGAGCACTTTGACATGCTCGGACTGAGGATAAGAAGGGGGTTAATCAATTAGATATTTTATGTTGGTTTTCTCTTCTCTTTCTGTATTAACTACAACAAAAGAAAGATTTTTCTCTACTCTAACTTGGTTGAGAAACTGTTGTGACGCTTAACTGGACTTGCTCAGGCTAATGAGGACGAGAGATCAGCGTTAACGGAAAGTGTAAAGCAACTGGAGTAACTGCAGCTGTATATAAAAAAATTATAGATAGGTATATTGAAAAGAAGAGCAGTTATGTAAATGGAAACAGTTTTGCCAACATTTTTAAAATTAGGAATACAAACAAATTAAGTGATTTTCTTTTTTTGTATAAAATGGAGTAATTTTGTACAGTTATTATATATTTTTTAAGTCTCAAAACAGCTTAATAGTGTTAGCCTTTGTAGGTATTATTTCAAAAATTGTCCTCCCCTAGGCGGCTCTCTTATAAATTTGATCACCCAACCAGCCGCCCCATCCACAAAATTGTATTAATCTTTCAGTGTTTGAATTTGGTATAAAGCTTTCTTAGAACAAGCATAAACGTTATAATTTCTAGGTATTATGGTTGGTTAAAGATGATCGGTGAATGTACCAGTGATGTTCGACATTCATTCATACGCCCACGCAAAACCAATTTAGTCTTGTAATGTCTGATACCGGACGGAAGAGGACATTAAAAGAATCACCGGAGATAAAACCAAAATAAAAACACTTCGCGCATCGGATGTTCAGAACAAGTGCACAAATTAAGATAACCTTACTTATCACCGGTGCGTTTTTATCGATATACAGTGATAGTAGTTTACAGCGAGACTGGATTATCATCCCAATCTGTATTGAGACGTTTCGAGGGGTAGCTGTATTTTATAGGGTAATTCCGTCCTGGCTGGATCTCTAAATGGCTTAGATACCGTCCGATAGCCGTGTTGAATGTTCTGGACAAAACAAAGCGAATCGCGGCGTTTGTTTATAATATAAAGCACTTCATAACTGCTGTGTCAGCTGTTTAATCAGCTGATATAACAACTGATACTGTGATAGTATTCGTTTCCATCACCATTATTCCCACACTCGATATTATTACATATCAAATGATAACGAAAAATACAATGAAACAGTTTAGTTGTGCTTATAAGGTTTTCTTGTTTATTGCTTCAGGACAAGTGGTCACGAATTGTGGAACGGGGTACGCATACAAAACCTAACATATTGTTTTTAATATAATTGCAGCCACTGAAAGCGTAACGAGCTGAGCGGAGTCAAGCGGTGTCGCTGGGCTAAGACTGTGTAGGTTTGGTTTTGAAGCTAACTGTGCATTCCCTAGCACACTGACCACGCCCCCAAACATATTATTTCTCATTATCTAGGTTATGGTTTTTAAAAATAGTAATTTCCTAGAATCCGTACAATAAACGTAACTATTTAGATGTCAAAGATACAATCGCGTTGTTTAAACTGACCGAACTCCGCTTCCGGTTGCCGTTCATCTTCCTTCCGCTCTGCTCGGTATAGGTCAGCGCAACTCTGCTCCGTCCGGCTTTAGCCTTGAATAAATAAACTGAAAGTTAATCTTTCTTCAGACACATCATACTCAAAACAAAGAAAACATGTGGTAATTTTTCCTGTAATGACAAGTACTTTTAAACAATAAATTTCCCAACACAAATAAACAAGTAATCATCGATTCTAACACAATTAACGCAATATATCACGAATACGCACCGCATGATGCTAAGTAAGTGTCCGCAGGGAATAATTAGGGAATGTATGTGTTGGCCATGTTGGCAAACCTGCTTACACCAAGGCCATTAGTCTCCCTTCAGTTGGCGGACTGGATTTATTAGCAGCGACAGCAATTATTCGATCATTTGCATTACTCAAATACAAACATAAATATCAGCGCAATATAGGTTATTGTGCGGAGAAGTTATTGCAGTTCATTTGGAATAATTGTAAGGAGATTCATATTCAGCGCAATGTCTTATAAATAACTGAAGAATTGTCTGGGCAGTTAATATATTGTTTGAAAAAGAACTTTGGTTGCAAGGCATTAAACAAACTGTTCAAAACTAGGCGGAACAAAATCCTACGTCACTGGCCAAATCAGTTCTTTTCTTCGATGTTCTCAAAACTTTATTATCATGAAGTAGTTGATAAACAAGCAGCTGTATGTTGTATTTCGTCAAAACAGTAATTCTACAACAGACCACTTATTTCAAAAACCAGCATGACGATTTTGAAATTTGTAACTTTATGTCGTTCATGACGAAAAATGCGACCAAGCGACTAGACGAAATTTCCAAAAATGACTTTCAAGGGTGTTTCCGACAATTGTATGAACGGTGGAAGAAGTGTGTACATACAGGAGGAGAGTATTTTGAAGCGAAATAAGGTTAAAATATTACATTTAATTTCAGTCAATTTTCATTGACCAATACCAGTAAGTGTTTCGTCCCTGCCTCGTATTTACGTCTTTAAAGTGTGGGCGATATTTTAATACTCAAAACCCATAGATGTTTTGTGTTGGGGGAAATCTAAATTGCCCTGATCCCGGGAGATTACCTGTAAAATTGGCTGCGGCTGTTCAGTGTACAGTGTGTAGAGCAACGTTTCACGTAAAGTAGCCTAAAACTTTTACAAGGCTACGCTCAAATTTGAAATGTAAGGGATATCACTATAAAAATAATTTAGTTTAAAATGTATTATACGCTTGTACACATAGATGTATATTGTAGTTACATCATTGCTATTAAATTTCGTATTTTTTTGCGATGAGCTATAGAAACCCGAAACTTTGTATTTGAACGCTACATAACATTTTAATGAATCGTTAAAATTTATAGGGCCTATACACGAGCTCGTATTTTACATTTATAAACTATTACGCACATTTATTTAAAACACAATAATTTATTGAAAATGAAGCTTAAATTGAATTAAAATTATAAAATGCATTAGTTCAACAAACATTATGACGTTTGATAAATGCGCCTGTTAAACTTAGTGCTTGGCTAATCACGGGACTTCCATTAACACAAACTGAACTTCTGTCCAAGTTTGCCTTTATCTTACGTCAGAATTTAATATCCTGGCGGAGTTAATGAGAACTATTTAATCATCAGCACTGAATGTTGCAACAAACAGTACTTTAGTTTTATAATCACTAATTCGGAATGTTTGTTATGGCATTTCGAACTTTAAATTTGTACCGAACTGTATACTTAAGCTGTATTAAATTTATAACAAATTGTGTATCCTGCATATAGATCCATTTACAAATAATGCGATTACTAATTGCTACTTAATAGAAGTTTTAAATAAAAAATTGTATGTAATATAAAAGTACAGAAATATATATTCTATTTGTGGGCTGTTTTGTCAGGTTTAACGTTTTAACAGCATGGCTTTTAGAATTAATTATGATCGACGGTAGCGTACCCAAGAAACTATTCGGGGTCTCGTGTGGGATCATTCATTTATTGGTAAAGATTTCTTTTCGGAAATGTATCGAGATAGTACACATTAAACACATCGAAAACATACACTTCATAGTATGATGTTTGGGACACTGATTTAAGTTTAATTTTTGACAGTTATCTTAAATTAATTAACCTTTACCTAATTTTGCGTGTTTCTTGCGTGTATTATAAAATAAAAAAAAATTAAATTTAAAAACATTTATTGCACACCTTTGAAACCAGATTGAATTTAGTAATATTTAACTATAGGGTCCGCCAGTGAAACGGGATGATTGTAGGTGACCTTGAGACAAAGTTGGCAGGTAGGGGTGGTTACTGGCGCTTCACCACCTGCACAATCTACCATTTAGTTGCAATGGATCGTTGGACGGATGAACAACACGGATACGCGGTGAAAGCGTATTATCAAAATGGCGATAGTTTTGTGCAAACTCGACTTGATTTCCGACGTCATTTTAACATACCGCGTAACCAGCCTGTTACGTCAGATAATGCAATTCGAACATGGATAAACAACCTCGAGCATACGGAATCAACGTTTAGAAGTTGAGGCGGCGTGTAAAAAGAGGCAGGCGTGTAAAAACTGTTCGAACACTTGAACACATCGCAGCTGTTCAACAGGCAATGGTTAGAAGTCCTCGCCGATCAACCAAACAACATGCCCTTCGCATTGTAATAAGTGACACATCTGGGGGATACCTGTTTTTGTTTTTGGGAATACCTAAAAACAAAATTGTTTCAAACAGATCTATCCAAAACTATTGAAGCCCTCAAACAACGAATTGTAGACGAGTTTGCGGCAATACCTGTCAACATGCTGCAAGAGGTCATGCAAAATTTCCCAAACCAGGCTCCAGGAATGCCTTAACTGCAATGGAGGACATTTGGTAGACGTGACGTCAGAAAATAATATTTTTTCATATTGTACCCATAATGGCTATTCTTGTACTTTCAATTATTTACTAAGACAATATTTAAAACAAAATTTTAACAACTAATTACTTTATTTAATCATCCCGTTTCACTCGGACCCTGTTTTTCTAGTGTATTTTCAAAGGATTTATAAGAGTATTCATTATGTCTTAAAGTTAAGTAACTATAACAAACTAAATTTCCTTAATTTATTAAAACCTATTAATTTCAATATTTTGTTTAAATTTTAAATTTCTAGCATCGGAATTAGTGAAGTATGAAAGTATGATTCAACTATTGCCAGCATAGGTTTTGCTCATATTTAATTTTCCTCATATATTAAAAAAAAACGTATTAGTCAAATATGTGATCAGTGCTCTGTAAAATTTCTTCTTTTAAAGCCACATCCTGCAGTGAAGATAACAGTAGTTAAGAACACTCAGTTCGTCTAAAATCCTTTCGATCCTAAGTCAGTATTTTTAAAAGATTTCTAACTATTGTCTCTGAAGACAGATCGCACAAACTACTTTATAGCAACGAAAATTTCAACAAAAAATAATTCAAAAAATTCTTGAGCTTGTCAATAGCACTGAGACTAATTTGAAGTATTAAACAATGAAAGAGGTACGATAACTCAATGCTGACATGCCAGAGATCTACTAAACCTTTGATTTCCGGCTGTTTGTTAAAAGACCTTGAAATTTGAGTATCACTAATTTCCAACTGTTTCAAGTTTTGTTACCACAAAATCAAAATGCTCTATCCTCTAGACCTATGTTTGTATTATCTACTTCAACGGTTCCAAACTCTGGCTCGCAACCCACTAGTCAGGTCGCGAGATGGTGGACAGTTTAAAACTTTCTGAGCGTTCTGTCGACTGCAAACACAGAAAACTAAACATACCTCAAGAAAATGTTTCACTACCAAGTGTAAAGTTACACACAAAACAGACATTTCCGAATAAAGTGAGCAGGACGACAGAACAATGTCGTAGAGTTTATTTCTGTAATAGCAAAGTGGTCACGCTGTGTAGCGCGTCTGTCTGGCGTTCTGGTTTACTGGAAACCTGGTGAAGAAGGGTTAGAGGCAACTGCAGAACAACTGTTCCTGAGCAAGAACGGAACAGAATCATTATTGAACTTGGAAAAATAACCAAAGGACTGATAACAACACAGGAGGATCTCATCAGTAAGATCTTGTAGTTTGCGGAACTTTTGGACTTTGAGAACGTGTTCTACGGTCAGTACATCAGATAACGAGTGCAATAAGCCTATGTTGTTGACGTACAAAGGGACGCTATGTAAAAGAAGATGTGGAAGTTTACTGTGAAGGAGGGGAAGTTTACCCCTCTGGGCTTGCACCACTACTACTAGAACTACGACGTGTATCCAGCTAAGACGAGTGTTTTTGAAGAATAAAAAAACCTTCATATTTCAAGTTTAATAATTACGCGTCATCAGAAAAAAAGATAAAAAGGTGTATAAGGGAGTTAAACAAACTGAAACTCACTTTTACACCATTTTCTCTTCTCTTCTGTTGAAGTGTAATTATTAGACACAAACAAAATAAAGAGCTTATTATTCCAGTTTATTTGTAGTAGCCCTGTTTTTTCCAATATATGTGTAGGTTATGGTGGGTGGGTCGAAACAAATTCAGGCTGAAGGTGGGTCTCATGACAAATATTTTAGGAACCGCTGATACATCACATATTTGGTTAAATTTTATAAATTATTTTATCTTTTCGTAAACAAAAATTCTCAATTTGGAGAGTGTTTATGTAATAGTTACAATTTTTTTGGCCCTACTGTTATGTTAAGCTAAGCACTTGGTGACATATATAAGATTTTTTTGGAAAAGAAAAAAGTATTAACTATTTTTTTTTTAATGAAAATGTTTTTAACATATTTTTACTTTTACTATTGTAGTCTACACATGTGATTAAAAGTTTATTGAAAGTTAAAAAAAAATCGTAATTCATTAAAATATTTAAAACAGTTTTGTAAATCCACCGATGTTTATAGCTTACAAATTAATAGGCGTACGGTTATTATTTCGTAGGGAGACGTAAAGTTAGGCAAAACAATACGATGCCCTCTGTGTCTGAAGCACTGGGGCATGACATCAGTGGTCAGGCCGCCATATTGGCGTGGAGTCAGCTGGGAATGGGAATGTTTTCTTGCGTGAAATGTACATGCCATTCTGATCTTATAAACATACACTAGGCACTAGGCCGTCTGTCTATCACTATTATTTTGTTTGTATGTACTTGCCAATTGTCCCCAGATTTTTGGGATGTTCATTTATTAATGTAATTTTTATTTGGAATTTGATACTGCCAAATAGGTTACCTTATTTTAAATTTAACTTTTCGTCAGTTAATTTACCAACTCATTTTGTTTGGTTTATAGTCTCAGTACCCAGAGAATGTCTAACGTTGAACACGGGAGAACAAATTGATTAATAATGAATTTGCCTTTCTTAAACATTAACATTTTATTTGGTGGACATTTTGTTTTACCGTAAAGTAGGCTAATTATGGACGATTTTATTTCTTTTACACTATTTTCTTACACTTTGTTCGTATTAAATTTTTTTATATTGCTTCAAAAAAATACTTAAAGTTCTAAAAAAAACTAATAAACCTCTATTTTTCAAAAACATTCCTCCAGTTTATAAAAAATACCTTATGCAATTTAACAATTTTATTTTATAATTTTTGTAAACACGATACGGATCTTTATTCTTTTTCGATTTTCAGCAGATTGGCGAATTCAATTATTTTAATTTTCTTTAAAGTTTGAACATTTACCACAGTTTGACTTACTTTAAATAAAATTAAAAAACAAGACAAAAGCGTACTGCAAACAACTGATAAAGGAGTCACCTAGTACCGTAACGCAAATCATGACGGTAATAAAGCCTCGAGGGAACAATTACGGGATAAATATAGTGTGTATGTTGGTAGAACTGTTTACATTCCACCATTAGTTGCTCAATTGTAAACCTATATACAATCATTAAGCTGAAACATTATCCACTGTTAATGCTGACAAGTCCAAACCAATTATTGAACCTGAATACAGCCTACAGTGCAGTAATAATAATCAGTTTTAACTAAGGTGCTTAAAGAAAAAGGTGGAGACCGTTTGAAAGAATTCAGAAATTTTGAAATGAATAATTTTTTTCTAATGTAGACAGGATTTTATTTTATAAAATGAAACAATAAAAGTAAATCTTTGTAAGTCTTGCTTCCTATAATAATGCAGGTTCAAGTTTGGTTATTAAAGTTGGATTTTTCTGTGATTTACAAATCCAACAAGTCATTAATGTAATGTCATTAAGTAAAGATGTCGATGAATGTAATTTCTCATCATTGGTTTATCAAATTTTGGTTTCGTATTAAGGTTATTGTAGTAAATTTGAAATAAAAATAGGTACTGCAGTAAATTGAAAACATAAATGGAATTTGATTAAATTTATCATACAGTTCTGCTTTGTTTACGTCTCAGAAAATTAATTTTTAATTTTTTTTTTGCTGGTGGAGGAAATAAGTGAATGTGAGAAAATTTTTCTGATTTTGTATTATTTTGTTTTCTTTTGAATTACTGAAATATAAAACAATTACATAATTAAACACACACACACATTTTCAATTTACTGCAGTACCTATTTTTATTTCAAATTTACTACAATAACATTAATACGAAACCAAAATTTGATAAACCAATGTTGATAAATTACATTCATCGACATCTTTACTTAATGACATTACATTAGTGACATTATATACTTTGACAAACACAGTATATATATAGGCTATATATATATTAGCCTATAGCCTAAAATAATATAACCTATATTTAAGTTAAAAAAGGTCGAGTGAATGAGAGTGAATAATCGTACGAATAATAAGTTGGTGAACATGAATGGTCCACAACAATAGCAGATGCGATTTCTCAAAAACGTAAATCCCAAAACTTAGAATACTCATATGCATTACAAAAACGTCTATAATTAATTAATACGACACACACACGCACACGCACGAGCTCTTTGATTTTTACATGCATTCCATGCCAGCGCTGTTTTATTTCTATACAACGCTAGTATTTGCTATTTTACAAGAACAACTGTCACGTGGTCATGTGAAGTAAGAGTAAAGGTAATAAATCAGGATTGATCCGTTTCAACATATTGTTAGTTGACTTCTTCAAGTGCAGGTGGTCGAACTTGCGCACCTCAAGCTTGTAGGATTGACTCTGGTGTTAATATTTTAAGGTTTTCCCATGCTATTAATTACCTCGCCTCATCATTGTAACTGGTAAGATATTATAAAGTAAGTCAGCTTCCTCAGCTGAAATGTCCTCTTACGTTTTCTCAGCCAATACATTCTTGTTCTTCCAATGCTGCGTCTATCTTCATTTGAATCTTGCACTGCATTATAACTTACAACAATTAATTATTTTCTCTACGCTCAAAATGACTATCAAAATTAATTATAGTTTCCTCGTTTCAATAATAAACTCTCTCTCTCTCTCTCTTACGTCACGCATTATTTAAAATAGCTTAATTTTTAAAGCTGCCTGTACCGGGTTATTGGCACAAAATTTGTTCATTCCTCTGTTATAAACACAAAGAGCACAAGAAGAGGTTTCTTTTCACTTACCTTTACAGTGCACAGACATGTTCAATAAACGTTTCACTATGTCTGCTTGCGGTTTGTGGAAGTCACTTTCGGAAATTTGCTGTTAATGGCCGTGTTCAGTCTTTAAAATTGTTAAAGTTATAATTGTTGAATATAACTTCCCGAAATATGGCTGAATGTATTGTTTCTTGTTTGTTGTATGTGTTAAATATTTTTTCTTCTCAATATGTAGCCTACATTGATTGTTTATAATTGTTGTATAATTATAATTATTTTATTTTGCAATTTTTGTCTATATTATTTTTTTACAGGGTTATGTAAGAAGAACATATGATTGACTTTACCTCTTAATTATGTACACACATCATTCAATTAATCTCTCTCTCTCTCTCTCTCTCTCTCTCTCTCTCTTGCTGAGTCCTCATTGCTTACTTATTTTATTTATTACACCCACACCTCTAAAACTTCAAATTAGTTCAATTATTGCTTATTCAAGGTCCACGCCTCCACACCATAAAAAAAATCTATAAACCACAGCTATTGAAAACTAGTAATAGCCTAGCAACATACGTAATGTATGGATTTCTTATAAAGTTTAATTTGTAATCAAAAATAATTTGTTAAAATTTAAAATAAGTGATTTTAAAAACAAGAAGATTTTACCACTAACTATCTTAGAATCTTAAAGTGATTATTTTAAACATTATTTGCAGATTTCCATTGGATTTTGTCGGACTTGATACAGTACAGAAATCAATTTTCGTTGTACCTTGGTTAAGTTTGTTTTCCATTAAAATCCGCCAAACTGTTTCAAAATAATCGTAATCTCAAATTTTTAAAATTTCACGAAACGCAGCTCTCGCGCTCTGTGATGGTTTTCAACAATTTGTCTTTGTTAGCTTACACGTTTCTGGAAATTTGAATTCACATTTTAACCACTTGTCAAATGCCACAGTTATTCACGCAGATTTTAAAGCTACATAATACGATGAAAACATTTAAAAAAACTTAATATAAAAGATATTGTTTGTAATCCACTTCCAACAATTTAGCGGCAGCTGCTTTCTGCGATTATTATAAATAATAATTATTGCTAAACGCTTATACGTTTTGTCGAATTTGAACTCAGGCAATCGAACAAGAGATTGAAGCATTTATTTTCACGTTTCCAGTTTCGGCTACTTGGACAAGCAATTAAGATCTCATCAGATTTCCATCAAGCGAAGCGAACGATCCAACACAAATCGGACGAATGACATCAGTATTAGAAACGGTTTAACGTGGTATTTAACGTGTCTTGCTTTCTTTCATGTCAAAACACAGATGTGCAGTTTTTTGTAATAAAATTGTTATTATGAGAAGTCCGTGTTCACTTTACGTGAAATTCACTGTCGTTATCGGCTACAGTCTTGACCTTTAATAACTGTTATTTACTGTCGAAGGTGTAAATCTACTATTTCAAATATTTCATAAATAACAATTTTAAATCACTGTTTCGATATTACACCTTAGTTAAGTACTTATAAGTACTTAATCATAATTCTTACAAATATAAGTACGTAAATATAATACTAAAAAACAGTAGCTATAGATCAGCAGTTTGGCCTAAATCAGCAATAAAAATAACAAATCAAAATAAAAGAAAGATTAGAGACAAGAGGGGAACAAACAGAAGAATATAGAGGAAGAGTTAGAAGAAAGCAGAGATAAGGGAAAGAGGAGAGGAAAATAAAGAGGAAAGAAGAATCGAAGAGAAGTGAGACGAGAAAAACAAAAAAAGAATTGGAGAAAAAGAATGTACAGGAAGTAGAAAGAGAAAAGACGAGGAAGATGTAGAAGACAGATTAGAGCGAGGCTAGAAGAGAACAAATTGAAGAGAAAACTGTTAAAAAAGTAAAAAAAGTAAACAAAATAAAAAATGAGAAAACATTCCAAAAATAAAAGCGAATAACATAAAAAAACGGGAAAAACGAAGATCGCAAGAGAAAGAAACATAGAAAACAAACAAACAAAAACATACTAGAAAAATAAAAAAAAATTAAGTGAACAATGAACAAATAGAAAAAAACGAGAAAACGGATACGAAAAACGAAAAAAAAATAAACCTGATAAAAAAAGTAAAAAAAATTGGAAATAAAAAAAAACCTAAACTAAAAACAGCAAAAACGAAAACTAAAAACATAAAACTAAAACAATAAAAAAATTGGAAAAATACATAATTTTTTATATAAGTGAAGGAATTTTAAATAACAGAACAATTCATTTCATTATTCTGTACCTGATATTAATGTATCGTCGAGTAATTATGTGTTCTGTCATATATAAGTCGTAGGCACCTAATTTCCATTTTAATTTCATAGATTATTAATAAAACAGAGTGATTTCTTGTTTTTTGTTAATAAATAACAGTTTATGTAATAGTTATAATATTATTTATTGTAAATTAAAAAAGGTTTTGTTATATTTGTAAACATAGCTTTAAAAAAATAATATACTAAATTTCATTAAATTCGGACAGATTTAAAAATTTTGCCTTAAGTTGAAGATTTTTATTTAGGGATTTAAAATGAAGAAATATAACTGTTTGAAGTTTTTTTAGTGACCTCAACTATTCAATGTTAGCGTATGTGATAAACTTGATGCTCGTTTAAGGCAGTGCACTTTGATACGTCAGTGATAGAGTGACTAGGGCTTTTTTATGATTAAGCTTAGGAGAATTAATGATTTAGCTTATAAAAGCGTATAATTTGTTACTTGCGTAATTTTGTTAAACTATGGATTTTTTTGAATTTTTGTAGACTAAGTAAAATTATTGACATTTTGGTCCGAATACAGTTGAATAATTTTACAAAACGAACAATTTGTCTGACCTTCTGGAACTAATGATTTATCACAAGAGAATTTTATTTAGTTCGTACTTTTTATTTAAGAAAATATAATACTATTAATGGTATTTCATCGAAAATAATAATTTAAAATGGGTGTTATACTTATATAAGTATTTAAAGATGGAGTTGCTAGTTTGTGCAAGCAGGTCAACGAGATTTGTCAGGTTAATGAGATTGTTTCAATATAATTATTTAGTTAACATATGTTTCGCATTAGCTTAAAAAATTTTGTCGTTGAAATTAAATGTACGCTAATAAATTTAAAACGACTTGTACAATATGACAACTGTAATAAAGTAATTTGATACCGCAGACGTTTTCTATGTGTATACAAGTAAGAAAGATACAATAAGTATTTGAACTGAGGCAATAACGGAAAGTGTGGCCTACGTAACCATGGCAACCAATAAACTACGCTGATCCTCTGGGATTGCTTAGGCCTACATTATGGAGTGAGTATCATAGAGGACTACAAGTATATTGGCTTGTTCTGATAGTACATTTTTACACAATTTTATTTTCCCATTGTATTTAAAATTTTCAATTTTACTTATCCTTTCATTCAAAGAGTACGTAGATCGTTTCTTTTTGGCATAGAAAAAAGTTATTTCTGATTTTATTAGATTGTATAATGTTTTAAACCGACATATTATATAATACGATTAATTAATAGCCTCTATACATTACATATGTTAAGAAGGTTTCATCCACTTCAATTAAATACACTTTACATCTTTGCGTGTCACAAGCAGTAATTTATTTAATGCGCGACATCGCAATAAAGCCACTTTATAAAGCTGTAAAGCTTCCATAAAGCCAGATTTCATGTATTATTACGTCATCCAAGTCCGTGTAACATAAACAGCTTTGTTGTACGTTATATGTCGCTGTAATAAGTTAATGGATTGTAAACCGCCCTACCTGTATTCCGATAATTTACAGTAATGTTGACTGCACCTTGACTTGGGTGTGGCGCTTTTTATTTTACTTATACTGTATTCTTTTACAGTTAATTTAGCTGTTAGTGACAGTTACATTGAGTCCACCAGAAAACTACAAAGAGCTGTAGACGATATACAAAGCTGGTTTGAGAAGTGGCGAATCAAACTTAATGAAAGCAAATCTGTGCGTGTCGATTTTACCAATAAGTGTATTGAGCGATTATGAATCATAAAGAAAAAGAAAAAACAAGAACTAAAATACAGAAAGATATATTGATTAATGGTTCGTCGTTCTTTCTTATCAGTCTACAAGCTAATACATTATCAGCTGGTCCTTAAACCAGTATGGACTTACGGAATTCAATGTGAAGTTGTCCCAGTTAAAGCAATAGAAATTCAACGTTTTCAAAGTAATGTACTTTATGGTTTCGTTGATACTCCTTGGTACATCCGTCGATCTTGAAGTTCAGTTCAGTGACGAGCAAAGATTACACCAACACATCAATGTCAAAGCACTCCAGACGATGGCTTAGTCAGAAAATTGAGAACAGTAAAGCCATTTCAACTGGTGTAGATAAGTCATTGTACTAAAGAGACTGAGTGAATATTAGTGGATGAAACTTGTTAATTATTGTGTTAATTTAGATTAGAAACGAATAGGTTATTAGTATCCTAACTACTAGATTGATATGTAAAAATTATAGTTCCTTTACTTCAACTCGTGAAGTTTTAAAGGTAACGATCTTTATGAAATTTTCTGCATGCTATTATATTTCTTAAATTTAGAATTTAAAAGTAAACAGGAAGTGGAACAAATTTACGAAAACGATTTAATTAAAAAAATGTTATGTTTAAAACCAAGCATTAAGTTAACAAATTAATTTCGACTTTAACTAATCTATGCTTAAATTTGCTCTATGAATACTGAAGGGCACTCTGTGCAAATAATACTTTCTAAACTTGTGACTGGAATTGTATGTGAAACTAATAATTTCGCATACAAACAAAAGTGATATTTATTGCGATCTGTATGGCCAATGTCAAACACACACGAGGCAGGGGAAATACCCTCATTATTTGTATTTATACACTCTTGTACAAACAAATATTCAAGTATTAATGTGTGCCCACTCGATAGCTTTGTACGGCACTATTTACTGACGTACGTAAAGAAGAATGAATACAGAATATTTACCACAACAATAAAACACAAGTTTATATATAAATATTTATTTATAATGTAGCGAAAGCGTGTTTATGAGATGCGATTTTGAACTTAATCAAAGTTTACAGAATTTGATAACTAAAGTGGGATGTAATGACAATATACACTTTATGTTTTTAAATATTAAAGTTGTAGTAGCTTAAGTTGTTAATATTTGAATAAATTTTGCTGGTGCTCACACAACATTCAGTTGTTTCCACAAGTATCCGGTGAAGAAATTATGGAAAAAATTGAACTAATTTCAGTTGGACTAATTTTAAAGTTGGGCTAAAACGTATTAGTCAGTGAGAAGTTGGCAGTCAAGGTAATTCAATAAAAATTTACAGCTCATCATCAATTTTGTCGTGCGAACTTCCCACGCATATTAAAAAAATGTAATATTCTTAAATTGTAATATTTAACAAATTACAGACAATTGTTTTCACTTTCATGAAAAAAGTTTTTTTTCCCAAGAATATATTGAAAAATTTATTAAAGTACAGTAACAGTTGTTTAAAAATTTTCTAAATCGCGATAAGTATGTATGTGTTTATATGTGATGTATGTAGATTAGATTATATTAGATACCAGAGGAAGGGATTCTACAACTCCAGGCACTGCGATCAACTAAACCTCTTAAGTACTTGTTCAGCTGACTGGAGTCCTTAAGTTCCAACAGTCTACTGATTATGTCATCTTGCTGAATATTGCTAGTTTCCTGGAAACCAAAAATTGCTTATTATCCTTCTAGCAAGAGCCTCACAATCAGAATTCTGTGTCCCGCAGTTTCCTTATCTTTCCTGCATAACCTTCACACGGTTTCTCTATGGCACATACCTATCCTGTTCTTATATACCCTCACTAATGAGATCCATAACTTTCCTTGGTTGTGCTTTGTCCAAGATGTCCCAAGGACCCTCTAAGTATTCCATGAGGAACCTTCTTAAGAGGCGCTTGTTGGGGGAGTGCCCATGAAGATTATCCCATCTTCCCTGGTTTTACTTGTTAATCTACGTATTGAAAGCTGATCCGGCCAACGACCGAAAAATAATTAAAACCGACTCGAGTTCGATAAACTCAGATACAGATCCCAGTCCAGCCCCTCATTACCATCAAACCCCTTACGCACCGGGACCTAGTGAAGAGTGACATGATTACTCAGGGACAGAACAATGATGTCTGTAAGAAAAGTACATATTTCGATATTTTTAATTATATTACATTATTATTCTATTACAATTTTAAATTATATGTACATGTTTGTGTGTGAGGTATGCATGCATGTATGTATGTATAAAAATATCTATGATTGTTTTGTCGTGTTTCTTTAAATGTATGTGTTTTTAATTTAAACTTTTATTTCAGAGACAGAATAAATTATTTTCCATTGTGTGAAGCACAATTGTATGTTGCTTTTTTATATTTTGTTTTTGTTTAAATATAATTGCAGTGATTCGTTTTGTTTCAATTTTTATATAAAGTAAATTAAAGTCAGTGCATCGTAGACGTAAATTTTAATTTATGTCAAATTTAGTCACGAAACTTCAATAAAGGCCTGTGATGAAAATTTGATAAATAAATTTTTAATCAGACAGTATTTTACTTTTTTTATAGTTCTCAAAAAGAATATTTCGGAGATCCAATAATTTTGTTTCGGTATTTATAGACTAAATTTGAACAAAATTTGATCACAATGGTAGGAGTCGATTTTGAGAAATTTTGTTTTAACCGTTTAAAAGAAACGTTATAAAATATTTTTTGCTAAAATTCTAGAAAACCCTCCACGATTTACAGCTATGCACAAGCGACAAAAAGGAAAACATACACACCTAACGAAACTTACTTTTTGGATTCCAGGTATCTGAAAACAGACATGTCCATAAATATTTCAAAATCGAGTTTTTTCTACGATTGTCAAATTTTTGTTGTAAAAAAGCAAAAACTTGTGAATAGTTTTCTCTCCCACCCACGCATTTTGGCTTAAAGTAGTGACACGTCATTACGTCATTACGTCTCACGGATCACAGTGAGATATGTTATTAGTATCGATATGTGTTATGATTTGTTGACAGAACCAGATAAGTAAATCATCTGAACATCTAAATCCATTAAGCAACAAGTTACTTTTAGACGATGTTGTTAATTAAAACTTTAACTGCAGTTGGATTACTGCTATATACAGTGCGCACATATAGTTAGGTAACGTTTTGTAATTAAAAGTTAAAAATCCGACTAGACAATTATTTTAATTAAAATAAAGGTTTACAAAGCGGCACACAACGAGGAACAACTAAGTTTATAATTGAATGTTCAATTTCGTTTTAATTAATTATTTCCAGCAAGCTGTTATTGTACAATTTTGTCAAGCTGTAATTTCGTTGTCACTGTTTTGTTTTACTTTCTTTTGTTGATAAATAGTAAAAATTATCTATCGAATATTGATAAAAAACAACGTTTTAGTTCTTCTTTAGTAGGTAAATCCTTTAATTTGCTTTTAATAAACATAACCTTAAAGTTACATGAAGGAAACAAACAGCTGTTGCAGAAAATCAGCTGTTTGAAAATAAATATTCGGAAAATATTTGTTTATCTGCCGTAGCATTATATTGTTGAAAAAAATGTTAGTTCAGAATTTAAATTTAGATATTTATGTGTACTTATTATTTAATGTTCCGAGTGATTCAATATTTCTTTTAAATTTCCATTGAAACAAAAGTGATATTAGTAAAGTTCAAAATTAATATTAACGAGGCGGTATATCAGAGATGTTACCTTTATTTCTATTTGCATGCGAAAAGGGAATTTTTGTTTATCCGTTTGCTTTTTATTCAGACTGACGATTTTATTCGCTCGTGATAAATTGTTTACCAATTACAATTCCAAACCATATAGTAATTAATTAATTGAAAAGAATTTTGATTAATTGAAAAGAAATCATTTTAAAAAAACTATTACTGATACTTTTTTACCACCATTAAAGAAACTTTTAACCTTCAGTTTTGTATTTTCTCACCAGTATCTCAAAAAAAGTGAGGAAATCTTTCAAAAAAAATTCTGTAAAATTTCCTATAAAATACAACAAACAACTACTCTCTATAAAGTATAACTATAAAGTTAGGGGCCTAATAGTTACGTAGTTATTGAAAACTAAATTTTAAAATCTTTGCGCAATTGTTTCGTTCTTGCATTGTCATGAAAAGGTGACTTTTCTTTTGTTATCTCCTTCTCTTTAATGCTTCACCTTACTTTCTGTTCTGCAACCCCCTCATGTAGATCTAAATAAAAAAATGTTGTTATGAACAAATATTGTTCAAAAATCAATGATTTTTACTTAAAAAAATGTTTTGTAAAACATATTCAACAAACTGCATATTTTACACCGAATGTGAGCTGCCAATATATGACCCCATTTTACACTAGAATATGAATTGCAAATGTGTAACTTCATATTTACACAGGAATGTAAGCTGTCAATGTGTAACTTCATACTTACACTGGAATGTAAGCTGCCAATGTGTAACTTCGTACTTACACTGGAATGTGAGCTGCCAATGTGTAACTTCGTACTTACACAGGAATGTAAGCTGCCAATGTGTCACTTCTTATCTACACAGGAATGTGAGCTGCCAATGTGTCACTTCTTATCTACACAGGAATGTGAGCTGCCAATGTGTAACTTCATATCTACACAGGAATATGAGCTGCTAATGTGTAACTTCATACTTACACAGGAATGTAAGCTGCCAATGTATAACTTCATATTTTACACAGAACTATGAGCTGCCAATGTGTGACTATATATTTTAAAATGCCAGGAGAAATCGGATAAATTTGACAGTAATAGAATAATGTGAAGATGAAAAACGTTAGAGTTAACAGCTGTTTTAATGGATCTTGGATTTTGTTTGAATAAGTTTAATTATTTAATTTCTAAATAAGTAGTACGATGATGGCCATTGAGAAAAAATCAGTCGATTTCAATTTTAAAGTTAATGGATCTAGTTTTCAGTTTTCGAGAATAAATCCAAAAAAGTAGTTTTGACTTGAATGTCTATCCATTTCATTCTCTCTCTCTCGTGCTCTCTCTCGCTCTATCTTTCTTCAGTTAAAATTTTTCCCATATCTCGAGACCAATTTAAAATTTTTCAAAACAAGTTTGAATCCTTTTTTGTAAATAAAATTTGAAAAATGGATTTTTTCAAAATCGATATTGGTCAAATTTTTCTTTAATATTGTTAATAAATACCTACCAATATAAAACGTAAACGTAATAGAAAATATGGTTTTGGGAGTTAGGAAAATATGCACATTTAATCAAATCAGCTTGAAAGTCGTAGTACGTTGTTTTTTCCTATTTACTCTGGAATAGTCAATTAATTTTATTTCTTAATTTCTCACATGGACTTGATTTTTAATAAATTTAAGCAATTGTAAAAAAATTACCCCTGCTGCCTTGGACAGCTGAATCCCGGTCTGTAGTTGCTTTGCAATCTCTAGCAAGACAGAAAGTTGTCTCAGGTATTTTAATATAAATAAAAAAAACGCGTTATTTATTAGAAAACAAACTCACTTTAGTTTTATTTTTTAAGTACACGAATGTTTTAAAGTGATTAACAAATTTAATTTAGTTAATATTTATGTCTTATTATTTACATTGGTATGTCCGTGCGACCTTTCGAAGTTAATAGTAAAAAGAAACAAATAATATACAACAATGTACAGCAAGAAGTTGAACAGTATTGTAGCACCTCTTTATAAACAATGAAATGTAGTTGAAATACATATGGCAATCATAACTTTGCTTGTAACATAAACGAAGCTCTGTAAATCTAGCCTGTACATTGTTTCTCATACCATACATTCCTTACGGGGATTGTTGGGATGGGGAACGTGTTAAGACTCAAGAGCGAACTTACGCATCCACGTAGTGCAGGATGGTAACGGATTGATACTGGTCTATAAAGGAGCAGTATCGATAAGGCTGAAGCGTAAAACGCATATGTATCCCAAGCTAAGGTGGAACAGAATACGCCGAGGGCTGCATGGCTAAGGGGGAGCTTAGTATGCGAACTCTGGATACCAGGCGACCTCAAGTTTCAATTCAGCCTTTGCTATACATGCTGGGCTCTATATGGGTGGACAACCGTATGGGTGAACCTTTCCCTACCTATTCGTGAGACCTAAACGGACTGTAATTCATAAAACTCAGAACCCTTGGGGATATGCAGAAATGGACTTGGATGGTAAGAATCTGGATAAGGAGGGAACTGGGGTTGTACTAAATCCCGTGGAATTGCAGCAGAATGTGGGACTGGTGCGCAGACCCATTCGACCACTCCACGGAAGGATGAGAGTAGTTCAAGTTAATTTTTCGCAGTAAGGTGGCAACTGCTTGTTTCCGTTAAAAAAGACACTCGATACAGAAATCTATTATTTAAGGCAATACAAAGAAACGAAAAAGTAACCACATGCACTCTTACTGTTAAGTTAAATAAATTATGATTGTTTATTTATTGTAACAGATTCTTAAGTTGCGTTTTTTGAGTCGTACGACTTCCTACTTGGCCAATAGCTGACTTGTGTTCCTAGCGATTTATTTCAAACGTTATAATTTAATTTTCTTTTTCATAAAACTAGAAATTGTTTCGTTGTATAAAATTTTAAATTTATGTCGTAAACAATGTTTTATTAATCAATTTTTATTTTTTAAAAAGTCCTATGGTATTTGTAAATTTTTATTTTTAAAATTTCATGAATTTGGTCCAATTTGTGATAAATTCATACATGTAAATCAATATATGTTACTTTTTTCGAATCCATGTTTAACACATTTCTCTTTGTGTTGCCGGAACAGTGAATATTTCTCAAAGTCAGAACAAATATTTGTAATGAATTGTATTGCGTTTCATAATAAGTCGAAACGTTATATTCGCTGTTCAATTGTTAATTTTTAAAACACAATTGTGCGACTATTTTTCTTTAAGTTTTTAACAATAACAACTTACATAGAGGGAAAAGTACTTTTTAGCGCAAAAACAACTTGTTGGGTATTTCATAGCAGCATTTCAAAGCTCTAAAAGATTTAGGCGGCCTTATATAAAACTTTGCAATATACTGAACACTGAAGCGCCGCAGCCAATTTTACAGGTAATCCCCCGGGATCAGGGCAATTTAGATTTCCCCCAAGACAAAGCACCTATAGGATTTTGGTATTAAAATATCGCTCACACTTTACTTATTTTTATAAATATTATTACATTTATAACAAAGTGAAATGCTACATTATGCACGTCATTTTATCAGTTCTACTCAATGGCCATTTAGTGCTGCAGTGGAAATCAAAATTAGGTTTGCAGCTTAGAATTTATTTTTAGTGGGCTTTAAAGAGAGCTGTTTGGACTCCCTTACTGTTTGGAAATGTTATTGAACGTACGTCATTAAAATTATACTATCAACAAGTGTTAATTTCACCCACAAACAGGTATTTTAAAGAAGTGGAGAAAAAACAATAATAAAGCTTTTAAAAATCTTTATTTATAAATAAATAAAGCGATACCCTCCTAAACCGTATCTACTTATGGGTACAGTAAAAATTAGAGGAGATTAGGTACAATCTTTATTGTGATTAAAAATATAAAATGCATTAATTTGAAAAAAAAGTTTAATATAAATTTCAACACTTCACATAAGAAATAAGTATTGATTTTATTGATCACCAATTACGTTACAAAGTTTATCCCTTTCAGTGTACTCTCCTTGTCGATCCTTACAACGCTTGATACAAAGTTTCCATTGTTCAAAGCAGTGCTGCAAGTCCGCGTCTGTCAACTTGTTGAGATCCTCCGTCGCTTTTGCTCCCCTTAAGCTCCGATTTGACCTTATGTGGGTGGTCCAACATGGTGATGCCGTATTTCGCAAAGAACGCCTTCACAGAGACGCATTGACTTGGTGAAGCATCCGGGAAATTGCTCTTCCACAATTCGGGTCTTCGTCTTCTCACTCCTTCACTAAGGGCTGTCAGATCTTCTATGTAATAATTTTGATAGACCGTCTGACCTTCGAGAACCCAGAGAACGAAGACAATTTTATGCTTGTAAAAACACAATAATTATGCACTGAATTTTGATTTTCTTTCATTTTTTTCCCGTGGTGAGGTAAGCGTTAATTGACGTTTTGTTCCATGATTATTAACAAAAAGCGTAAATATTATCTTTCGATTCCTTTTGATTCGAAATGAGAAGTTTTGAAACAATTTTTGTGCAAACTTTCTGCATGGTCAATGATTCGTGAAAAATACGACGGACACTTTCTTTGTTAGTTCATCAGATTTCAGCAAGAGCTCGCACACTCAGAAGTCGACTTTCGCGGATCAGTTTACCAATATTCTGGAAGTGGTCGTCCATTTTTTATAATGAGGTTCGTCCAGGGCGCGAATCGTGTTCGGTCGTTTCCCACCCTCCTTAAACGTTTTAAACCATTCAAAAACTTGTACGCGCAATAAACATTCACTTCCTTCAACATGACATGACCTTTTTAGCGGTTTTTCCCAGTTTCACAAGAAATTTAAGGTTATCTAGATTCTCCATCTGAACATTTTACATTTTTTTGAAGAGACGTTAGCGCAAGGGCTTTGAATGGGCGACTACAGCAAGACTGAGCGACGTACAACCGTGTCCATCGATGTCAGGATGGGGAAAGCATCAAAAGGCACAGACATGTTCAAACCTGCTGTGGCGTGCTCACTGTTTGCCAGTAGCTGCACCAGTCCGTATATTTAATACCATTCCTTTTAGACTTATAAATAAGCATTAATAGATACAATATACATAGCACAAAATTGTTATTGAGCTGTTAATTTATTGTGAAAGAAATCTAAACTTTTATCTGAAATTAAACCTTCGATACAACTTTCCAAAAAATGGTCGCAACATCATATGGTCCGACATTCAAAAAAACATTTCACAATTTTCATTAGTCCTGCACACATCACCAATTTGTAACAGTATTTTCAAACCACTGAAGCTTTTTTCGTTTTGTGATTTCAGGTTTTGCTAATCACATATAATTTAGTTTTTAATTTTGTCTACTTAGGTTATCAGCTGTGAACGTTTGTTCATTATTTTTTAATTACAATATTTTAACACAGATCAAGATATACAGGCCAATGTTTCAGATTTTAAATTTATGTTTCAAGTTATGCACTTGAAAACTAGAGTTGATCCACTCACTTGAAATGAAGTTTATTCTTCTATACACACAAATTATTTGAAATATCCGTTTATGAATTAACTAGCTGTTACCGTGCAATTATAATGTAGGCAATACAATTTATAGTCGATTTTCAAAATCAGAATAGGTGATTTCATTTTAATATATTTCTATTTACAATATTATACGATTTATGGTTTTCGGCCAAGAAATATACATTTTTGCTACTCGATACTCTAAAACAGGGTCCTGTCATATTTTAATAAAATACAGTATTATTAAAAAGTCACTATTATACAATTAAACTGGAATAGTATTGTGTTTGTCTCAGGTACCTAAACCGTGTTCATATCAAATTTAATCTCAATTGGTCCAGTAGTTAAAGTGTGATTGAATAACAAACAAATAAACAAAAACAAACTTTCAGAAATATAATATGATTACCTGTTACTCGTCACGGCTTTGCCCGCAATCGTAATATACATTAAAGATCACGCATCACCGTGTTAGGACCAACAACCGTGTCAATTAGGTTATGGTGAATTTCTTTTTTAAAATAAAGGTTTTTTAACGCACCACCGTGTTAGTTAAGTTATGGAGTACTCTTTAAAAAAAATTAAGGCTTTTTTGCAGCATCACCGTATTAGGCCTAACAACCGTGTCAGTTAGGTTCTGGAATACTCTTTTTTAAAAAATAAATAAAGGTTTTTTTAATGCATCACCGAGTTAGGCCTAACAACCATGTTAGTTAACTTATGGAGTATTCTTTAAAAAAAATATAAAGATTTTTCACGCATCACCATGTTAGGCCTAACAACCGTGTCAGTTAAGATTTGGAGTACTCTAAAAAAATAACGGTTTTTTTCACATATCACATATCAAGCCAGTTAGGATATGATAAATATAAAGGTTTTTTTACACCCAAGAACCATTCAATTAGGATATGTGGTATACTCTTTAAAAAAATATAAAGGTTTTTTCATGCATCACGCACCACCGTGTCAGTTAGGATATGTAGCCTATGTATTCTTTAAAAAACATAATGGGTATTCTTTTAAAAAATAAAGTATTTTCACGCATCACCATGTTAGGCCCAGTTAAGGTTTTCAGTACTCTTTAAAAAAATAAAGGTTTTTTTCACACATTACCGTGATAGGCCCAACAACCGTGTCAGTTAGGATATGTAGAATTCTTTAAAAAAATGTAAAGGTTTTTTCACACATCATCGTGATAGGCCCAAGAACCATGTCAGGATATGTAGCATTCTTTAAAAAAATATAAAGGTTTTTTCACGCATCACTGTGTTAGGCCTAACAACCGTGTTAGTTAAGTTATGGAGTACTCTTTAAAAAAAATATAACGGTTTTTTTCATGCATCACCTTATTAGGCCCAACAACCGTGTCAGTTAGGTTATAAGTACTACTTAAAAAAAAATTAATAAAGGTTTTTTAATGGATCACCGTGTTAGGCATAACAACCATGTCAGTTAGCTTATGGAGTATTCTTTTAAAAAAATATAAAGTATTTTTCACGCATTACCATGTTAGGCCTAACAACCGTGTCAGTTAAGGTTTTCAGTACTCTTTAAAAAAAATAAAGGTTTTTTTCACACATTACCGTGATAGGCCCAACAACCGTGTCAGTTAGGATATGTAGTATTCTTTAAAAAAATATAAAGGTTTTTCACGTATCACCGTGTTAGGCCTAACAGCCGTGTCAATTAGGTTATATAGTTTTCTTTAAAAAGTCAAGGTTTTTTTTCACACATCACCGTGATAGGCCTAACAATCGTATCAGTTATGTTATGTAGTATTCTTTAAAACAATATACAGGTTTTTTTCACGCATCACCGTGTTAGCCCTAACAACCGTGTCAATTTGGTTATGCAGTATTCTTTTAAAAAATTGGTTTCTTATCAACCAAAACCCTTGTTAGACGTATTTTTATTGTTTTACCGATTTACAACACGTTACTGATTTTCGCCGGGTAGCAATTTTGAGGTTATGTTAGTCACTTTTATTTTCGATTTTATTGTACTTCTCGTGATTTCATATTTTAGATTCTTGCTTTTGGGCATATAATAAAGCATTTTAGTAACAAAAATATCGAAAAATAAGGATATGCTACACTGCGTATTTATCATTTTTTCATATAATGTAATTACACAAATATATATACTACCTTATAATTGGCACTCTGTGTAGGGATTTTTTTTATATATAATATTGAAAATTCAACACAAAGTAACAAATTGAAGTCAGTTTTGAAAAAAATTTCAACTAAAATATTGAAAATGTTACATTAAAAGCAATAATTTTGCAATAAATAAAACACAGATTAAGATTCTTAAAATAGGATTGAATCTTTGTTCATCTCAGGTACCTAAATCACAGGTCCAGTAAATAACTACAGTTAACACATGCCACAAAACTAAAAACTGATAATTATTTTGGGCTGGGTAAGTAGTATAATGACGTTTTGTAAAACGGGAATAGGCCTATGTGTATCTCTGTTACTTAAACTATATTCGTACCAAATTTCATCTCAATTGGTCCAGTGGTTAAAGCGTGATTGAATAACAAACAAACACACAAACTTTCAGAAATATAATATGAATTAGATTAAGATAGTAATTATAACATGTTATTAGTGGTAGATAATTTAAAAAAAAAATATCAATTCTGAAAAATTATCATTTCTGAAAAGATTAATCGTGAGTGATAATGCATCGTAATAATACAGATTTTATGCCTATCGAAAATATATAATACAATTTTTAATTTAAATATCAAATAGATTTTTAACAATGGCCTCGGTTTGAAAATATACATGTGTAGTGAATCCGATCTTTAGTTAAAAAGAATGTTTATTATAAATTTCCCAGAATATGCAGTTTATTATAAATTACCCAGAATATAAAATTACTTTATTTGTATTGCAGCTGGTTATTGAAAATGATGTGGGTAGTGTTATTTTTCCATTACCTTACTTGACGCTCTGATGATCCCCAGAGATTTTACGTAAAATGAACGCAAAGCTATTTTACGTTACATACTGTTTAATACATTCACGTTTGTTTAGTTTGAACATAGATAAACTATTACATTGTTTAATAACTAATTGTTTCAAAACTATTTGAGAGATTCAGACATAAATTTACTTGATTAACTGCAAATTTAAACGAAAAATGAAGAAATGTAAATTTATTTACCACGTGATTAGCAGTAGGGGAAGGTAAATATGTTTGTAGTTTACTAATGCAAATGATCGAACGATTATTATCGATGCAAACAAAGCCAGTGTGCCAACTGAACAGAGACAAATGGCCTAGGTGTAACAGGTTTGCCAATATGACCATCACGTACATTTCCTAATTACTTCCTGCGGACAACTTAGGATCATACGTGACGTATTTGTGATGTTGCTTACACACGTAGTGATTAACTGATACAATCTAAATAGAATTGCAATTTGATTTTGGTAATGTAGTAATCCACCATTCTTAATTCATAAAGTATCATCAATAGCGTTACTGAGTGTAGGCTATACAAAGAATTAGTAGAAACAATAAACAGCGTACGCCTTATATGCGATTTTTTTAACAAATAAACCTAATATGGAATATAAAAAATATAAGGAAAGTTATGCATTGGGAACTATTACGCCATGGTGGAGGAAATTTTCGCACATTTAGTTTCACATAACAGCTGTTCCTTCGGAAAAACTATTTCAATTGAGGTTATGTTTATTGCTATTATTAACGATTAATTTTTCATATATTACTACGTTAAACATTCTGTTCAGTTTTGTACCAAAAATGCGGACTTGTGTTATTGAAACTACATATATCGTGTACCTACAGGCTCGTCAGAACAACAGGGAACTCTCACGCCTCTTACTTTTCCATTTTAAGGTTTTAGAATACAAAAAAACCGACTTAAAACTAATAACAGATATGAACTGTTAAACGTCTAGCTGTACATGTTTGCTTACTATTCGTTACTTATTCCAATTAACGGGCTCACTAGTAAAATAAACATTTAGCAGATGATAGTCTTTTTTATAAGATTTATAAGATTAAGAAGTTTATTTTATCAATGCAATAATTTTATTTTTATTTAAATTAATGCAGCCTATATTTTTGTTAATAAAATAATTTCTAATGCTTCCAAACAATTAATAATAAAATAAATTACATACAATAGTTTGTTTAGTGTTTAAAAAAATGTATGTTACAATTTGAATGCGAAATGCGTTAGGTTAGGTTTAACAAATATGTTCAAATTTCCTAAATTCCCATTTTACTCAGTGGCTGATATGCATATTTAGCCTAATAGTGCAACCACGTTTTCACTGATCTTTGAAAAGTCACAGGAATTGGCAAGTTGTAACCAGAGTTTTACTGATTGCCGGTGATTCAGTTTACCATATCGGTTGACACGTCAACTAATGTTAACCGTAAATTCGAGTAAAATTAGTCGCTTACAATTTATAACCGGAAACTTAAGCCTTGCACGCGTCCATCATTTCATGTGAAGCCTTTTAATTCATATTTCTCGTTATCCAAGTCAGATTTCGTTTTATCAGGTATGAATCTTTTTTTTACAATCTAATTGTTTGTACGCTGTTTCTCTGGTGTGATTTTTTTATTTCTCAAAGATGTTGAGAAATATGAAATCACTCCCTGAATTTTCGAACACAATCTAAATTAATTATTATTGATTAATTAATTATTAAATGAAATAAATTGATTGCTTCTAAACACATTTTAATTGGTTGTTAAAAAGTTTTCGAATGTATTAACTCTAATAAAATAGTATTTTTTGTAATGTTTAGCCGAAATAATAATCTATACAAATTTTAAAACTTTCAAAAGAGTGTAAAATTAAAAAGTTATGAATTTTACGGTTATAAAGGAAAATGCTTTTGTAAAATGCCAAAATGTGAACGTATTAATTTGTTCGTTATAATATTATTATTGTTATTTTTTTTTTGAAATATGCTTCCTTCACGTCAGCTAGGATTATTAATAATTTTCAGCTAAGATAAATATAAACAAACTAGCAGTATAGCTCGTAGTGTTTTAAAATACTCTAGAAAATTAGTATGAACATTTCTTATAATTTGTCAAACAGGCCCTACAGTTCCTTATTATAACAGGTCAACTGATTCACGTTATAAAAACGATGCTATTGTGGAGGTTATGTTATACAAACACAATATCAGCTGGTAAATTATTGTCCCATTTTTCAATTGTTTGTATGATACCATAGTAATGTACCAACTTATTAAAACGAAGCTTTTAATGTTACTTTTAATGAATAGAAAAAAATCTGCCGAACGGAAGAACGTAACGGAAATATGGAACGAGCGAACGAACGAATTTTTCGTCTCTCTATGTCTGTCTCTTATTTTTTCTTACTCCTTTTTGATAACATTACACGCGTATTATGTGAAAAAGTTGTGTTGCTTTCGTTTCGGTATTTTTCCTTAGTTGAAGAACACGTGCACGTTGTTTATAGTAGCGTACATTCGAAATTAATGTAAACTTTTTTTTTTTTTGGCCTCATGGGACCATTTTAGTCTAAATTTTAGTTCTTCCTAACATTGGGATGTAATTTTTTCTTCCAATAATCCCTCATTCGATTAGATCGTTGCTTCCTGACGGCATCTGTGATCACTACCTTCTTGTGTCTTCGGTTTATCCACTTTAAATTTGTTAGTCTTAAGAATGCGTGTTATTTTACATTTGTTGCATCATCCATTTTCAGTCCTATTTCACTGAGGTCTCTGAGGACTTGTGTGATGTACAATCCCTGTGTTTTCCTGTTGATGCTTCTCATTACCAGTTGACTCAGGATTCTGTCCTCCGGCATTCTTAATATGTGAAAGAAGTGGGAGATTCTTCGTTTTTTCATTACACTGTAAATGTAAACGTTTAATAATAATTGTTGTTAATATTGCTACTTTTTAACAACATTACCTCAAACCTATTTAGCCTATCAGCTGTTCAATAAAATCAGCTGATCGTTACGAATTAATATAAAAAAACTGTTCTTTTACTACAATTACAGTAAATAATATCTAAGATAGGTTCACGTATTTATTTAAATAACAACAGACTTGTTTATTTAAACAAGATATTTGTAAAAATATCTTCAGAATAATTATATATTCAGCAAATATATCATTAACAAAAGTTTTGTTTCCGCCTGTAACCCAACAATTGTACTTATTAAATGTAAAAAAATGCTACTTTGGAGGTTTTTCATTTTTTTAAAATTTACTCAGAAACAAGAGGGAAATATTCTTTAAAGCTTACAAAATATCCTACACACTATACAATTATTATTATGCATTTCTTAAAGAAAAATGTATAAAACTCTCCGAAATGTTGACCAGAAATAAAACGTTTTTGGTATAATATATTAATTTCTAATGTACATCTTGAGCGACATATTTTTCGTTTTTAACCTTAAATATTTTATATGTTATTACGTTAAGTCTTGCAATCAGTTTTGTACCAAAAATAAAGACTTGTGTTTTTAATACTACATATGTCTATAAAGTACCTAAAGGTTCGTCAGTCGGCACACCAGGGAACATTTACGCCTCATAATTTTCCATTTTAATGCTTTAGAATAAAATAAAACAGCCTAAAAATCGATAAGCTCTATAAACAAATTCCAGGAACAGTATAAAGTGTCTCCGTGAGATTGCAGCACAATGCAGGTAATTGTGTGTGCACCAAACAGCTGATTGCTAAAAAACATTGTTAAAAATAATTTTTAAATTATCACTTTATACAATATTTAAGTAGTTACTCGCCAGTTATAATATGTAAATATTCTGCTTTTAGTAAGCATAAATACTATAGTATAATTTGGCTATGTAATGTAAAATCCGGTTATAGTAGGTTTATTTGTAAGTATTTTAAGTAGGTACAATATTACAATTCAGTTATTAATTTTATAGGTTATAGTTGAAATACTAAAGTAGAATAAAGTATTGTAATAAAATCCTAACTATAATGAACGACAATGCTTAATTAAAAGTTAGCCTATATACATGTATGAAATACAATTATTACGTTTATTTTAACACAAGTTCATATTGACAAGAAATAATAGGCCTACATGGTTTTACAACGATTTTACTTGGAAATTGTGCAGTAATCTTGAAATACAAATATTGAAGTAAAGATTAGTGTATTGCAGTAATTGAATACCAGCCAATGGATGTATTATTCCAGGTGTTTTAACGCTATTCAACTTCGTGCCCTACATTATTGTATATTATTCCTTTCTTTTTCCCATTAGCTGCTAAAAGTTGATAAACTGGGACCACTAGTTTATGAAAATATTATTATAAGTACATTTATTTATAGTTATAATACATATAAAAACATAAACTAAAATAAAGAGCTAAAACAATAAATAAATCCATTACAGACTAAGTATGATACGATTATTTGTACTCAGTAAGCGTATTTAATATTGACTGAACTCATGAGTGTTAAAACTGGAAACTAAGACTAATTCAATGACTTTTTTTATTCAAGTCCGCTGAATACTGTAATAATAGCGCGCAAAATATTTCCCCTTCAACAGTTGACTATAAACGGAAATAAATTGTTTCTTCTAATTAACTTTTAGGTTATGTTTACTACCACGTTTTTTACGAATTTGTTTCAAACAGCTGCTCAAGTTTCAGCTGTGAGTTAAACGTGTGGTAGTTGGTCTTCAAAGTGGGCGGTTATTTATAATATAGTTGTATTAGATAATTACTTAGCCATTGAGTGCAGAATAATGTTTCAGCTAATGATTGTTTGTTGGTATATGTAAGCTATATTATTGGAAGACTAATGGTCGAGAATAAGCAGGCTTGCCAACAACACTACATTTGTCCCGTAACTGTTCCCGCGAGACTATGATATGCGTTTCCTGTAATTCAGATTGAGTCCTTTACTGCTCCGCCTGAGTCGTTGTGCACCGAAACCGCGCCATTAATTTGTGAAATTACTTCGAGGCTAATTAGAGACAATGATCAAGTGAATATTGAACAGATTTTTTACAAAATATTTCCAAATGTTGTGTATTTAAACTGTAAGACATTTCACATCAATGTTTTATTGTTGTTGAGGGTAACAGTTGAAGTGCACTGTAACAGGGATAGAAGAAATTCAGAAAACATGTTTTATATTCTACTTCAGGTTATTTGGAAACAAATAAGTTCGAGGCTGAAAATTTGTGCTATGTAGCCTATATTTAAGATTACATAACAAAGATATAAGTGTGTCAAACCTGATGTTCATTGATGAATAAATTATTATTTCATAATTTAATAAAACCAGATTCTTTTAGTTAGTAAATTCCTCAAAGGATCTTGTGGTTTGTAGGCCTAAATAGAATTTTCTAATTTTAACTTCTTATCTACTCTTTTATTAAATTAATCTTAAATGTTAACATATAGATTCTTTATTATAATGTATTAAAAATAACTTATACTCTGTTTTACAATTTTCTGTTTTAACACATGTGGCTGATGACCTCCCTTTTCAGCCTTTCATGTGTAGCTAACTATAATAAAAAATAATTATAAAGTGTGTGAACTACATTAAAACTAATTGTCTCTCCTACATCGGATGACTGAAGAGAATTTCCAAAGGATTCAAAACGTTTTAAGTGATTTTTATATTTTATGTGTTAATGAATCTCTGAGTATAAAACAGCGCAGAAGTTGTGAACATAATGTAAGTGCGGTGTTAACTACGTAATTATAAAAATAATTTGATTATGTATCATCCGTAAATTGATATTATACTACTTACACTATTTTGGGGTAAACGAAATATTATATAACATTGCATACATTTTGCTAATAAATTTTGTAAATTTTATTATAGATATTTAGGTGAATTATATAATGTTATCATTTTTGTTATTCAAGTACTTACCGTAAAAATATACGACGTTTTAAGAATGTGAGTCAGCTTTCGTTCTCAAGTGTTGAAACTAAAACAAAGCCCAGATACTGAGAGCTGAAACAGAATAACGCTCAAAGCGGTCAAACTAGAGTTGATCGATACTAATTGTTCTGCACATAAATAATAGAAAATGTCAGTTAAAAAGTAATAACTTCAGTATTCCGTTATTACTAGTAACTTTAAAAAAGGAAATAATTTCTATTAATCAAAAGAAGGCAAAATCTAAAATATTCTTCTTTACCTTCAGTACCTTCCGTCTTCATTCTTTTTTCAGTGTCTTTTACTATTTTGCTATCAGGATATGCCTTTCAATACGCCGATATCTTGCCGTAATATCTCTGTCGTAAAATAAATATCTGATTTCTCTCTCATATTTTCATTACATACATAATCTTTAATTTTTTTATTTATTCCATACATAATATTTTATGATACAATCTTCAGTTCTTCTTATTTATTTCGTACATAATACACTACAATAATATCTTTTATATTCGTTCTTATTTATTCCGTACATAATATTTTATGATACAATCTTCATTTCTTCTTATTCATTTCGTACATAATATCTTATAATAGAATCTTTTATCGTTTTTTTTATTCCATACATAATATTTTATAATACCATCTACAGTTCTTCTTATTCATTCCGTACATAATACATTATAATAGAATCTTTTATATTAGTTCTTATTTATTCCATACATAATATTTTACACTACAATCTTCAGTTCTTCTTATTTATTCCGTACATAATACATTATAATATAATCTTTTATATTAGTTCTTATTTATTCCATACATAATATCTTACATAATACATTATAATATAATCTTTTATATTAGTTCTTATTTATTCCATACATAATATTTTATGATACAATCTTCAGTTCTTCTTATTCATTTCGTACATAATACATTATAATAGAATCTTTTATATTAGTTCTTATTTGTTCCATACATAATATTTTATAATACAATCTTCAGTTCTTCTTATTCATTCCGTACATAATACATTATAATAGAATCTTTTATATTAGTTCTTATTTATTCCATACATAATATTTTATACTACAATCTTCAGTTCTTCTTATTGATTCCGTACATAATATCTTATAATAGAATCTTTTATCGTTCTTATTTATTCCATACATAATATTTTATAATACAATCTTCAGTTCATTATAATAGAATCTTTTATATTAGTTCTTATTTATTCCATACATAATATTTTATACTACAATCTTCAGTTCTTCTTATTGATTCCGTACATAATATCTTATAATAGAATCTTTTATCGTTCTTATTTATTCCATACATAATATTTTATAATACAATCTTCGGTTCTTATTCATTTTGTACACAATATCTTAATATATAATCTTTTATATTCGTTCTTATTTATTCTATACATAATATTTTATAATACAATCTCCAGTTCTTCTTATTGATTCCGTACATAATATCTTATAATAAGAATCTTTTATCGTTCTTATTTATTCCATACATAATATTTTATAATACAATCTCCAGTTCTTATTGATTCCGTACACAATATCTTAATATATAATCTTTACTTCTTCTTATTCATTCCGTACCTAATATTTTATAATAAAATCTTTAGTTCTTCTTATTCATTTCGTAGATAGTACCTTACAGTACAAACTTTAGTTCTTGTTATTCATGTCATACACACTATCTTATAATAAATCTGTAGTTCTTCTTATTTATTTCATACATAATACCTTATAAGAAATCTTTAATTCTTATTCATTCTATGCATAATACCTTATAATACACTCTTTACTTCTTCTTATTCATTCCTTACCTAATATTTTATAATAAAATCTGTAGTTCTTCTAATTCATTTCATATATAATATCTTATGATAAATCCTTAGTTCTTGTTATTCATTCCATATATAGTCTCTTATAGTACAATTTTTAGCTCCTCTCAAGTACTGTATTTCATTTTTGTCACTTCATTTGTTAGTCCGCTTCATCTCTTGTCCTTATTCAATTTACCATATCTTATAAATTATGAAGACAAACATGACAAATAATTTGAAACATTATCTTTGCAACTGAAGTATTAATAAATGAACCGTTAAACCTGAACTCATGGCTGATACAGTTTAACTGACGTGCTCAACTTTGTACTTTGCTTATCACAACCCTTCCATTAGCATTAGTAGTAGCATGAGTCGCCTACTAACTGCACTTCTGTACAACTTTCCTTTATCTTGTGTCAGCAGTTAAAGTACACACATTGTGTTACAGAAACATTCTGGTTTAAATTATAAGCCTAGTGTAACATGGAGAAACAAAGCTATACATCGGCCTGCCTAATTAATTACGTATAGAAATATAAAACAGCGAGCAAATCGGTATATTTTGAAATTTTATAGTCAATATTTTGTATTTTAAGGATATTGTTACCGTCTCTGTATGTCTCTCTTTCTCTCGCTGTGTGTGTGTGTGTGTGTGTGTGTGTGTGTGTGTGTGCGCGCGCGCGCACTTTCTTGCCAGCGTGTGAATATGCATGATGTGTGTGTGCATGCGTGCGCTTACGTGCATTTTTATAATTAGTCTGTTTTTGTAATGTTTTGATATTTTTTTAGTTGTAGTTCTACAATAATGCGTTGTTTACTAACGGACTTTGATTTGTACGCCATTATAGTTTATTTTGACAATCTTAAGTATACACTATTAGGCTATAGTTTATTTTGACAATCTTAAGTATACACTATTAGGCTATAGTTTATTTTGATATTACAGTTTATTTTGATGTGGCAATCACAACTTTCCTTGTTAGTGCATAAACGAAAAGGAACAGAAGTTAGGTCTTCTGTTCTATGAAATCGCTATCCGTGATTGAACGTAAAAAAACATAAAATCTGTAAATAAATAATTGAAATAATATAATTGGTTGTTATTCAATTACTATAATACATTAATCTTTAACTCAATACTTGTATTTTAAGATTACTGTATTATTTTTCTAAGTAATAACGTTGCAAAACCATATAGACCAACGCTTTATTTTAGTGTTTAACGTCCGACTATTGTGTACACTTGGGCTAATGCAGACGATGGAATGATTTATAGCGTATGAAAATGCCATGTCCTGGCCGGGAATCGAACCAGGGTCCTCGGGGTGAAAGCCCAGTACACTATCAACTAGGCCACCGAGGCGGCTCTTTCCTGTTATTATAAACTACTGTGAAATACAAGTTATGGATACTTGTTATAATACTCGTAAGTCCTGTTAATAAGGCAATATACTTAGATTATTTCATTCAGGAGGCCTTACTTTGTTCTTTTTTCGTATTTAAAATGATTACCCATAAAATTAATGACTGCATTCTAACATTGTACCTTATTGAAATATTTACAAATAAAATCTACTGTAACCAGACTTTACGTTACATACCTAAATTAGTCTACAGTATTTACTGTTTACTAAAATCAGAATATTCTATTCAATAACATTTACTTATTAGAACTGACGTACATTTTCTTAACGATTCTACTTGCAAAATTGATTCGGTCAATAATTATTTAAATCTTGGATACAGTAATAATTTAAATATTACTTTCAACAATGTTTCTCTTGCTATCAGCTGTTTTAGTACACAAACAATTATTTGTCACATATGCCTGAATTGTACTGGAATTTCGTTTACAAAGCTTTTATAGGTTTTAATTCGGTTTTATTTTATTGTAAAGCCATAAAACGGAAAAGAATGATACGTGAGAGTTTCCTGGTGTTCTTACGAACCTATATATATATATATATATATATATATATATATATATATATATATATATATATATAAAACTTCAACAACGTAGATCCTTATTTTTAGTACAAAACGATAGGAACGCTTGGTATTATAATATATGAAAGATATTTAAATGAATTTAGAAATGGATATTAAGTTATTTATACCTAGCACTGGCAGCTTTGCTGGTTGCTTGGTCGAAAATCTGAGGCCGTCTATAACGAACTTTTAGTTTACAAGCAAGTGCTAAAGTCTGCACGGAACTGTGCCATTCAAACGTGACGCCGTACGAAGTAACCAAAAATGAGGTTCATCCAAAGCTTTCAAAGTGAGATAGTTCAAAATCAGTATAAATCCGAAATAGTGATTTACACCGAGATCTCAAAACGAATTTGGTGAAAAAAGGAAATAAAGAAAATGGCTCTAAGAGTAAACAATGTATCCAAGTTCGTGTAAATATCTTAAAATTGCAAGTTGTATAGATTTGATTAGCATTGAATTGGAGTTATTTTATAAAAAATAAAATCATTTGATGCAAGCAAATGTCCGAAACGTATGAATGAATGAATTTTAAGGTTACTATTGCACTATGACCTTTGTAGATCTATTGTGCCCCCCTTTTTATATTCCTGAGATGCTCAGTTACGGCGCCTTATTCAAACCTAATGCTTTTTACGAAGTTTAAGATTTGGAGAGATTGAAGGTGAGTACCTCCACCACCCAATTGGTTCCGAATTCCATATTGTAGTGCTTGCAGCCTACTCGGTGGCCTAGTTGATAGCGAACCGGCTTTCACCCCGAGGACCCGGGTTCGATTCCCGGCCAAGGCTTGGCATTTTCATACGCTATAAATCATCCCATCGTCTGCATTAGCCCAAGTGTGCACAATAGTCAGACGTTAAACACAAAAAAAAAATGTAGTGCTTGCTCTGCTAACCCTTTCTTTTGACCCTACGGAGTTTTTCCTCCATTTGTCAAACTTTTGTTTATTATATGGTGAGATCCCGCTCATTCTATTTTATGTTTTTACTTATGGGAACACCCACAAGTAACTAAGTAAATGAGGCCAGCCCATACAAAGCTCTGCATGTATGGGTAAGGGTAAGGTGCACTAGGATGTTGCCAGATTCTTACAAGGCTCTGTTTCATAATACAATACACAATTAGGCCAGTGCCATTCATCCCATTATCACGGATCGCTTTATACTTAAGTATTAGCCAAGCTATGTAGTAGCTAGTAGTAAATGTGTATGTCTTGAGTAGATGAGTGAGGACACTACCCTCTAGCGGTGGAATCTCTAAGCCCATCAGCTGCCTCCGCCGGGATCCTAAAGGTATAATACTACTGTATTTTGAACTCAGCAAGAATTAGCCTTTTTTGCTTGAACAGAAGTTATATTAACCAAAATAGTTATTATTATTCCATTGTTTAACATTTTTATATGCGGAAATACTCCACAATAACTAACAATACAGTATCAAAACAGATGTGTTCTGGTCAAAATGTAAAAAATCCTACAATACCTTAAGAAGTTATAAGTAAGAGAGCAAGTTTTTTACCTTTTGTAAGGATGTATAATATAGTTTCAAAATATTATTATTTTAATAATAAACTAAATATTAAAGTGATTGATGATTGTTTACGAACAATCGAATAAAAATATTGTTTCCATGAAAACGTGTTCTTTCTGCCGAAACATAAATTTGTAACAGTTGAATAAGGCTTCATAAAAATTCACCTTGCAATAACGATTTTAAAATTTCAAGAACAAAATTAACAAACATGTTGAAAACAAAACAGAGAAGTCTGATTAAACCCAGCAAATCAAGACATGTTGAAACGGAAACAAACAAGCTGCAAACCAAGAAGGAACCGACCGCTAAGGATGTCTTGCACAGTGATTTTTTAAACACGCAAGCGAAAGATGCAAATATAGAAGGAGCTTTTGAAAATGAAACACAATTTTCGATGCAATCGGATCCTTTAAATATAATTTACAAAACCTCCGCGGGAAAACAGTATGTCCAAGATATTGATGTGGATATTGACGCACTACCCAGGTTAGATTACATTTATTTTAAAATCGATATAGAAATACTATCGATTATGGTTAGTTGATACGTAATTTTTAATAAATTTATATTCCCGCCTGCCATTAAGTTATATGATTTTGAACCATATTTTTAGGCTGAAAATAATATGAAACTCTAAGATATTGGTAAGTTTAATATATTATGAAGAATAAGTATTTTGTGTAGGCCTACAGCTAAGTTTTTTAAATCATCTTAAAATCAATACGTTGTATAGATAAGAAATCACGCATAAATGATTAACAGTTAATAGTTAGTAGTTAACAGTTAATAATAAACATAACTCCACCACTTTAGTCTTGTTTCAAAAACAAAGGAAGGACATTTGTGTTACAATCGATGTCGGATTCGAAACGTGAAGATAAGTGGAACCATATCTCATAGAATATCTATGTATCCGTTCCGGTTACGAAATTGGATTTTTAAGCGAATTTCAATTGAAAAATAGAAATCAGAGCAACCCGTACACGGAAACTTACACCCTATGATCTCACGCAATCTTACGTTCGCAATTTTGATGCAATTTGAGCACAAAAATCAATTTTTTATAATACCTGCTTGGACAAGTTTAAATGGCGACCATTTCAACTCTTTACAATTCATAAACTGTAGAAACTGCGTAAACTATAATTTCACATTTTCAAAAATTTGTTGTAAATGGAAATTCAAATTTCCAAAATTTAAGAAATTTAATTTGATGATGGTCAGAGTTAATTTTACTATTTTAAATGTAGTTTGAATGTTTGAAACGCAAATTCTCAGAAAAATCTGTCAACTATTTAAAATTTTTAAAATTATTAAATTATATGTCTTAAATTTAAAATAAAAAAAAATCTAATTTTACAATAAGTTAAAAACTGTAAGAATGTTTTCTTTAAAATTCACAAAACTGGAACGTCAAATATTTCTTCTATAAACTTATAAATTTTACAAAAAATATTCTTTTTTAAACTAAAACTACGAGTAGTTTGTATTTTTAATTTAAATGTTTTCAGAAACGAAACAAAATTGAAAGAGCCAAACACGTCAGTCATTTACTCTTTAGGCGACGGCGACGAAGAGAAGAACGAGGTAGACGCATGGTTGGCACAAAACGAACGGAAAGGTATGATCGACCTTCAGGGAGTTCGTAATGCCAAAGATAGTGACCAGAGTAACAAGGTGACCGTGGAAGAACTGTCGTCAATACTTATGGACCTGGCAAGTAGTTTGGGCAAAGCGCCTTCTGCCGTAAAGAAAATGGTGTTCGACGACATAAATCCACCGGACACCATGAAACAATTCATAAACGCTATGATAAACATATATTATAACCTGACAGAACATCCGGAACATACGAGCTCTGTTGATAACATCGAAAGCGATGTGTTCAAAGATGTTTCAGGTGGAGAGAGTTTGACCGAGAAACATTTGAACAAAGATTTTCTCGGATCGAATTGCGTGAACGCTGTTACGTCCGATTTAAATGGTTCCATTAACCTGACTTCTTCGAGACAGAAATGTTCTCGTAAAACAGACCCGATGTCTAGAATCGCTGACATGTATTACAGATCCGAGTATGAGGATCACAAAAATGAAGAAGAAGGAAAGAAAATAAAACGACTGGTCACCGATAAAAGTGAATACATACTTTTGAAACCGGACGAAATTAGAACCAAAATCAAGAGAGTTATGAAGAAATATGTCAACAGTTTCGAAAAATTTATGGACGATGAAATAAGAAAACAAACATTCGATAAAAACGTGTTCGAAGAGAAGAAAAAAAGACGTCAGTATTTTTCGAAAGCGTTATTATTTCTTTTCATATTGTCGGTAATATGTGCAGCTGGGCTTGCTTTGTATTTTCAGGGTCATACATTTTCTTTGCCTTTTTTTTGTCAATAAAGTTTTTCTAAATTATTTATCTTGATTTTTTTTTTGAAATTTGGTTAAAAAACATGTTATAGGTTCGAATTTGTAATAACATAACCTAACCGAACCTCATAATTTGGACCCATAAGAATAACATTCATATAGAATGAATCATATTGCTAATCATACAAATATGACTTATTATAATTATAAAGCTTTAGTCGATCCTAATAGAATTCGTTGCATAATTTTTTAAAAACAATTGTTTGAAATGTATCAAAAACACGATAAGCAAAATACTGAAAATGCAACAACATGTTTCCTTACAAAAAATAATAACTTTGGATAAACGTTTTAGCAGTTTTTAGGTCTTCAATGAAGATTTACTTAAAAGGATTAACCGTTCTTATAAATTAATTGAATCGCTTTACAATTACAGTTGATCTATTGATTACTTTTACACAGCGAAATTCTAAATTTCAACTGCATTAAATTCATAGAAACAAGCCGGTTACTGGATGCTTCCATCCCGTGGCGTGGCGTGTACATTTCACGCAAGAAGACATTCCCAGTCCCAGCTGACTCCACGCCAATATGGCGACCTGACCACTGACGTCACGCTCCACAGCTTCGAACACGAATATCGTCGTGTTTTGTGTCATTGTACTTCCTCAATATTTCATATAATTTTTTAGCTGATGTTTATTTATATTATGCGTATCTATTTAAAATGCCATTCTAGCAACTTGTTTTCTATTCAGTGTGTTTACTTTTAAAAAAATACAAGCTTGAAGTTAAGCTTCTCAGTTCGTATATCTCGGGATTAACGTCGTGGCAAAGTTAACAGCTTAGCTACGGAGATCCACTCGCTAAGATCGCAAAAAGCACCTTTAATGTAAACAAAATGTTGTTATTTAAAACTTTTAATTTACGTTTTAAAACGTGTTTATTAGACCGTTAGTTAACATTAAATACCTGTAAAATAGTAAATTATAACAACGTGAATATGCGGTTGTAACTTAATGAGCAAATAATAATTTTGGATTTATAAATTGCAAATCCAGGAATGACAACATTACAGACCCGTAGTAAGTATTAACCAGTATCTATTGGCACGTAAGCTAATGCAGGGGTAATTATTGTATCGCCCAGTCTTTGAAGGGCCGATTCCAATCACTGGAACATGGAGGGGTTCACAAAACATTTTATAGGTTTGATTTAATTCATATTTAGCACGACAATCGATTTTGGTTTGAAAAATATGTACAATAGTTTCTAATGGCGGCCATTCCAAACGAAAAAAAATTGCACAATATGCACAATGAAATGTGTGAGTAACTAAAATATTTTACATATTTCCTGATGTTTTTATGATCTTTTGGTGTGTATGCATGCTTGTGTGTGTGTGTGTGTGTGTGTGTGTGTGTGTGTGTGTGTGTGTGTGTGTGTGTGTGTGTCACACATAAACACATAAGCGTAATGGATACAACATTAATATTCGTAGTACATCATATTGTATTAATGTTTTAGTTTCCAACTTGATTTTGTTTTTGGTTTTTATCTACCGCAGCTAAATGTTTTACTGACAGATTTAGTGCAGTCGAATCCAATTTATTGTTTACTTGCATACAAAAACATCATATTTCATACACATAAATAAATGTTCCCGTCAGAAGTTTTAACTAAAAAGTTTGATCGAGAATTTCTATGTTACAACGTGTTGCAAGGGAAAACACAAGGATAGTGAAAAACAGTTTTCTTTGAGGAATTATCTTTAAGTATTTTAAAATTTTCGGTAATCTGAATAACACTTCAAAAAGTGTCCAAATAAGGAAACAAAATATGAGTAAAAAAACTAAAAGTATTTTTTTTTCGTGAAAGAATTGGATTGTTGTTGCATCCAAATTAAACGCTCCTTCCTAAAATCATATATGTGTGTGTAAATTGAAAGCTGTTTGTTAAATTTACATTCAACAATGGTTTTAAAACGCGCGCGTGCACACGCACATATATTTAAAACAAAATCCATGTTATAAAACTATTAACTGGGTGTTTTGAAGATTTGTTTATTCTATTACATAGAAATATTTCATTTTATTCTTTAAGTTGTTGAGAATATTTTAATTCATTTTTGACTGCAGCGACTAAAATATCACCAACAATTTTCCAATAAATATTTTTTTGAAAAAAATTCAAAATATAGTTTTCTCAAAATCGGCTTTAATCATTTCAATAAAATTTTGTTCAAATATAGTTCGTAATTTCCAAACAAACGTAAAGGTCCGCTGTAAAGTCAGGTCAGAAACTACAAAAAAATAAAAATCGGCGTAAGCTAATGGCTAAAAATATTATTATATTTTATAAATAATAATATTATTTATATATAATAAAACAATGCTTCTTTCAGACTTTACACAAATTTCTGTAATACACGAAGATTCAATGTAACAAATTTGTAATTATTGACATGTCCGACAGTAAATCTGGAAAAACAAAAATTATGTTTTACTGAAATCGGGTTTATTTTTTATATCGAATTTCAATTGGAAAAATGAACTAATAAAGTGGCCATTTTACAAGACATGAACCCGGGATTCTTTTACCTCAAGATAATTTTTTGAAGAATAGGTAAAATTATATATAATATGTGTGTATGTGTGTTTTAGCACTCTCAAGGATCGCAATTTCAGTCCGATTTAATTCAAACTTGGCACGAAAAACGATTATAGTAGTGCCTTGAACATGTTCGTTAACCAGAGAAATTACTTCAACAGTTTCAAAATGGCGGTAATTTCAAATTCTAAAAATCATAACATTTATTTCATTAATAAATTCCTAAATCTGATTTTACTGTCGTAATCAGCGTTAAAAACTGCATCAATTACCAGCTTGTGTTTTCAAAATGAATTTAAATTAAGATTTTTTTACGGCGGTCAGGGTTTATTTTCGTGTTGAAAGTTTACAACACTAATGTACGCAGATTTTAATGGTGATTGTGAAATCAGAATTTAGAAAAAGGTAAGATAAGAAAATACTTTTGAAGATTCGCTTTTATCACGTCAGCGAGACAGCTGCGTGCCGCAATTATTGTTTTTAATTTACTTTCTGAAATGTAAATTTATTTCAATCAACTTAAGTTACTGTTTATTACCAACATTTCAGCGAAGTTACATAGACCAATGTTAAATACTTACACCGATTTTATATATTTTTTTATTGATAACTTCCGAAACGTTTTTTGGAGAATAATTATAAATTATTCAATTATTATAATTTATTGAAATAAAATTTGTATTATGCTTTTGTACCATACGAAATACTAATAGTATTGCAAGAGAACTAGTGCTGAAGAACATTAGAGAACTTGCTACTTGGACATTCTTCCCCTCCATTAGCTACTGTAGCACTGAGCTTCAAGTTATAATCTGTCTGCTTTATCATCCCCCGCTAACTGTCATATTGAATGGAGGCTAATTTAACTGATTTAAACAACTATCAATCACAAATCTACTACTATTAACTTTCAAATATTCTTGATTTTTTTGTACATATTTTCCTTTCTAAAATATGTTTAATTGGACGAATAAACTTAACTAAAGTTATGTTGGATAAAATCGAAAATAACAAATAAAAAAAAAATCTTCTTGATAAATTATCACACATATGAAGTAGGGTGAAAAAGGTAACAGAATTGATATATCAATGTTAATTTTTTTGAAAATAAATATAATATTTTAATCAAATTTTCCTTCAAGACACTCGCCTCATGCATGTACATAATTTTTCCACCGTTCATACGGTTGGAAATACTCCTGAAAGCCATTTTTGAAATTTCGTTTAGCCTCTTCGTCGCATTTTCCATCACTTCTTGCGAATCAGCAAAAAAATGTCCCTTTAATGTCATTGTCAGTCGAAGAGACATAAAACAATCAGCGGTAAAAACATTGTGCTTCCTTTTCAGTCCTCAGGCGAAACGTCAGTCTGCTGAATGGAAATCAGAATAATCAAGAAAGGAAAAGTTTCGCTTGGGTAGAAGCCGGGGTAAAGTAACGTTAAAGGTTATATATATATATATATATATATATATATATATATATATATATACACACACACACACACACACACACACACACAATACTTCACTTTGAATTTATTCCTGTAAAAAAACAGATATTAAAGAGGATCCTAAAACGGCTACCAGATGCAGTTAGATGAATCTGACTGAAAAATAGGCGGACAACGATTAGATTTGCTGCATGACAGTGCTCCGTCACATCGATTGCTGATGGTGAAACAATACCTTGCCAAGTACGATGTTACCACTTTGCAACACACTCCACATTGTCCCGATCTTGTACTACCTGATTTTTACCTGTTCTTCGACAGAAAATTACGTTGAAGGAACAAAATGTTTTCTGATTCGCAAGAAGTGACGAAGCAAAATTTCTTTTAAAAATGTTTCAAACAGTTGTGTGAACGGGGGAAGAAGTGTGTGCATGCAGAAGGCGAGTAACTTGAAGGAAAATGTGGTCACAATATTACACGTGCTTTCAATAAATTTTCATTGACCGATTCCGGGAAGTTTATGACCCTACCTCGTGTACATACCTGTCCTAGAGTCAGTCTTTTATTTCGAAAAACAAATAAACAGCCACACATTATGTTAAAAACGTCGATTGGTTAAATATATTTGTATCTGTTATCACAGTGAATAGAACACAAAAGTTACAAAACAGTTATAAAACATGACGTGAGTTGTTGCAATGCTAAACGTTTAAAGCGAAAGCACAAATTAAGATAGGCTCATGGGTTAGAGGGACACTTTATTGACATGCAGGTCAATACACTGAGTCGGATTATCATTCCCCATCGGTACTGAAACAATTTAGGCCTTTAATATTTTTTTGTATGGAATGAGAGAGAGTATTTAGGATGGTTAATACTGTTGACAAATAAAACTATGATTTTTTAATTCGAAACATCATCTTAATGGTGAAATAAAGTTGAATAACCACAAAATGCAGCTGTCTCACTACCGTAATGGGAGCGAATTTCCAAAAACTAATAATATCACAATATTTTTTAATATTGTATTACAAGTACAAAAAATGAACAATACTTTAGTTACACAATGGCAGTGCCACATATAACACATTTAAGCCACACATAATAAGAACGATGATAATAGTGGTACAAAATTTCCTTCACTGAATGTGTGTTTATGTAATCCTATCCTGTAGCTTTGAATCTCATCGTGTGTTATTTTTTGTAAGCAATAAATATAATAATAGAAAAATCTGAGTTTTATTATACTCAGTTATAGACTAGTCAGCGTTTGTGCAAACTGAAAATACCCAGAACGCATTGTGGGTATTATCAATTTGCTCAATCGTCGAAGAACGTGTTTACTTCGATAATTTAGTAAATACCCACAACGCGTTCTGGGTATTTCGCTTCGGCCAATGTTCGAACAAATTGCCCACATCGCAATGTTGGTATTTCGCTATGTGTGTGAAAATTTCGGCCCTCGTCCGAATTCGGCGTTTGAGTGTAACATATTCATCTCGATGTTATGCATCCGTCAATTAGTCTTATATTCGTTATAATTAAGACTTGATTAAATACTTTAAATCAAAGTAAATGCGATTATACTTTGCAAAGTGTTGTTTACAGTGTAATAACAACATAGATTAATTTGTTGTAACGTAACTGCAGAATGAAAACATTAATATTATTGTCGTCTTTGAATTTGTGTTAAATACTGCAGAATAAAGTTGCACCTGTTTCCGCTTCTGATTAAATACAGTTCGGCTCAAGTTCCGTAACGCTTGAGTACCGTACAATTAATTGTAACAGTCATTATTATTAGCCTACTTACTCATTGCTTATATACACGCAATGCTTATTGTTTTCATTCATCACCTCGTTGGCGTTTCTCGGCTGAATAAAGAACAGGCACTGTGCCCGTAATAACACCGAGTGTACTTCCGCGATGATATGATGTGCGGACAAATCTGATGTGTGTGTGTGTGTGTGTGTGTGTGTGTGTGTGTGTGTGTGTGTGTGTGTGTGTGTATAATTTTAAAAGTCACAAGAAAAGTATTGAAACATTTCCTTTTTGATGTAATAGACCAGACGATTGAACTAATTTTACTTCAATTGTAACACGTATGGGTGTGTTTTCATTGTATTTTTTCGTTTTTTAGAAACTAAATATACACGGCTTTTTCATGAAACTTAGTTTCAATATTCTTCCACTGCGCTTTGCTGATTGTTTTCAACCTTGTCTCAAATGTTGCATTCAATTGTTTAAAACAAAACTAGTGTGTTTCTGCAATTACAAACGTAGCGAGGGAAATTTAAGTGTTGTATTTTTTAAAAACCAGCAAACAAGATTTTGTTCAAATATCTGTCGTAAGATTTATTAATGCAAAAGTTTCATAAACATTACATTTTCAGTAATTTTCGCGGACAACCAGAAAAGCGCCGGAGTTTCACAAAATCTGTTTTTAAGTTTTTTCGCAAATTTTAGTAATACATTAATATTTATATGCCAAGGCAGAGCACCCAAGTAGGGTAAGTCGAAAAACAAATATTTTTTTTAATTATAAAATTGTTTTATTTAAATATTTTAAATCAGATTTGAATTATTTTCACTAGTAAATCGATAAAACGATTTTGAAAAATTAAGTAATTTGTTTTATTTCCAATATAATTAAAATTATACAAAACACCTTTTTTAAAGACGTGTTATCTTGAAAGTTGTATTTCGCTACTACTTAAGGAATAAATTTATGAAAAATATTATGGAAATCGTCAAATTGATTTTGAAGAAATATGTTTTTTTAATATTTGGCAAAAAATGATTTAGAACAGCTGTTTTAAATTTCTATGAAAACATTTTAGTTTTTCTAATTTAATAAATTATAATAAACAATTCTGAAGAAAAAATATGTATATCTTCTGATGACTTTTTTTGGAGGAATCAACTTCTAAGTTTTGTTTCTTAAGGAAGATATTAAGGAATAAACTTATGCAAAACTTTAAGTAAATATTTCAAAAGGTAATTTTGGAAAAAATCAATTTTCATTAAAAATTAAAAAAAATTGCTTGAAACTGTCTTTTTTAATTACGAGAAAAAGGTTTATTATCAATTACCTATCTTGCACCATTAATATAAAGTTATCGGGACCAACAACCGCATTTTTGACATCATCATAATTAAAAAACAGAGAAAGTAAAAATTAAGACAAAATAATAAATAATCAACAAAATATGAACTGCAAATACAGTAATTTTGTGCACGTTTGTGGTCATTTTTTTGAAGTCTTTATTCGCTTTGCTCAAATTCAAAATTACAACAAAATTTTTCTCCATTGTCTGTGCGTATTGCTGTATTTAAACCGACCAATGTGCATGAAGTCGGTAAACAAATTTAAATAACATCTCATCGTCTTCGATTAAAACTGGAATAAATTAGCATCCCTTAAGTCGGCGGAAAAACTTTTCCTATTAATTTCCCCGCTGCTTGCATCGTTCTAATTAAATACTTCGTTTAGCGTCGTTTTAAAATCTAGAAAGAGAAAAACACGTGAAAATCATTTAAAAGAAATTCGTATGCAAAAATAAACAGAATTATTCAACAGGTTAAAAGTTTTGGTTACAAAAATAAGAAGAATGTCATATTAGATAAAATAAATTAAGGATTTTGTGAATGAAATTTAAATATTGGGCCAAAATTATATTTATAATTTTAGAAAAGTGATTCTAAAATGTTATTTTCTGATCTTTCACTGTCTTTTTAAAAATTATAAACAAAGTGAAAGCTTGTGAACAGTATATACCCTTATAAGCTAATAACTTGTGACGACACTCACAATATCTCTTAAAGAGTCAATTGTTTAATTACTGATTTTAAACTACATATTTTGTTCTTAAAAACGACTTATGTCACGAAAAATGCATAATTTCTGTGCACGGTTATTGTTGTTTCAAGAAATTGAGTCGAACTGTTGAATATACGTTTGTTTTTATTTTAATTTAAATATGTTTAGTTAAATTGCAAAACAAGATTATTTGTATAGTTGATTTATATATTATTTCATTTTCTAATGATTGTAGTATAATATTAAGGCATGTGTACATTAATAACACTTTAATAAAGAACCAGAAAGGTTCTAATACAGAAATTGGTTTAGTAACATGTCCAAACGGAACGGTTTTGATTATATATATATATATATATATATATATATTTGATTATATATATATATATATATATATATATATATATATATATATATATATATTGCTAATGATTCGTTAAGACCTTTCTTTTTTTTATTTATTTAATACTGATAACCAATCTTTACAAGATCGACTAATGGTTTACATCTACAACAAAATCACATTTGTAGGATAGCTATTACATTAATAACTTCCTTCACATCAGTGGAACAGTTCATGAGGTTTAGTCCTCTTGAGGCGGCGAACGTTGCCGGCCACTTCACGTACTGCCTCCATTTCACAATTTTCATGCATAAGACCCCGTAGATTATGACATTTTTAACTTCCTCTGTGACAAACCTGATGTTTAAGTCCCGATATAAATCATTGTTACGAATATACCATGGGGCATTGACTATTCCTCGCAAGACTTTGTTTTGGAAATTTTGGATTATTTTTACATTCGACGGTTTTGTACAACTCCACAATTGTAAGCCATATGTCCTTTAAGACCTTTATGAGAAAATTTCTGCCGTCTAGGATTTATAAAAACAAAATAACGGATTTCAAATGAAAACACCAACTTTTGAAAACTATTTACTACGAAACAGCTGGTTTATACCAATTTAATCAATAAAAAGTAATTATAAAATGTAAACTACACTTTAGAAATTGAATCGCCAAATAAAAAATACTTTTCAAATTACGAAAAAAGTTTTGTAGGAAGTATTTAATAAAGCAAATTAATGAAACTGAAATCTATTAACAGCGATTTTCAGGTAATAGTGTATAACAACTTAAAGATGTGGAATTGTTTTCAAGAAGCAGACGGTCAACAGACTACAGATAACTCTGTGTTAAGGCTCTGGAAGTACTTTGTTCTTTTGAAAAATCCCACAAGAAAAGTCAGATGCAAGTCGGTTGACAGTACAAACATATTTTCGACCCAACGTTACAGAAGGAATTATCTAGTAAAAATTAACAGGTTTTGCAAAGTGAGGCAGCTTGCTGAAAAATAGCACCTCTTGTTTATGGAACAGCAAGTTAAGTGGATTTTACACTTCAAAGTATTTGTTTGCAGTTATTGTTTTGTCTGAATAATGTTTGAAGATAGTACACCATTGGCAGATGACCAGACAATAATATTTTTGAAAAAAAACTTCTGCAGAATTAGAGATGCAGTAGCGTATGAGCTACTTCCTCTAATCCTTCATCAGTAGATCGGCTGCAGGTCCTATTTTTTTAACAAAACGCCAGTTCCCAAAAACAACTTCTTGGAAATATTGAAATTTTGGTTTGTGATAAACACCTGGAAATTAAATTCTGAAATGACTTATGCAATGTGCTAGATTAACAAATGCAGTGGCTCATATATAATATTTAATTTTCTGATTAGTTGTAAATCTCGTTTTTAAAACTAAATATCCACACATTTAAAATCTAAGCAAGGTTATAAATAATTATTAACAAATATAATATTTAATTTTAACAGATATTTTACAATAAAATATCTATTTTCAATGATTTTCAACTGTTATTTTGTGATGAATAAATCGTAGTCTAGATGCAAAAATTGATGTTTTTACTTGAAAACAGCCAGTTTTTAAATAAATTCTAGAAAGATTTTAATTTTCAACGAACAATTTTTGTGCTTCTTCGTTGATACAATGTATATTTAGTTTTCATATCACGAAAAAGTTTTATCAAAATGTTACTTCAAAATAAAAAAAATAACTGATAACCTAAATATAAAACAATTTAAGTAATAACTAATTTGATTCTGAACTATTGATGATGTATCGGTTTTGGTTATACCGACTTTTAAGGACAGAAATTACTAAGAAAAACGGATTCTAAGTTAGGTAGCCTATATCGGTAGTTACTGTATGTTTGGAATCTTTTTGTTTATTATTTAATGAAGATTATCGAAGCACTAAAATACTGATTCAAATTTGTGGATACACTTGAACAAGTTCGTCAGCCAGCTAAATTCGATCAACAGTTTCAAAACGGCGGTCATTTCAATAGCTTTCTTGTCTTAAATATTTTTGAAAATCCTCGTTTGAATTAATCAGCATTAAGAACTACATAAATTAGCATTTTAAATTTTCAATAACAGTGGAAATTAAGAAACGTTTTGACAGAGGTCAGGGATCATTTTGTTATTTTTAATGTAATTTAAAAGTTTAAAGTAATAATATATGCAGATTGTATCGGTACTTATGGTAGTGAAATCAGAATTTCAAAAAGTGTGAGGTAAAGAAAAGTACTTTTGGAAATTCGCTTCTATTAGCGAGACAGTTGCGTGCACTTTAATTTCCTCTCTTCTCACAGTGAAAATAAAAAATATTTAAAACTCAACTTGATAAGTATGGTCGCTGAGCGTAGAATATTTACTTATTGTTGTATGTGCTGATGAGCTCATTGATATACTGTGTCGCCATAAAGCTCTGGGGGGCTACCTGTTGTAGCGGTCCTGCGCCTTGGTCCTGACGCACCGCGAACATGTCAGTGTCTTCGCGTTGCGTCGGTTGGAAGGACGTGCAGCTCCGCGCTCTGTCTTGCCGTACACGTGCCTCCAGCCCTTGTGTCTGCACAAAGTGTAAGCAGCCGTAACAATGGCTACATTGCCTAGCATAAATTAGAATTTTATCTTAGTTTTAACTTGCATTGTTATTTATGCATACTTCATCATTTAATGTTTTATTTGAATAAAAACTTCAACGCGCGTTCAGGAAATATCGTTTCGTTCGTATGCACAGCGTTGTTATCAGCTGTTATATTACATTAGTTACGTCTGCTGTTAGTTGATTAGTTTTGTTTTTTGATTGTTAAAAGTTTTGTTAAAAATACCGCTAAACTGTCTCATTTAAAAAATGGTCATGTTTTGCTAAATACGCGTAGGCTATATTTGAAAATTTCGTAACTCAATAATTTAATCAGTAATTAATTGAATGAACAAAAAAGAGTTTCTACACTTCCTAGAAACATAAAATTTTATAATAGTCGCGAGAAACAAATATTTTCAGCCTGCATTAATCACTGTTACGCTTTTATTTATTATTACAGTGTTTCCTGAGTTTCCACAATTATTAATAAACACATTCTGTGATTCTTCTGTTAACTTCTGTTTTTATAAAACCACTGCGACGCATCGAAAGTTTGTTACAAATAAAATATACATTTTAAACACCAAACAGAATTACCTCGCAATGTTTCTTCTTGGTTATAAATTGTTGTTGAAATAACGATAGACACATGGAATAAAAGTTTATTTTTTAATTCAATTTATTGAAATTGGCCTTAAGATAAAAACAGCACAAGTTGAGTTTTATTAGCTCCTCTTAATATAATGAACAGCTTTTGCAACTTTTCTACGACTGTTTTACAAACTGATACATATGTGTGTTATAATGTTTCAGAACAAAAAGTATGTTGATTATAACCTCAAAACGTCCAACTAAATTCCACTTAAATTGGTTCAGTCGGCAGTTGATCTACTTCTGGTTGACCATAAAAAATATAAAACTTTGGCGTTATCCGAGAAACTTGTATTAAATTCGGTAAAGTTACAAGTTATTAAAATACAAATTACTTTACAACCGAATTAGTTCACCGGATATTATTTCTCGTGAAATACCACTTTTTACAATAGACAGTTTATGAAAGGTATTATAATTCTCTTACACTCTTTTAAGGCGCTGCTATACGAGTTTTGTATTCAGGTTCGTTTCTCTATTAAGTATGCATATAAATACATTTTATTATGTTAATACGCTTTTATGTGCACTGCAGTGAAAATTGTTTTGAAAATAACATCCGCTTTGTGCAACGATTTCAAATTACAGTATTTTAAAGAAATGGAGATTTATTCGTAAGTAGTAAAATGTTATTGTTTAAATAACAAATTACATTTGTCACTTTGGTACTTTAAATACTTTATCTTCAAAAGGAAAATAAGAACATTATTATATTTTAATTAGCTGTTAATTTGGTTTGAAAACAATTATACCAATAATAAATTACAAATTTGAAAGTAATAATTGCATTTATTTACTATTACTATTAACAATTGATTATTGTCAAAATTAAATAAATGAAAACGTTAATAAGCATTATATTTTAATAAAAGCTCAAAACGTCGGTAGTTTTCTCTTATTGATGAGTTTAAACAGTTAGTGTAAAAGCTAATTATTAAAAAAATCTAATATTAACTTAAACCAAGCCCTTCTCGTAATAACTAATTAGCAACCTTTATCAAATTCATATTCAAATAATTTAATAAAATCAAACACTTGAAAGATAAATTCAATAAATTCACATGAATAGAGTTGTACCTGGGATAACATTAATTAATAGGATTACAGTCACAGTCACAACGGCAGACCTGTTGACCCAATATTTACTGAGATTGCGAAATAATTTCGCCGTTTTTTTGTAAAGAGATTAAACGCCCGCGGATTAATTGTTTAAAATAATCCCGAACATTATTTATCGTGAAACGTTTCTTCCAAGAACAGCTGTTTTGTGACACTTTAATATCGCGCGTTTATCTGACTTATTGTTCCTGAACAAATGTTACCGTTAAAACGTTGTTAATTATAATTAAAACTGTATTATTAAATACCTGAGACGGGTTGTCACAAGGATGCAATAGCGTTTCTAATTAGGGACAATTTGCTCTGTAGTGTACCTTGAAGGATGTTTTATTCTTGGATATGAGAACAGATTACTTTGTAGGATGCTTGCTTTGTCACATTCATTACTGTAATTTTTAATGATAGAATATATTATTGACTTTAATTTAGTAGAATAAAACAACCATTTGGAAAAAAAATCAGGAATAATAGTATGCAATGATTGTTTTTAGAAATCACACTATTATATTAAACTAAATATAATGAATAGTGTTTATAGTGGGAATATTTAAAAATTAAAATAAAATTTGATTAATTTTAAATTAACAAATTATTAAAAACAATTCTCTAACGTAATTGCAATGTGCACTAATTTAACTAACTTATTAAAATTTATTTGTGAATTTGAGTAGCGTTTAGGAATATATTGTATTTAAAATTTGAAAATATCTATATTTTTTCCAAGTATGACATTTAAATATTGAAATTTATATTTTTTAATATTTCTACGTGTTACAATTTGATTGTTTGCTAATGACAATTATTTGCGATACGTGGATATTTTTGAAGACCCCTCAAAGCAAATGCATATTTTAAAAAGAATGAATTTGTTTTATCAAAAAAAGTTCCTTAGTCTTACTTTTTTTGATTGTTTTAAAGAAAAATTCACTGTTATTTAATTTGAATTAGTAAATGTTTTTACCTATAATATATTTCCTTAAGTTAGCTAATTATTACTTCGTAATTGCCATAAATACGGACATATTGTAAATAATAAATGATTATTTTTGCCTGTAAAATAATACTTTATAAACTACTAATACTTTATAAACTACTAATAAAGTACGATAACGAGATTTAAAGAAAATCTTAAACGATCCCTGTTAGTTTTTCAGTTTCGTGGAGTTTTTTCAGAAAGCATTATTGTTAATATTAAATTAAAAAGCATTTTTACATTTTCGGTTTTTATTATTTACTTGTTATCGTGGACAGACTGTACCCGACGTCTTATAATTTAACTAAAGTCTGCCAAAATACTTCATGATACGGAGGCGCGATGAATACTGAATTTCAAATTATGTTAAAGTCCCACAAACATTTACGGAGACTTTATTTGGCAAGTGGATTTAAACTGGGTAAATCTATATATTTTAATTGACTGTAAGTAATAATGTGTGTTTTTCAAAATAGTATTATATTTTAATTTATAAGCTATTATTTGATTTAGTTTTCACTATTTTGGTCGAAATATTTTTCGTTGTAAATATCTTTAATCAATTTTAAGTTATTTTTGCTTTAAGTTAATTGCATCGTATTCATAATATATGTATATTAAAATATCACACAATTATCAATTATACGTATAAAAATATCATATTAAATATCATATTAATATCATATTGTAGAGTTTAATATAATAATTTAATTATACTGTTAAAAATATTTCTAAAATACACACTCAAATAAGAGAGAATAAAAAAATAATTTTCTGTTTAACACAACAACAGAATATTTACTTCTATTTAGGACATACTCCAATTAATTAATTTTCATCTAAAAATAAAAGCAAATTAAAAATAACGCTATTTTTTACCACCACATGGTGTTTAATTTTACCAGCGCTAAAAGGACGTTGCAAATACCAATTAAATTTACATTGATGTTTGTTTCATGTCGATTAATCGTACAATTTAAATATATTACTTTTTAATGGTTTTATTGCTTTTTTGATGATCCAAGTCAAAATTATTTCAGCAAAAATATATGTTTAAATACAGAGGGAAAAATTTAATAAGATTTTTGGCAACTAGAATACAAATCTACATAATTCAAATACTTGGAACATAGAAAAATACTAATTTTGTGATTTTTTAAAATGTTTTAATTAAACCTTTTTGTCCGGTTTGTGGAATGATTAATAAAAAAATCGGAAATGTAATAAACTAATAATATTTATATTGCAACACAAACATAAAATAAACAATTAAAAATTAAACAACGGTAAAATAAATTTGATTAATAATCAAAAGTAAATGTTAAAAAAGCTTAACAAAATTCACGTAGTTGGATGAGTGTAGATCAGTTTGAGTAACAAACTTTTCGCTACAATTTGTATTGTATAGTCCAGCATTAATAAATATTGAGTCTAACAGTGTTTTATGTCAAACATTAAGTGTGGTATAAGTTTCGTAAAAAACCTGATGTGTTGGATACAAAAAAATTACCGTTTCTTTGTTTTTTTGTAACTCCCAAATTTTAAACGATTAGGCTAACATCGTTTCCTAAAAACTGGATAGTTAGAACGAAATATAACTTACTCACGTTCTTATAAAACAAAATAATTGCAAACGGGCGCAGTAAATTGCCATATGTGCTTTTCAAGGTTCGGGTGTGGATCTTACCATGATGTCCGCTCCAAAAATTCTAGAATTTTCCATTGAAAATTCGCATATGTTAAACGCTAATGGCTTATGAAAGAAAATTTTATATTTATTACAGAAAGTATAAGTTTAATGTGTGTTGAAACTATTCTGTAACTGTGATATTTTTGTAAAGTTATCGCAATAAAAAGAGTGTATAAGCAAGCAAGAAACAGTATGACAAGCGACAGCTGCAATGTCACTGGTTCAGTGTTGTACTGAGTTACTGGAGAACTGTAACAGTTATGTAGTGAAAATATCTGCTTTCAGGTAGAATTATTTTAATTAATTAAATGTTTATCAATAAAAACAGTATCCAGTTGTCGAGTGTTTTTAGTTATTTCATGAGACAGTAAGTACTATTATAATGAATTAAATTAAAACAGAGTATTAATTAAAGTTATTCAAGGTAATTATTTCACTCTGGTAATTTACAGGATAAAGTTAATTCACTCTACTTTGTTATGAAGATAAAGTAAGTTTTGAAAATTTGTTAGGTGTTTTTAAACATGAAAAAGTATAAAATGCAAACGTAACTAGCGTTAGTGTAAATTATTATTTTAAGAAAAACACTGAAGCATTCATTCTTTGTAAAATTATTTATCTCACAAAACTTTTAAAAAGGCTTTCATTTTTTTATTGAAAACGTTATTTTTTACTACTTGAAAATTAAAAAAATTTGCTTGTTGTTAAAACATGAAATATTTTGTTACTTTATATAAACGTGGTTCTAAATATTTTAATTTAAACGATACAATTTTCGAACTATAACTAATTTTGTGACTTTATATTTAAAATGCGTACTACATCAAAAACAAATTTTATTTTTAGCTATTCCTGAAGCCAAATTTTAAAAACCAGTAATTTGAAAATGTTTTACAAATACTTTTTTTTTGGTGTAGTATATACGACACTATATGGATGTCTAATTCTTTTATAATAACTTGAATATTTAACTAAAAACGACAATAAGCAAGTCTAAACGAATGCGTGAATAAGTTTAATCTTGCTTTATTAAGCGAACATAACTGATAAGATGCAGTGTCATGCAGTATGTTTATATTTTTGAATATATCTCTTACTTGTTACCGTCTACAGACTGTACTTGGCGTCTATAATTTAATCAAGGGATGCTGGAATGCCTAATGATACAAGAAGAGTTGAATTCAAAATTTTAAATTATGTTAAAATCCCTTTAACTTTCGTTACTTGGCGAATAGTTAAAATGGAATTGAATCCACTTACTTGTTTAGGCCGTACGGTATAAATGTTTTATAAATATTTTACTAAAAATATTTAAAGGTATACATACGGACGTATACACAGACACAAAAATGTTGCACAAAGTAGATTGAATAAGAGATTATAAAGAAATAAATGAGGTTTTTTTATACTAAGAAAACGTTTGCAATAGCTACGTTAATTAAGACCTAAGAGTATATTTAAAAAACAAACCCGGCAGCTTGAAATGAAAGCCGATTGTCGTTTTAACGCACGTTATGATGTAATAGCTTCTATCATGTCATGAAGACAACTGCATATGCTGCACATTTAGTTTTTCAAGCAAAAAAATTAAAATAAAATACAAATTTAAATCAAATCTTTTATATTTATACGTGTTTAGTAATTCAAGTAAAATACAGTAATAAAATGGATGAGATGCTAAGTTTGAGTATGTGCTGATTTTGGGACGGGCAGTCACGTTACATCAATAGTGGGCTTACACAAGATGTTTTACTGTTTACCTTATTGTCACTTAACTTTTTTAAATCCTTCACAACAATTTTTCCAAACTTGAGACTAGAGTTATTTGACAATAAATGCCAATATAATTATAGTTCTGACGATTTAGTGCTTTAAAGGCGTTTTGCAGAAAACATAGCTGCAATTTTAGGTAGTTGGAAAGTTTTAGGCTGTATAGCCTACTTTCAATGATGAAAATACAATTATATAGCAAGTGGCATTTTTGTCTTCCATCATAACGTAGGCTGCATGTAGGGCATTTATGACGTCACGAATACTACCACAAATTTTTAAATGCACCATTCACGAAGAAAAAACACGCACTTCTCTTATAGATCTTTACCTTATTATCCTCGTAAGGCTTCTTGTACAATCAGAAATGAAATAAAAAATTATGAAACCTATTTAAACATCATTGCTGAATGTTGAAGTGGATCATGTTAATTCATGATTTAGAACAGTGCCCAAAGTTTCCCTCCTCAGAAGACATAACGAGCTTTTCATACCGTCATATTTCTGCATTTCAGCAGCCATATAAAATCTATGTTTATAACTTATGATGTTTCTAGTTTGAAAATAAAACTTACAGTCGTCGACAATTAATCGCATGTCTTTTCAGACACTGGAATTTCACCGTAGCCATTCCAGCTTTCGCTTGATTCGGAACGCATTGATTCGGAGCACATATATTGTCAAACAATTCAAGTTTTCATGAATACTTGATACCAATCCTTCACACAATTTATTTGTTTCACGTTGAACTGTATTATTTCGTTGTTGAAGAATGATATCACATTTATCACGTTCTTCACCAACTAGGACAATCGCAACTTCATTGACGGCAGGTGCACTGTAGCGTCCGGAATGGTGTCCGAGTGGTGTTCTGTAGGCTTGTATTTGAATTGCGTAATGATCCGCCTATAAGTTGTTAATTGAAGTTTTGAATAATCTTATACATGCATTGTGTTGGTGGAAAAATGTTTGAAAATAACGCACAATGGTGTCGTTCGGTGCCTGGAGTTACATCGCAACGTTGATCAACTTGTGCATCATCGCCATCCATAAAGTATTTGTAGAAATATATGTTCAGCGTCCAGAACTGGTAGAAATAAACCAATACGGTGATATATTTGTCCTAAGCATTTACATAAGCATAAGCATGTACTGATCTTGGAAAACTTTGTCGACTCCAAAAGATATCATTTGAAACGCTGAATTATATTTGCGAATGACCTGCAAAAAGTCTTTGGAATCAGGTGAGTTTCCCGAAAGCAATGACAACAATGGATCACGTGATGGATGCAATGTCGGCAATGTAACTTCGCCATTCGCACAGTACATTCCTGGTGTTTCATTATTGAACTTAAGCGAACCGCAGTGACCGCATACCTTATCCATTTTGCAGATGTTTACCGTTGGATGCAAACTGTAATCGTAGTTACCATCATACTGATATGCAGCAAAATTAAAATCAACATGTAGGGTCTACTGTTTGTCGAGATAAAGTATAATGTGAACGTTCTCATTTGATTTTCGCTGCTTGTCGATCCAAAGATTCTGATGGCAGTGAATGTGCAATTCGTAAACGTTCTGCTTCATTTCTCGTCTGTCGTTCTTCGTTCTTTAATCGTTGACCGCTTTCAAAAAAACCTTTTTCACTACAAAGATTAATTTTTAAAGGTTCTGAAAAACACGTCACTACGAATGGTGATTTTTAAGGGTGAAGGGGAGGAGTATTACAGCGCTATTATCGCCTATAGCCTTCCCGGGAAACTCCTAAACATTTAGCAAAAAGTCCCATCACAATCGGATGAACGGTATGGCAAAGATTTCGATAAAAACACTTTCTTCCGTAAGGGTAATTTTTAAGGGCGGAAGGGGTTGAGTATTACAAATGTCTTATAGCTTATAACCTTCCCGGCGAACTCCTGAACATTTAACAAAAAGCCCCATACCAATCGGTTGAACGGTATGGTAAAGGTTCCTAAAAAACACATTTTTCACTGATGGTGATTTTTAAGGATGGAAGGAGTTAAGTATTACAACTCTCTTATAGCCTACATTATTCTCGGGAAACTTATCAACATTTAGCAAAAAGCCCCATGACAATAGGATGAACATTAATACGAACAAACAAACATTGATTTTTATATATTAGATAATTAATGTTTTAAAAATAATCTTGTTATTAATTATCAGTAATTATAAAGAGCTGCTGTTTAGTATTTTAATTCTTCATTTAAACATTTTCTTCAAGATTAACAAAATACAGACACAAATATAAGAAATAAAAAATCGCTCAGTACATGATTAATGCTAATTTGAAAAAAATACGCGAGTTTTTCCAAGTATTGTATTTTTGAATAATAATTATTGACTTTATATTTTAAAAGAAAATTACAGTCATTATTAGTTGACAAAAAGATCAATCTTCGCTGAAACACTTACTCCACGCTACGTTTAAGGGCTCTTCAACCCCTTTTGCCTCCCTCAGAAACAATTACACGCTTTAAAACCCTTAACTTTACAATATTTTCTCCGTGCGTACAGTATGTGATCGGTGAAGAAAGAGGTAGACATTGTATCGAGGCTAATGCACAATATAGTTAACTAGCACTTGGCATCGTGCTTTATAAAAAGTAAACTCCGCGTGTTTAAATTATTAGGTTATTTTTTAATCACAATTTAGAATTCTGGTTTCAAATTCTAATTTTCAAATCAAAAATTTCAAAGAATATTGTAAGTTTTAGATTTCTTCTATGATTTTTTCGGTAACTCCTTCATAAGAATTTTTAAAGTACAAATTATTAAAAATTCATCACCAAAGCAGATCCGTGAATATTTTTTAATAGATTCGTACTGACAAAAGTAAACTTTAAATGATATACGGTTTAGCTTATGTAACACTGACTACAACATATATTCGGAAAGAAAATGAATGTTTAAAATATTTTCGAAATTTTTGTAGTTTCCCGCCGGATTGGTGTGCCTCGTTTGTCAAACTTCATGGAACAGTGAAGTTACAACGTACAACGACCCGCTCCCTCACTCTTATTGTTTGTTAATTTCACTTAAGCCACGGTCCCGTCAAGTACGTCTCGGGGGATATTAATTGTATTCCCCACAGTGCTCACACGTCTCTCATTAAGTCCTACGCACAACAGCTGAACAAATAGAAATTTAAACGCATTTTATTAATACAAATTGTGAAAATAGTCGACGGAAACAATTTTTTGTAAGTCGGACATTCTCCAGGTGAGATATCAAATAAAAATCCCCGATAGAACACTTTTCTTAAACACTTTTCAATACTTTAGGTGCAGTTTTTGATTTATTCTGCACCTAAATTTTTGCATTCAGTTTTTGATATATTCAGTTCTCACTGAAAATTTCTTATAAATAATGATATTAAAGTTTTCAGAAACTACAAACATCACGTTTTGTGTAGATGTTCATTGTTGTGAGCCTGGTAGTCAGGGATGTTGCATTAAAACAAATGTCTGTGTACGCTAGGGTGGCATTCGAGGAACGGACAGTTGGTAATGCGGAACATTTCGGAGAAAGGGTGCTAGTTGAGCTCTAAGTGGCAAGTTTAGCAAGGATGGATGACCCTTCTACTTGAGTGGTTTGCACATTGATTCCGTTACATCAAAACAATCTGGCCGGTACGTACAAGTACATGGAAAGTCTGCATTTAAGCTACGCAGGAAGGTGTTGTCTAGCTATCTTCAAATTTGGGGCATTATAGAATCACAGAAAAGGATCAGTGACCCGATTTTAATGTTTGGGACTGATCAGATGGTCAAACGACACATGGTTTTTAGAGCGTTTGTTGTCAAGTTGCATGTTATGTTGGGAAATTGTAGAGAAGTACTGGTTCTGGGTTGTGTTGCTTGAGCCGGGGTTGGAGAAAGTAATTAAATAATTACCCTGGAATAGCAAGTAACAGCTTTACAGGCTGAAGTAATGGCCATTAATGATTGTCTTTGGCAGAATTTAAAATGGGTCTTCAAGAAGTCTGTATTCATATTCACACCGATTGTTAGACAGAAATAAAAGCACTTGCGAGTCCTTAAATTTAGTCCAAGCTGGTCTGAAAGTTTCGGAAGAACCTCAACGATTTGCCCCTGGGTAACCAGGTTACTCTTCACTCGGTTCTGGGGAGTAAGGGAGTAATGAGGAGGCAGGCCGACTGGCAGGACTGGGATCTGCCTCTGAGTTTATCGGACCTGAGCCGGTTTTAGGAATTTTCTTGTCGTTGGACAGATCTACTATTAATAGGTGGATTAACACCAGGTGAGATGAGATAACCATCATGCATTTTCATATAACAACACTTCTATGGAAGGCTTAAAAGGGCATCAACGTTTTGGTTAAGGAAGAACTCAGGAAGATCATGGGCCTCATTACAGGGCACTGTGGTCTGAGATGTATATGAACAGAATAGGTATGTACCATGGGGAAACCGTTATGCAGTAGAGATGAGGAAACTACAGGACACAATTCATGATTTTGAGGCTCGTGCTAGTAGGATGCTAAGGGCTTTTGCTTCCAGAATCCTAGAAATCTTCAGCAGAATGAGCTAATCAGTGGATTGTTGGAACTTACTAAGGGCATCAATCTGCTAAACTAGTGTTCAAAAGGTTTAGTTGCACAATAGGTCAGTTGATCGCAGTGCGATCAAACCTTCCTCTAGTTTGAATCATATGTGATGTAATCTGTATTTAAGCCAAACAAGAAAAATATCCATCTCGTGATTTTCAACCTATACAGATAAGTGTCAATAATGTACATTCTTGAAAGTACATTGAGAAATCTAGCTCAATTCGTGACGGATATTTTAAAATTTATCTTAAAATTTATTTAACCAGGTCTATTGGAAACAAATAAATTGTGTGAAAGATTGGTCTATCAAGTATTCATGAAAAATACTTGTTTGACAATATATGTGCTCCGAATCAATGCGTTCAAGCCCACCAATGTGTTCCGAATCAAGCGAAAGCTGGAATGGCTACAGTGTAATTTCAGTGTCTGAAAAGACATGCGATTAATTGTTGACGACTGTAAGTTTTATTTTCAAACTAGAAACATCAGAAGTTACAAACAATAGATTTCATATGGCTGCTGAAATTCAGAAATATGACTATATAAAAAGCTGGTTATGTCTTCTAAGGAGGAAAACTTTGGACACTGTTCTAAATCCCTGAATTAAAATGATCCACTTCAACATTCAGCAATGATGTTTAAATAGGTTTCTTAAAGTTTTATTTCATTTCTGATTGTACAAGAAGCCTTAGTAGGATAACAAGGTAAAGATCTATTAGAGAAGTGCGTGTTTTTTCTTCGTGAATGGTGCATTTAAAAATTTGAGGTAGTGTTCGTGACGTCATAAACGTCCTTCATGCAGCCTACGTTATGATGGAAGACAAAAATGCCACTTCCTATATAATTGTATTTTCATCCTTGAAATAATGCGGATGATGCATAAAATTTGCAAGTTACTTAAAATTGCAGCTTTTTTTCGAAACACTGTTTTTTTGAAATTTCAGCTGAAAAACTTCGATCACATTATGCTCTGCAGTATCCCATAATTTTTGAAAGGGGCAAGACGAATATCACTTCAATATTATGCAAACTAATTATCACCAAGAAAAAAATATAATATAAAAAAAATTTAATTTTTTTTAATTTTTCTTAATTTTTTCTGCGGTAGCAACGCGCCGGGTACTATCAAGTTAAAATAAAGAAAGTAGTGCATTATTACTTATATAATATTTATTTGAAATTTTTGTTTTTTAAAATTTGTATTAAGGAAAACCAATCCCGCTTACCGCTCTGCTTAAAGGTCCACTCTGAACATAAGCATCACGACCCTATAAATCTAAAATAAACATAACCTCAAAATTAATAAATTGAAGTAACAGCTATATCTAAAGTACCAGATGTTTGATAAATGTAATAATTAATTAATTTACAGCTGTTTAACAGGTCATCATTGTTTAATTTCAATTAGTGTTATCTTTACACGGTTATTTTAAGTACGTTTTTTACTGTAAGAACATTGTTGTTTGTAAATGTCTCGATGTTGTACATCAGTTATGTAAATATGTATATAAAACTAAACGCAATAATAATTTTGTTTACCCAAATCGGTGTTATATATCAGTAATATTTAAACAAAATTATAATTATAGACCTACCTAGCCTATAAAATAATAAAAGAACAAAAAATATGTGTTTTAACATTAAACCATTAATTAAAATATTAAACACTAGCAGTACCAGTACGGTGTTGCCCGTTAAATTTAAACTTTTACACAGTCAATGTTCTACGTAAGTATGTGTAGTGTTAAACGGCAGGTCCGAACATGTCTGAACTATTCAAGGAACATTTAAAGTTTATACCAAGCCTAAAGGCGATTCACTTCGTTAATTCTACAAAGTAGTAGTAATTAATATAACCCCGGTTAAAATAACATAATCGAAGAAACATCTGTTTCGAAATCAGCTGTTTGGTGCACATCAACAAATAACTAAGCACATTTTTGCACAGGTTTATGGCATAACACATAAACATTTCATTCACAGAGTGTCGTAATAAGTAGGCCTATATTATGTAATGGGTTTAAATGTTCTTGTATACTTAATACAGGACACTGATTGTTACAGACTAAATAGTTACTTGAACAACCAGTGATGCAGTACATTTGCTTACACATTCATTGAGGTTGGGAAAAAATGAATTAAAATATCGTATCAAATCAGAACTGTGACGAAGTTAATAACATAAATTTAAATTATTAGGTCGGACATTTTTGAAGTGAAATTTTGGCATTAGGCCTAGAAGTAAATTTTAAAAATGTAAAATTCTACCAATAATCTTATTGTTTCCAGTTACATAAGATTATATAACATTGTAATCTTAGTGCTACGTTTTCTGTTTAGGACGTAAGTTCAAAACTTTATATAAACATTATTATTTTATATCACATATTAATTTTTTTAAAGTTATGTAAACAATATGTATTTAAATTATAATTACTACCATTACCTATCTAGCATAAAATTGTTTTGAGCGTTTATAATTAAATGCATCTTTCAAAATGTAAATAAATAAGTTTATTAATAAATCTTTAAATTATTAATAAATGTCGTTTTACTACGTGCCCAGCTTAACTAACTCAATTAATGTAACATTAACTAACAGATATACATAAATTGAACTGATTATATTCTATTTGAGTATGATGTATATAAGCGCCAACTTCCTTTAATATCAGATATGTATAATTTAAATTTAACAATAAGATCAGTAGTATAATTAGGCCAATACAAACAAACAATGAACACTGATTAATTTTTTTAGACTTTCACTTCTATTTGCCGGCCCTCCCCCGAATTTCACTTTTTTAAATCCTACTTTTGAAAATTAAATTTAAAAAGAAGTAAGTTCACAAGATCGACTTGGTTCCTAATGTAAAGTGAACGTTTTGCTTTCTAAAAGCATGCAAACAAGCGTTTAACGCACAAAGTTGACATTTCATTAAACAAAGTCCTAAGCACATTGTAAAGTATTCGCCTTAGATTTAGCATTTATGTATTTTATTCGGCATGTTTGGTGATTTACTCGACTACTTAAACCACTTAACAATTAAATATGTTGTAAGAATAATTATTGTAAAACTAGTAAGTGATTGCAGTTTGTAACAATTTGGTTGTGTAGATATTCCGTATTAGCAAATTTTATTAATATTTCTTCAAAGAATATTTTAATATTTAATAATTTTACAATAACAATTCAAAAATGAAACTGACTGTCATAAAACCAGTAAATCTTTCACTTTTCTGGAAAAATGATTTCACATTACAATTTCGAAAATGAACCCTGATCTCCGTTGGAATTATTTTTTTAAATTTTCAGTGAACTTTGAAACTCAAATTTTTGCAGACTTAGCGGACTTTACGATGATAAAATCATATTTTTAAACAGTGTAAGAAGCTTACTTAAAACACACACACACATATATATATATTACATTTCAAAACGTAATCTAGAAGTCAAGGTTGATATTTATTTCTTACTTTTTAGTGAACATCCACTACAATTTCTTACGTTAACATTTCCCTCCAGAAACATTTCATTTAGAAGCTACCGGAAAAACAATCAAATTAAAAAATACTCGTTATCAACAATAGTATATTTTTCTTTTTAATCGTTTTTATATTTCTCTTTTCTTCAATTTTTCTTTTTCCTATTTAATAATGAACATTAAACCTTCTTTATATTATAATTTGTTATATTTACTTGGGATCTAAATGGTCATGCTTTGAGAACCTAGGAAAATTTCCTTTTTTTAATAGCTGTCCAACCAAACTCTTTTTTAGAAAGATTGTTTATCCTAAAATGTTTTCGAAAGATTGTTAGTACTTAAGCTACGGACTATATTGGATAGAAATGTGACAACGTAATTTTTAAAAACCGCTTTAAAAAAAATTAAATTTCGACTAATATTTAAGAAATTTCTGATCCCAAAAACGGTGAATAAAATTTTTCTGAAAGTAAAAAAAAGTAACGAAATTGAATAAATGAATAAAAAACTCAAGAGTGATTTTTCCAACATAACATCAATATATCGTTTTGTCTAGTGAGAGATTTACAATGATTGGAAAACTGTAGTACAATATATGTGAAACTACGCGTACAAACATATATTATCAATGTGCACACGGATTAAACTTATAAACATGTAATGGAGACAGGCTGCATTAATAACAAAAGTAATTTTATTAAATCAGCCCAGGAATGACATGAGTGTTTAACATTTGTTATCTGGGGGAATTAAAGCGTCCGTCGAAAACGCTTTTTTCACCTCTTGACTTTCATTATGAAAATTCAGCTGAAATATATCCAATATATTATACAGTGCACAGTATATATAATAACAATGTACGGCGCGGACATCCCCTCGTTACTCATGTTGCATTTAAATTGTAAAAAAATTCCGAAGGTAGTTTATAACTTTTTGTAAATTAACTTCAGTAAAAACGAAAGAATTGTCATAATATACTGTGGCTAATTTATTTTATAAAGGGCTGATTATAGTTTTATAACTAATAATGTATATTTCAAATATAATATATACATTAAAAAACGAAATAGTATTCTATGTTAATAATAGTACTGATATAATTATTAAATAAAATATTATTATAAGCGCTAGAATATTTAGTTTTATAAAAACGTTTTTGATTTATTGAAAAATGAAGAACATTTTTATGTGAATAATAGCGTCGAAATTAATTTTGGCGCAAATATTATTTTTTTAATAGCTTAGACAAGTTCATTGTCTAAATAGAAACACATTTAAGTCATTGAACCAAAAATAAAAATCACGTGTCATGTTTTCTCTTCCTTTTTACTTTAATTACGATAATTTTTCAAAAACACTACAAATTAACATGGCTAGTTTTTGACACATTATAGCATATCAGTTGCTCTATAAAATCAGCTGATCCTTTCGAATTAATTTACTGCAGCTGATCTTTTACTATTAAATATTAATCAAAATTAAATTAACGATTCATTTCATATATTTACATTGGCGAAACGTTATCGTAGTTTTCGTACTCTAATGGTTATCACGTGCGCCTCACATGTGCAATGTTTTATCCCGGACGGAAAGACAGGAAATTTCAATTATAATTAATTTAATATGAGACGCGTATATCAATATACATCTGTGCACTCCCATTACGACCAGCCCTAAAACATGACACGTTAAAAAAATTCAATCACAACTTTCAAAATTGATTCAAAATCTTACAAATGTATAATTTCTGTAACTTAAAATCGTATATTTTAAACAAAAAAGGCTTCTGATGGAAATTTCGTTGTTTGTTTTGATTACAAATAATTTCTTTATGAACTCGTAGATTATTAAATGTGTTGGTCGCCAGGTTTTATTTACAAAGAAAGAATATCATTACAGTTTATAGTTAAACAAGTCGTCTAAAATATCAATATTTTACCTACTTTACTAGATTTGTGTACGTTTATTGTGTTACTTCTTGGTATACGTTTCGCACACTACTGACATCTTCAAGTTAATACGATGAAATAAAATATGCATATAGAATACAATTATATATATTGAAATTTGTGTTATTCTTTAAGATGAGAACTATAAATATGCTATCATATTACCGAAGACAGAGTAGAATCCCCACGACCTACCAGCCAAAGACAGTAAACCATTATATTAAATCAAACCCTACATTTGTTTTTTTCTTAACAAGAATAAGTGAAGCTGAGATCCTTTCTAAAATTTGATCCTACAGACATCTCGACCGGAGCTTGTGAAAGGTGTACAGATATAAGCGGATTTATTTAATCCCAAGTCTTAGTGGTGTGTGTTACTTGGTCAGAAACTAGCGTGGGGGCGGCCTCTCGACAGAACCGTGGGTCCAGTTCCAAATCCACTCTGTTGATGGCTTTCCTTTGTGAATACCAAAGAACCAAAATTGTCAAACTATAAAGTATTAAATACTTGCTTCAGAAACGTTACCTTGACTTTAATAAAATGACGGGAGTTATCTGAAAACGTTTAGTTTGGAAATTTAATGCAAAATAATTACTTTCCAAACAAATTCTCGTAGTTCATAAGGTTAGTGATTAGAATTTTATAAAACCAAATTATGCGTTCATTATACTGCGAAATTTATAAAATAAATATAATTATACGTTTTTTGCTTAACGTCTTAAATTTCATAACGGTTAAGCTAAAAAAAAAAGGATTTGGCATAACGCACGGAAAGTCAACGGAATTAACAAACGGCACCTTCTCATGCCAACAGAATCACGTTCCCTTCTATAAATCTACTTAAGCCTACTTTATTTATTTTACGACTCTGGTAACAATTTTGGTTTCGTGACCGTCTGTAATCAAATTCATCGATCGCGTTTATTTCCTGTTCTAATTAATCGATTTTTATGAAATGTATATCGTGTTTGCAAATCATGATAGTAGCCTAATAGCCCCGTTTTAAAATAATCATCGAACAATTTGGGGAGAAGGATAAAAAGGCAAACAATCAAACAATTTGGGATGAAGGATAAAAAGGTAAACAATCAAACAATTTGGGATGAAGGATAAAAAGGTAAACAATCGAACAATTTGGGGTGAAGGATAAAAACGCAAACAATGGAACAATTTGGGGTGAAGGATAAAAAGGCAAACAATCGAAAAATTTGGAGTGAAGGATAAAAAGGTAAACAATCGAGCAATTTGGGGTGAAGGATAAAAACGCAAACAATGGAACAATTTGGGGTGAAGGATAAAAAGTTAAACAAGCTAGTTTCAGTAATAAGTATTCGATTTAATACAATTTATGTTGTATCTGTGTTTTAACATATAATAATACATTTTAGCTTCATCATTGCAAAGCAGCAAAAAAAACCATCTTTAAAAAAGCATTTTTATGTTTTATTTTTCCTCCTGTCGTGGATTTATGTTTTGGTTGCAGTTTAGCATAGTAGTTGTTATTACTTATTCTGACGATATTTTTAATCGTTATATATAATGGATAACAAAATGTCACACAGAGTACAAGCAGGTAAAGCAAGCAAAGCTAGTGTTGCCGATAGCCGCATGGTGCTTACCTCTTATCTCTTAGAATTTTTACAAATTAAAAAAAACCACAGTCCTGTCCGAAAAATGACTAGATAAGGATAAGGACAAATACGTGACTTTACAATTAGTTACTTCACTAGAAACTTAAAAATACTATAAACAACTAAAATAATTAAAATATTTATGTTTTACAATCTAAAATCGTTATGATTGAAAAATATCACAAACAAAACAAAATTCCCGCAGGGAGTGCAGACTAGCTGCACCTATTGAGAGGATTTAGACGTCCCTCGGGTTACTCAAGTCTAACACACACTTACTACACTTTAACACTTTACACTCACACTTACATTTAGGGAGACGATAATAGTTTAATTTAATGTTTAATTATTGTAATAAAACAATAAATAAAACACGATTTATTCATTTCCGTTTTATCTACAATATAATTGTAATTCAATTGTAACCGGAACTGAATGTAAGATAATTTCGAGTTAACAATGGAGATAAAATACTACCCGCCTTGCACGACACCCCGGGCCTCTTGTTGGAATAACTCAATTAAATGGAGTACACAGACTACGCTGCTGTACATGTAAGCCATACGGCTGTGTAATCTCTAACTCGTAGTCTACGCGAGCCATTAAGTAAATATTATGTCGGTAAAATATTATTATATCTTGTAACAGGATAACTTTACAACTGGAGCAGTATAACTGCCGGGTCTCTGATAATAAGGAACATAACAACAGCTGTTAGCTAGAGTTATTCGATATTCAGACGTCAATTTGACGTTCGTTTTATTAATAACCACCTTGATTGTATCTTATTTTAAGGGATAATAATACAATTTTACAACGAACCTTTAAACGGAAGAAAAATACATTGTAGTGAATTGATTTAACAATCAAAATGTAGTAAATGTGCAAAGGTATTTGGTAAGTGTGCATACCGCAATCAAAGGGATATGTTATCATTTGTTTTAGCTACGTAACTAAATTAGTGAGGTAATGATATATATTTATGTTATAACAAGATAACTTCTTATAATTAAGTGGAGATACACGTGACGTACAGTAGTGCGACATGAGATTGTGAGATATTAAATCATTTGTATCTTTGTAACAAATGGTTACAGATAACTGAACACGCCAATACAAAACACGCATGGTAAGCGCCGTGAATGGAACGTACAAGTGAAGCTTGCCGACTAGTTCGAATTTTGAACCCAAAACCACTTCTATACAACGTTGAATGATTGAATGAACTTTGAGTTTACTATTGCATTTGCGACTTTTGTTGATCTATAAAATATCAAAATATTCAATCAATCTGTGCCGGTAATTCCCGACTCAGTACGAATCAACGCGTACAGATGGCGCGCAATGTACCCTGCCATCAAAACGTTCTCTAATTGTCCACCGAAGTTCCAGAAGCAACGGAACTTGCAAAGCAAAAAAACATTTGATATTTTCACTGTGAGTCTAGCGCTGCTTGGTAAACTGTTTTACTGACTGACTGTGCAAATGTAAAGTGAAAAGCTTCTGTCCGCGACTAACAACATAACACAGTGCAGTTTTGTTCGAATTAAAAAAAAAAATTTTCTAATTTTAAAACAGTATCATGTGTTTTTCCGTTTGGTCATAGATATTAACTTTAGGCGGTCAGTTATTGTTTGACATGGCTGCGTCTACATACTTCTGAAACAGTTTTAGAACTGGCTCCAGTAAATGAGACTAAAACCTGACCAGTTGTGGAACCATGGTGGCATGGTCTGGTATGAGTCACACGGAATCTGTCTGCAATAGATCTCATTCATCCGAGAGTCTCACTGAATTTGTCTGCAATAGATCTCATTTATCCGAGAATCACACTGAATCTGTCTGCGATAGATCTCATTCATCCAAGAGTGCCGCCTCGGTGGCCTAGTTGACAGCGTAGGCCTTCCACCTCGAGGACCCGGGTTCGATTCCCGGCCAGGGCTTGGCATTTTCATACGCTATAAATCATCCCATCGTCTGCATTAGCCCAAGTGTGCACAATAGTCGGACGTTAAAAAAAAAAAAAAAATCATCCGTGAGTCATATTGAATCTGTCTGCAATAGATCTCATTCATCCGAGAGTCACACTGAATCTGTTGCAATATATATATATATATTCATCCGGACTAGCATTACATCACCATCTTTACTTAACGTGTAATTAATGACATACACTGCTACGTTCAATCAGTTTGAACTTTAGGTGCATCATGGAATTCGTTGTATCTTGAGATTAAACGTTTAATAGGCTACCATGCCACACATAAGTTGGTAATGTTAACTTGGGAGGAGCTGGCATGCAATTTTGGATCTTTTTTGTCTCCCCAAGGGACAAATGTAAAATTTCTCTTGTAGAGTATTTTCAGTCTCTCTCTCTCTCTCTCTCTCTCTCTCTCTCTCTCTCTCTCCCTTTAACAAACATAGTTGTTTAATCTAATAATAAAGAGAAAGAATAAAATTAAGAGAACTGATTAACTCCAGTTGGTCAGCCGTTATAACCAAATCCAGTGTATCTATCTTCGTATAATTGTTTAATATTATTCTTAAAATGTAAGCATAAGCATTATGTGTACAATTAATTCAATATGGTCTGTAAATCTTATCTAGTAGGCTTATATTTTAAACACACTGCATTACTGTTTGTACTGTAATCGTATACAAATGGTGCATATAGGTTGCTGTGAATACTTTGTTATTCATTAAAATTAATTCAGAGAAATCTTTCAAGTTTTTCTTTCGTTATTCTAGTAGATAGTGGATAGATTGACGAATTAGCCACAATGTGCATTGTAGGCCAAATTTAAAGTCACTATTAGTGCCCATTGTTTTTAACGTCCATACTTTATGCCAGTTGGACTATTGATAACAAGGGATCAGTGTTAACGGTAAGAGAAACTGCGTATCGAACTAAAAACCTTTAGGTGCACTGTTGAGTGACGCAGTAGACTGACCGATGCTTTAGCCACATCGACCACCAAGCTTCTTAATGCCTAAAAGGAAGTACGGTAAGGATGTGCATTTTTGGCAGTTATATGTAAGCATCTTCTCACTATTAAGTTCTTTCAATTAAGATAAAAGTTCCATTGGAAATCAAGCAAATGTCATTCAGTGGTGTTGGTTCCCTCTCAACTTCCTATTGAACCTAATACACGTTTTCATTCATCCAGAACGTCACGCGAGCAAGCTTAGCATAATATAGCTTAAAACATTCTCAGATTGGTTTAAACGAAACCAAATCGATCTAAACTGCAAATAAGTCTCAATGTAGTTCCAGTAATGTATTGGGATTATTCCAGGACTAGTTCTCACCGATTAGAGTGATATGTCAGCTGCTTGGTAACTTCCGGTTATGGAACATGTTGCAGTTTTCGCCTAAAAACAGACTGCAACATCACAGTATCAATCTTGAAATTTTCTAGCAAACACCAAACTTTTATTGTTAAAACATGACGAAAGAAATTTATAACACAAACGCAAACAGCCCCGCTTCGCAGTGATTTACTTTCAGGAAGCGATGTTTATCCGAACAGCGTTGCGTCACAATCAGACCCAATAACTTGCGTCGCGCTAATTAGGGGATTGGATTTGATCGCGATGTATGAATGCCGCCGTGTACAGCTCTAAACGTATTATGATGCTTTCACATTAAATCACTTTAAATCTATTGCCAAGTCTTTCTAAATTTGTGCTGCACGATGTAATTGGATTACAAGATCAAAGCCGAACCGAAACATGAGAACACAGAATCAAGTTATTTACGGATTGTGGCATTTTGTAAAAATTTTAAATTCAGATACAGAATTAGTTTCAAATTATTTTAAAAAAACGTTCTTTGCTAGACTAGTAGAGCACAGGGACCTTGACTGACGGCGCTTGGCATCGTTACTAACGTTCGAACAATAAATTTATATTATTTAAAACTGCTTCAAATCGCAGGATTCTTTAGAAAATACCGATTTCGTCAGCTATACACAAAACAACTCAATGAGGAAATATAAGACCCTAAACTTTTAAAATCGGTTTTACATAATGAACTCAAATTTGTTGGTAGTATATAAAGATTCGTAAATTTTCAAATTTTAAGAGAAATAAATTAAAAATAACTTCCGACAGAGGTCGACATGTTTTTCGTTTACCACAATTTATTCTTCAACTGAATAATTTAATGCAAAGTAAAATGTATTTATTTTAATAGTTTTTTTTAACTAGTATATTAATAGTGGCACGTGTATGGATCAGGACTATAAACTTCCAAATTACATTGCAATACGAAAACGACCCTTTCCGCTGTCAAAAAATTTCCAAATTTTAATGTGTTTAAAAAAATTAAAAATGCTAATTTATGCAGTTTTTACCACTGATTACAATCTTAAAATCTAAAGAAAAATAAATTCAGACAAAAATTGTTGAAGCTTTAAAATGGCCACCATTTTGAAACCATTAAAAGAATTTTACTTGTTAAAGAACTTGTCGAAGATAGTACCATAAACAATTTCCGTGCTAATTTGTCAATTTCAATCAATTTGCAATTTTACTTTAAATATCAGAATGTAAATAAATTCAATTGTCAAAACTACCTATTGGATTTAATTCAAACCACTCTCTAAACGCAGTAGATTGTGAAAAATAACTTTTCACTGTTAGACCTCGTATGACGGTAAAATCACTCTTTAAACACTCCTGGCAATTAAATAACTGTGAAATTTTCAGCGAAACCGTTTGCTTCCAATAGTTTTTGCATCTATAGACGACACACGTACGAACACTGCCATTATATATATATATATATATATATATATATATATATATATATATATATATATATATATAATCAACATCGTTGGCGTTACAACTCATTCCTTTTTCAGAGTCCTGGCCTCCCTAAGAAATCGTCGCCATCTGTGTGGTTCCCCTGCACTAATCCACAATCTTCTGTCATTAAATCCACGGGCTTCTCGATTCACTCAATCCAGTTACACAATATTGATTGTGTTTATTTTGACTTGCTAAATTTCTAAAATAAAAGGTTAAAGTTTATAAAGATTTGCAGTTTTAGGCCTTGTTGATAACAAAAATGCGTCCGTACATAAGATGGCTAAGAACAAAGTAATTGATGTAATTGTTAAACAGAAATAGAGACAGAGGAGAGAGAGAGAGAGAGAGAGAGAGAGAGAGAGAGAGAGAGAGAGCGCAGAGTCTGGCGTAGGTATTTCGCGATGGTTGACGTTTAATTGTGCACCAGAAAGCTGCTCTCAGCTAAAACTTGATGAATGACGATGATTACTACAATGCATCTCTTCAGCATCAATCCAAGAGGATTACGGGGAACAATAACTCTACACTTCGCATATATTATAAAGATTTAAGTAAAAAATTCGCGAAACCTTGATAAAAAATGAAACACAATTGCTTTTGTCTTTACTAGAGTGTAACTACTAATCTACTTACATTGTATTAACTTATAAAATAGTTATGTGTACAAAAAATTAAAGAGTATAGTGTCATTCGAAGAACGTATGTAAGCAAAAAACAATTTTTTTTTTTAATAATTTGTACGACCTTATTTTGAAATTTAGACAGCGTGACAGTAATTTACTAAAATTTTTAGAATAGGCCTATATTAAGTTTTTAATGTTTTATGTCAAATGAAAATACACACTCTCAATTTAACACAATTTTTTGAAATGGGACATTTTACTTTATAAATGCAAAAATTAAGCGAGAAAAGTTTTTATCGCAAGTTGCGTTCTCTAAAAAAAAGGAAAAATGATATCTTGGAGCTAAGTTAGAAATGTATGGTTCAAAGTTGTTGCGCATGGAATGTAACTGTTCTTTACTATTCTGTAAATACAGTACGGCCCAGGACTAATGACTCCGACATTTTATCTTATAACAATGTTCTTAACCATGCGACCTTTTACAGGTAATAAGAAAAAGAAAGGAATAATATACAACAATGTACAAGAAGTTGAACAGTGTTATATCACCTCTTCTTCTGCAAGCATTGTAGTTATATATTAATATTTGTACGTCATTCATTATATTTAGGTTATTTAATACAATAGGCCTTACTTTGTTCTACTTTCGTATTTAAAACTAGAAACAAAAATTTGATGACTGAATTCTAATATTGTATCTTATTGAAATATTTACAAGTGAAACATACTGTAACTTCATTTTACATTATAAATCTATATTAGGCTGTATTTACTGTTTACTAAAAGCAGAGTATCTACAAATATTTACATATTAGAACTGACCTAGATTATATTACCGATTCTATTTTCAAAACTGATTCGGTCATATTTAAAGTCTTGGATACAATATTAATTTAAATATTACTTTCAACAATGTTTTTATAGCAATCAGCTGTTTTGGTAGGCTAAACATACCTGAGTTGTGCTGCACTCTCACGGAGACAGTTTATACTGCTCCTGCAATTTGTTTACAGAATTGTTATCGGTTTTAAGTTGTTTTTATTTTATTGGCTTTAACATTTTGACACCTTAAAGCCTAAAATGAAAAAAATACCAGACGTGACAGTACCCTGGTGTTCTAGGTTCCTCTGTTATATGTAGTTTCAATAACGCGGGTCCTTATTTTTTGGTACAAAACCGATCGGAATGCTTAGCGTAATTATATACAAAAGACACTGAAATAGAATACATTGTTAGATTAAGCAAATAGATGTTCTAAAGTGATTTCTGTTACGCTGTAAGCGAAAGATTCTGAAACATGTTCTTGAAAATGAAGCGGTTAAATCATTTCAATTACGACAGCCATAATATTGTTACAGATAATTGTTTCGAAGTTTCTTTGAACGAATCAAAGTGAATTGTTTTCACGCACAGCCACATCCTGCACAAACCACTGGTCTCTAAGAGGCAAGTTTCGTGTTCTGCAGTACTTGATTTGCAATCATCAGATCCAGTTTGTCATATTCAATGGAATAAAGGTCCGCAATGCTATTGCCAGATAAATTTATATTCATACATTAACTCTGGAATGTTTCTCATTAATGTATAGTCGAGTGAAACCAAGAAATGGAGTTGCTAATTTTAGTGATAAATTAGTTCAGTGGGATATGACATTCATTAAAAAAAATCAAACTTTAGTCAAACGCCGAAAGTCATACGCAATAGCTACAATATCAATGGTGCATTTGTCATTATTTTTCTAACTTTAATCGATCTGTGTTTTGTAATGGAATCCACCAATAACTTTAAATGCACGCCTCCACAAAAGTCCTACCTGAACTCACTTTCAGGAAAGTATTTTTAAGATTTCTTTGTGGTTACCGCAAAATACTTTTACTTGATTTTTCACGTTATTGGGACAACCTTTATGCCTAAGTATGCCTCCATATGTAAAATTTATTTTTTAAAAAATAATTAATTTTTTATCCTTTTTTATGATGGGCGTTGAAATACGATGTGCTACCAAAACGTTCGAGGAATTTTCCCATAAAAATGAAATTGCTTACCGTTACTTCTAATTTCCACCATTCTCTTTAAAATATTCCCTTTGGGCATGGATACAGCAATCCCAGCGTTTCCCCCATGATTGTGTGCATCCTGAAAGTCTGCAAGTGTAAGTGTTCGAAGCATGTCCTGCAATTCTGCCTGGATCTCCGTAGTTGTATCAAAACGACGGCCATTCAATGTGAACGTTATTTCTGTTATCTCTAGAAATGTATTTGCAACGATCGTTAAACTAGGTTTGCTTACACGCTAAATTAGAATAAGCGAAAGTACAAACATTTCCTTCCTGTTGTAAACACAATTGTAACCTCTAAAGTGCTTTACTATAAATAAACAATCGTAACAACAATGATTGAAGCGAACAGCTGACACAGACGCATGTCATGTGGTCGTACATTTCAGTGTTTTATTTTCAGCCAAATTTAAGTATTTATGTTCAAATAAATAACTATAACTATAACTATAACTATAATAATTGTATCCAGGTAACATTTACACTTACGCTAAAGAATCACGTATTGGCACGTAGTCACACGTAACATCACGTCATCAGCTGTATGAAGCGTGTTGTCACACAATCGTATTCATTAGTCTTTACAAATACGTATATACAGCAGTGAATACTTTATAGACTCTGGAATGATCTACCTCATATTTGTAGGGTTAATTATTTTTTTTAACTGTCAGTTTTTGAAGTCAAAACTTTTATAGTCGCGGTTAACAAAACATAGATATAAATATTTGCTTTCGCGTCACGCTTGATTCCGTAAAACACATCTCAAAGGAAATTGTTCTTTATACATGTAGACTTGAATGACTACTTTTGAACAGCTGATTTTGCACAAAAGCTTTGTTTCAATATCATTTGAATTGAGGTTATGTTAAAAATCCAATTTTTAATAAATTTAATTGAAGAAAAAAGATTTTTAAAAATGAACGGGAAAGACTACAACGATTAGAAAATAAATTAAAACGAAAAATGAAATGAACGATGAAAATGTTACAATGAATAAAAGACTTTAATATGCAGTGTAGGTTTTTTTTCAAATAGCGATTTATTAATATTTTTTTGTTTTATTTTATACCTTACTATCTAATTAACACATACACCCGAGGAAAACAATTTTTTAAAGATTACTTACGGTTTTAGGTAGTTTTTTACGAAACTATATTGTGATATCATTGCTGTTAACATTACATTAAACATATTAAATTTTATACACGGATTTACCGGTCATGCGCGTTATTATTAACTACATGTATTTACTACTCATGCGTGTTATAGATTCTGAAAGCTATTATTAAATGTTATGTTTTATTCCTTCATGCGTTGGTTTGTTCTCGTAATGAAAACATTGTTACAGTGGCGTCCGTTATTTGTGAACTTCTCGATTTGTCTCTTTTTGTCTTAGGTTCACGATCCAACATGGTCTTGGTCTTGGTCAATGAGAATTATGTTATCGAGTATAATTTTTAAAAAATAAAAGTGTTTTTATCACGCAACAACTGTATTAGGTTCACCACCCAACAACCGTTTCAGTGAGGTGTTGAGTATTCTTTTTTATAAAATAAAAAGTTTTTATCACCCAACAACCGAGTAAGTTAGATTGCTGAGTAATCTTTTTTAAAAAATAAAGAGTTTTTATCACCGAACAACCGTGTAAGTTAGGTTTTTGACTACTTTAAAAAAAGGTTTTTAACGTTTTAACGATCAAAAACACGTTACTACTTTCGCGCAGTAGTAATTTATGCGGGTCACATTTATTTTCGATTTTATCGTACTTACCATGCTGTTCGCGTTTTCATATTTTGGATTATTCCTTTTGGGCGTAAAACGTTTTAATGAAAAAAATCGAAATCAACGTACACTGCATATTTACCAAGAATTGTGACTGAAGAGAAACATCAACTAATTAATAACAAAGACGAGGAATTGAGAAAAATGTAATGCATAATTTATGTTTTTGGTTCGTTAACAAAAAATTTGTGTAGTTAAATTATTTAATGAACATGTCATACCAATAATTTCTGTCGACACTAACTCATGTGCCATACGTAATTTTTTCGCATATAAAAGAAGAAAATTTCTGAGTTAAATGAAATTTACTGAATTTTATCCATCTCTTTTATTATTATCTCTTTTATCCATCTGATTTTAAGGTTACAAAGTTAAAATATTAAATATGAATTACGTTTTAATGAAAAATTATCACCGTTAACTTATTGCAACAGAATCTTACAGGCTCTCAAGGTGTATTGCTTGTTTATTCAATATTATCACTACTAAAGACGGCTCGCGGATTGCTTTATTAAATTAATACAGCGCTCTTGATAACGTGACGCAGCACAGTAATGCTGTTACAAGGTTCTACGTTAAAGTTTGTAATCAAATAAACAATCACCGCGCACATCTAGTGATTGGATGCCTGGCCTACAAGTGCAGTTCTGCAATTAATTTGTTCTTGAAATTACACAAGTTTTTTAATCATCACATGTTCACAATTTTAGGATGTTTAACTAACAATTTTGGAAGAGGTAAATAATTTAACTAGATACTCTGGGGACCTGAGTTCCAATTGTAAGTGATTAAGTTTAATTATTAATAATAATTAGGGTATATTTCTTTTCTGACTGAATTGTAGTCTGATACATTCCAATAATTTTACTTGATGAAAGGAAATCTGGTACAGGCGTCTAGTGGGCGACAGAAAAAGCAAAAATTGCGCATTGTAGTGTAAGAATAGAAGAGGGCCAAGCAGAGTATAGGAGTTCGTCAATCATTCCGTAAAACTTTCACAAGGAATCAAAGTCTCGGCAACAGCTAAAGTAAAATATTCTAAATCTAGAAGAAATGCATAGTTAATGTGAACAATGTCGCTGGACTGAATGGCTACATTTATCCAGTAAATACTGGCTCCTAATTCAGAAATACCCTAACGAATTCAAACGTATAAAGTTAAATTAAGCAGCTAAACAGTTGCAAATTAGATTTTCAGATCTTGTACAAGTTGATTTTGTTCAAAATACTTAAGCTGATCTGATATTCCCGATCCTAGAGTGAATAATTTAAGCTCTGTAATTATAATTTAAGTTCTGTAATTGTAAAAAAAATTAATCACGATATATACGAGGCAGGATCAAAAAGTTCCCTGAATTGGTCTATGAAAATTTACGCATAATATTTTACCTTATTTTGTTTCAAAATGCTTTCCTCCTGCATGCACACACTTTTTCGACCGAACATAAAAATGTGAAAACACTTCTGAAAACCGTTTTTGAAAATTTCGCTTAGCCGCTTCGTCGCATTTTCCTTCACATCTTATCGATCGTAAAACGATATCCCTTCATAGTCATTTCCAGTCTTAGAAACAGGTAACATGATGTTAAATAATGCCTACACGAAATTAGGTACAAATAGAGTGTCATTTACTCCATCAGCACGGGTCGTTTTATAATTTAGAGGAAGAGTTAACCAAGTAAACTAGTGAATGTGAATGTGTGTGTGCGTGTGTGAGGGCGCGCTCGCTCGCATGTGTGTTTTAGCATTTTTAAGTTAGAAAATTTGGTACGATTTAATTAAAACGACATAAAAAAATTCTCTTATTAATAGTTAAGTCCGTTGCTAAAAATCAGTTGTACAATTTCAAAATGGTAGTCATCTCAAATAAAAAAAATATAACTTACATTTGAAAATTTCATTTCACCAGCAACACCATCTTTAAAATCTTCGTGAATTAGCGTTTTGAATTTTCAATTTCTACTGTAAATACGAGTACTAACGTAATGGCGATCAATGTTTTGCTTCCTTTTAATATAATTTGAAAATATAAAAAATTGCTAACAAATGCAGATTTTAATGTTCATTATAATTGTGAAATAACATGTAAAAAAGAACGAAAATTAAAAAATGCTTTCGCATCAGGTGTGTGAAACATTAGAGTGCTGCGAGCTCGACTTCCCGCCTAAACTTAACGCCAGATAATTGAGCTGCTAACGATTTATTTACGTGTTATCGTAAGGGAATGTATCTGCAAAATAATGCCAACTTGATCTCGTCTTGGTGGTGACACGTTTATGCAGGTCATGTACCTTATCAAGCGGCAATTGAGCTCGTCCTAGCACAGGCCCAGATTGCTTATGCTGGGCGCCTCGTGTAACCAAATTACATGTCGCCATTCCTCCTACGTCGGCCGCTTCAATAAGTCCTAATTCAAAATACAGAGATCTATTCGGCAAATTTTACATAACTTACAGTAAGTACAAGATGTACGTTTCTCTGTAACGTATTCAAGATAAATTAGGCAGTTTTAAAAGCCTGAAGTTGAAGCCGAAGTTTGCGTTCAAACCTGGAAACAGTAAAGTGGTACATTTTATTGTCCTAAAGTAAACATAGAGGCGCGAAAATAACTAACTTTCACAAATTTAGTCGTGTATCCAATAGGCAATTAGGTTTATTTTTAGATAGCCTATACGTATCATAATGTTTGATTATTTAACGTTAATTGATGTTGTTAGTTTTATTACAGATCTTCTTTCATTATGTCAAGGTTTCCAAAATCAACTTTTGCCTTATTATTATTTGAAAACATTTAATAATGGCAGTAGTCAGCTGTTTTACTGACGTGATGGAAGCGAATAACATTGAGATTTATTATTATATATATTAAAATGTTTTATTATTTCATGACAACTGACGTTGTTAGTTTTATTAGAAATTCGCTCTCATTAAGTTTAAAATTTTCAAAATGAAACGTTTTTCTGACGTGATGGAAGCGAATTTCCAAAATATTTTTTTACCTTTTTATTAAAATAACGATTTTACCATCATAACCAGCATTAATATCTGCAAATAGCCCCCCTGTTAGCGTTTTATTTTTACAAATCACATTCAAGATACAAAAATGAAACCTGACGGTCGTTAAATTTAATCCCTCAAACTTTATGGATTTTGAAAATAAAAATTTTAAGTTGTGCAGTTTTAACGCTGATTTACGATGGTGAAATCAGTTTGTCGAAAATGTTTTAAACAAAATAAGTTATGAAACTTTGCACATTTGAAATGGTTCACAATTTAAAACTGTTGAAGAAATTTTGCTGTTTAATTAGCTTGTCTAAGCTACTGCAAAAACCGATTTTCTTTCCAAGTTTAAATCAAATTTTACCAAAATTGCAAACGTGAGCTTTCTAAAACAAACAAACAAACAAACAAACACACACACACACACATTAATAACGTATTAATGACCACTCAAAAAGTGATCTAGAGGTTTGGGTTGGTTTTAAATCCAGGATCAGGGTCATACCATGATGGCTTCTCAAACAGCTCATTTTCCAATGTAAATTCGCTAATAATTATACAAAATGGTATATATTTTTAATTATATATATTTTAATTTATATACATTATATATATATTATATATATATATATATATATATATATATTTTAATGGTATATATATTTAATAAAATATAACAGTTTGAAAAGTAAAAGCAGATTATGAGATGGAATGGAATACAGATAAATAACTGTGCTTGATATTCGTGATTGTAACGAGTTGCGATTCCAAAACGAGTCATTAGTAAGGAATATTGGGGAAATGTTTGGACATAGGATCATCAAGGTTTTAACCGAGTTCAGCAGTTTCTGTCAGCCATTGTTAAGCCCACACAGAATATATCCAATCCTCTTTAATACTGCAACTATTATTCAATTCAATTCTCAGGAAAACTGAAATGGTTTTGATAAATACATAATCGTTCTTGATAATTTAGTACTGTACAATTTTACAATACATAAATCTATTTATTACTAGCTATTTAGAATTAGTTGTGTTTCTTATTCAAGAATTTAAATACTACATTTGAAGATTTGTCATTTTGACTTTATAATTTTTTGCTTGTTTTATTTTTTGTTATGATTTACTTATATTTTTGTCTGTTCTCTGATTTTTCATTATAAAACCAAAAACAAGTACGGTTTAATTTTTATCCGTTATTTGTTAAGTATTACGAATTAAATAAATAAATTTTGTAAATTCGCTTAACTTTTTTTGAATGTTTCAAGATGTATATTTCGATATTGTTCATATTTGAATATGGTTTTCCTTTACTCTAACCAGAAAAGTAAAATCTATACCTAGAAATAAGGCATAGTATATCATAGAAAAATAAATTTTTACAATGTTTTTGAAGATATACGAGGTGTGTTCAGAAAGTAACGAGAATTTTTAAATTTCGCGGGCTTGGAGAGTCCTATTGTCAAACATTTTTTTTATTATGTTGGTATACATGCCCTTGAAATATGATAAAACTTTCAGCTGTTTTCATTGTTGACTTTGTCTGTGACAGCTACTAAGGTTAGACGTGTTTTTATGAGCTCGGCGATTTTCGTTTGTTAAAAGAAATGGATCAAAGAATTTGTATCAAATTTTGCATAAAAAATGGAATAAAGTGTAACAAAGTGTGTGAAATGTTAACAAAGGCCTATGGTGAGTCTGCTATGAGTAAAACAAGAGTTTACGAGTGGTATAAGCGTTTCCAAGAAGGCCGTGAAGACGTTGTAGATGACAAACGCCCTGGACGCCCCAGCACATCAACAACAGATGAAAACGTGGTAAAAGTTAAAGAAATGGTTATGAACAATCGCCGAATCACTGGTACCGAATTAAAATCGAAATGGTTATGAATTAGAGAGGTCGCTGATGATGTTGGCATATCGATTGGATCATGTCATGACACTGTTTCCAATGCTTTGCGTATGAAACGCGTGACAGTAAAATTCGTTCCAAAATTGTTGAATTTTGAATAAAAACAGCGGCGAATGGAAATTGCTCAGGAGTCACTAAATGAAGTCAACGACGATGCAGGATTACTGAAAAGTACGATAACAGGTGACGAATGGGTTTACGGATATGACGTCGAAACTAAGGCTCAATCGACCCAGTGGAGGCATTCTGGCTCGCCAAGACCGAAAAAGACTCGACAAGTGCGGTCGAACGTGAAGGTTATGCTCACTGTGTTCTTCGATATTAATGGCATAGTGCATAATGAATTCCTGCCACCAGGTGAAACGGTCATTAAGGACCGTTTGTAGTACTACCTACAAGTTCAAAGCCGTTTGCGTGAAGCAATCAGAAATAAACGCAAGAGATCTGTGGAAAAACAATTCATGGCTTTTGCACCACAATAATGCACCAGCTCACACTTCATTGCTTGTTCGTGAATTTTTGACCAAAAACAGTACTGTAACGATGCCTCAGCCTCCATATTCGCCAGACATGGATCCGTGTTACTTTTTCCTATTTCCAGAAATAAAAAGAACCTTAAAGGGCCGTCGTTTTACTGACATTAAAAGCGCATCGCTGAAAGAACTAAAGGCTATCTCAAAGATCGAGTTTGAGTTGTTTCGAGGATTAGAAGAAGCGCTGGCACAAGTGCATAATCTCCAATGGGGACTATTTTTAAGGCGACAACATTAATGTAGAAGAATATATAAATATTTTGTTCAAAAAATTAAAATTCTCGTTACTTTCTGAACACACTTTGTACAAACGTTATTAATGCAGACCTAAAATTATGTTATAAATGTAGCATAAATGGATTAGTCTGTATATATTGCTACTTTTATGTAGGCCTAATTTAAAAGTTAAAGTAACAAATATACGAATTACATTTTAAAGCTGATTATGACAGTAAATAACATTTTCAAAAATATGTGATTTAAAATAAATTATTGTTGGGAAATTAGTTACAATTAATTTTTTCATGTTAATGTTATTGTATATTATAAACTTCAGTAACAAGTTCAAGTAAGTAGTAAACTGTACACGAACGTGGTACAGAAAATTCAATTTTGTATTTAACTTCAACATAAAACATTAAAAAATGAGAACATTAACGGTGAAAGTACAGACCTACATAAAAACATCAAATATATATTAAACGTAAATCAATAAATTACGTCATTATGTTGGCTTCAAGCGCTGTGGGTAATTTATTTTGAAAAGTTGATAGGCTTCCGCATTGACATGATTTTGCAGTCTTCTCTTGCAAAGCACAGCGAATGTTTTGATTTTATTTTCCACAAAATGTAAACTGAAGTCGGCGTGTTAGCCATCACTACTTTGGTACCACGTGGGATGTAATTGCTCGAACGATCATATTCTGCACTCGCTGAACTATCAAACTGTTAGATTTCCTTTTACATCCACAAATTTGACAACCATAGGCCCAAATAGTCAGCCAAACAGTTGCGTGTGGTAATTATTATTACATTGGGTAATAAGTAAGTGTAAAAGGGTCTGTTTGAAGCTACATAGAAGGGAGGAAGAAATGTATCTCTCTAACTTTAAACTTTATACCCAACTTGCCATCTTGGCAATTAGCGTCATTTAACGTCTGCGTGCCCAACATTAGAGGCGTGCTTCGAATTTTACTAGTTAAAGTTTGCAAGCCTGCAATATGTTAAGATTAGCAATAAATATCGCCTGGATATGTTTGTTTATTCACAAGGTTATATGGTTGTATTTTGGGCTATTTTGTTTCTCTCAAAGACTAATATGTGAATGTGTATAAATTATTAATTAAAACACACACACACACACACACACACACACACACAAATCCACTAGAAAAACCTATCCTATCACATAAACCAGCTACGTTACTTAATTACTAAAAGTATCTTTATTTCAACGTGAAAGCAGACACCGACCGCATGCTCCCGAAAAGATTAAGCTTCATCGTTCGGCAATAAAATAGTGGCGACCGATGTTTAAGAAAGGGAAAACACTGCTGCCGATTTCGATAAATCAATCACCGAGCTGCAAGCCATCGCAAGAAATAGAGTCAATCGCCGGGTTTATGAGATATCGTATAAAGCGTGTGTTATTTCTTGAATCATCCATCACTAACCCCTCCCCTCCTCCTGGAGCCCAGCTGCTGCACAAATATTGGCTGCGAAATAATACGACACGGTCAGTTCCATCAGTCAAACTTCGCGACACAATTAGCCAACGTGTAGGCGCTGCTGTAGAGTATTTCCTTTTTTAAATTTGAATTTTTAAAAACACATTTCGTTTAATATTTGCTAACTAGTACACGTATAAACGTATCAATAATTTTTGGCATCAAACCAATTTCATTGTCATTTTTACGATTTAATTTTTATTAATTCTCTGCTTTTAAACTTCTGATGTTCAGATCACGTTTTGAGGGGACCGTTGAAATGTTTATACATTTTTATCCTGATATCGTTATGACAACCTTAAAAACCTCATAAAATAAGGCAACCACGAAAAGGTGTAGAGTATAAAAGTGTTTTTACATGAATAAACATTTTAATTTATGCAGTTTAATAACAATCAGACTCATTTTTATAAATACAATCAAATTTGAGAATTTTCACTTTACTACCTGTTGCAATATAATTATGGCTACCAACAAGCCGGCATATAATTTTAATTTCAGCAGCTGAATTGAAACTATTTTGCAAATTCTCCATCAATGGGGCACCCAGCAGCATTGGCAGTTTTACACAACATTCCATCAACTATCTCAGATCAAATTGCGTTTCACTCTGTCTGAAATCATCCTGTCAGTATTATGAATAAGGGTCACTATTACAATAGCCTTGCGTGTTGTGACCGATTGTGCACTCCTATGAATGAGACATTTAATTTGCCAATGGAGTGATTTTTCTCAAATAATTAAAAAAACATTTATTCTTTCATTAAAACCTTATTTCTACTTTGGACAATACTTGGTATTTTCTACATTACGTGTCTTGGTAAGGATTTACCTACAAATGTACGTGCACAACCCTTCCCCTGCTTACATTATGTACTTTTTGTGTTGCCCACATTAGGGGGAGTTAAAACAGGGTCAGTGTGGAGTTCCATACAGACCATTTATCAACTTTTGCACTTATTTAATTGCTTTCATCATTTTTGAGTTTAACAATACATTTTTTGATGATTACAATAATAATAAAAAAAATCAGAAAAAGCTAAACTAACATTTTTTCCCGAAAATGTTATAAATTATGTTTTTATAGTCACTTTAAAAGGCCTAATATTACTGGTAATAAAGCAATATTCGAAAGCTATTTTTATTAAAAAACATGCTTATTATGATCCTATTGTACTCTCACTCCATTACAAATCCAACAGGTTGGTGGATATTTATGATTTTATCACTCTCTTCTTCTCAGATGTTATAGTAAACTATAAAATCAAAAAAAGCACCACGTTAATCGGATCTCACCACGTCTCATCCACGCACCGCGTTAACCGGATGTCTCCTAACCTTGGAATGTTGAAAAACACTTTGCATTGGGATTTCCGTTTCGGCTACAAAAGGTATTGCAATGAACTGTTGAAAAGCCATTGATTTCATCTTGTAATTCGTATTTTTGATCAATTTTGTTTAAACACTGTATTCCTTTTAGATTGTAAATGGTTGTTTTTAAAAATAAGAGAAAATGCAAAGCAAAACTTTTAACACAGAATCGCCTATAGCTCTTGAATGCTTCTTCTTAAATTTTATCTCCTTACGTTATCACAAATTCAGTAATTCCATCTAAAGCAAATTTTAAAAAATTAAGAAACCGATATTTTCTTTAACTAAATTAATTGTATTTATTAAATCATAAAGAGATATTGACATAAAATTAAAGCAATATACAACTTTCCCTACATAGACCAGATTTTCGATTGAAATGTTGCAGGCGAAAGAGCGCCAGCAATACGAAACCCCGCGTTACAAACACCAAGTATCCTTCAGTAAATACAATAAATCCTGCTCGGGTTGATAAATCAATCCCCAAAACTGATCCGTCACTCATCGCTCATCCTGAGTAGCGTGGTATCATGTTTGGTGCAATGAAATATTGTTCCAACAGGTTTTAATGAATCAAGAGCTATCGTGTGTTTACTTTATATGGAAGTAATTTTGTTGTTTAATCAAGCCATCACTTGAGAACTGATGTGATTAAAAACCGTAGCTGACTGCAGCTGATACTAATAGTGCAGTGCAATTTTATTAAACTGATACAGAATTCCCGAAGAAGAAATTTAAAAGAGAAACAGTTCTCAAAAACTCTGAGTACATTTTGCCACCAACCTTAATACTTACTGTGTTATCTTCTCGTGTATCTTCGTTATTGCATTTCTGTTTAACGTCATCTTTAAAACCTGTTTGTGTATTAGTTATCTTCATTCACCAAACTGTCGTTTTATTGCAATAGCTGATTCCAATTATAAGAAAGAAGACGGATAGGGCAAAAGAGTGGCAAAACTATATACACTAAGCCCGGTGGAATACCAGTACAAAAATAGAAGATAGCGAACGCGTTAAACAAATTTCTGTTATTGAACCAAAAATAAAACTTATGTATCATGTTCTCTCTTTCTTTTTTTATTTTAATTACGATAATTTATTCGAAAACACGACAAATTAACATAGCTAGTTTTTAACAACATAACCTGAAACTTACTATAACCTATCAGCTGTTCAATGAAATCATCTGATCTTTACGAATTAATATAAACAAGTTAACAAAGCTAACAAGTTAACATAACCTACAACTTATTATAGCCTATCAGATGTTTAATGAAATCAGCTGATATTTTCGAATTAATACTAAAAATTGATCTTTTAATATAACTACCAAAATTAAATTAACGAGTCATTTCGTATACTAAAATCGATCAAACTTTTTCGAAGCTGCCGTTTTCTTTTACCGATTAAGTTAGCAAGAAAGGTTATGAGTCCTGACGTGGGGCCTCTGTAATCACGAATATATATTACTATGTCTATTGTTCTTGTATTACTAGTAGTTCTTGGATTGGTCAGTAAGTATGTCCTGCCTAACGAAGATCTGAAAGAAAACCAAAACGTATATTTAATTTATTTAATTTTAATACCTATAAATAAATAGCCAAACCTAAAGGGAATTCCCGAACTGTATTGTTTAGTGTACAAAGCTTAAATTTTGTTTGTTGATAATACCCATAAACATGTAGAAATTCCTAAATTTAATTTACAAATAGTTAGTGTTTACGTAAGGGTAATGAGGAGGTAGACAGACTAGCTAGTTTACATTTAAGGGGTTTACATTACATGAGGGGTTTACATTTAAGTTTATCGCACCCGAGCAATCTTTAACGGTCACTTTATCGTTGGCTGGGTCTGTTGTCAATATTAACAAGCAACGCCAGATAACATAGGATAACCTCAATGTTCATTCCCTTAGCAAGCTCCTCGTGGATAAGGTTCCTCATGGAGGACATAGAGGGGTGGCACACATTTTGGGCAGAGCACAACTCAGGAAAATCAGGGGGCTTATTAATGGGAACTGTGGTATGGGGATGCAAATGAACAGGATAGGTAAATAAAATGGAGAAACCACGTGTAGAATATGCAGTAAAGAGGAGAAAACTGCAGAACAATTTATGATTGCAAGGCATCTCAAGTCAAAGTCATCTAAATGTGACTCTGGCCAGGAGAGCGTCGAGGATCTCATGGATAGACAGAATGACCAACAGAGCCAGTGAAGGAAGACCTAGAGGAGATGAGTACCATGAAGAAAACTTTAATATATAAGACATATTACGAGAAACGAAAGTAAATACCGCATTCTGAAATTCGTTCTCCAAGGGAAAGTTTATGGTAAAAGAAAGTCAAGAAAAAAAGGATATCAAGGCTAAAAAACTTAAAGAAGGACATGATTCTCAAAAACTACCACTGATATATTCAAAGCAGCTGTGTACAAAATTATGTCCAGAATGATCGCCAATATTCAGAACGAACAGACTTTTCCTAGCAGGAGGGATTTTTCGCTTTCCAGAACCTAGGGACCCCAGCAGGATGAGCTAGGCAATGGATTGCTGGAACTTACTAAGGGCACCAATCTGCTGAACTAGTACTTAAAAGGTTTAGTTGCATTGTTACTGTACCTGGGGTTTTATAATCCCTTCCATTAGTATGTAGTCTAATATTGTGTTTACGTAGGTCTTGGGTTTAAATTCTCAGCTATAAACACATTTTTTATTTATTATCCGATTTTAATGAAACACATTTATACTAGCTGTCAGTAAGTACTAAAGGAAAATGTAAAAAAAACTGTTCAACAATGACCAAATCCAAGATGGCGGTCATTTTGAGCTGGAAAACAATGATTGTTCTATTAACCACTGTTTTTATTATTCTTATAGATTAACGAACTTTGATATTACATATACTTCAAGTAATTCCTAAATTTAATTGACATAAAAATTTTTTTTTTATAAGTTTGGTTTTCAAATATTTAAGTTGTCTAAAATGTTAATACTTTCTTGATTGTTTAGGTAAATTTAAGAAAAAGAGGTTATACAACAAACGGTTATTTATTACGTTTGTATAAAATTATGTTATGTACAATTATAATATTAAGTTAAATACCAACATTAACTACGTTTTTCTATTTTTAGAGGCTAAACAGTTGGTCTTATCTAAATTTAGATGAAGAATCGTTAGAAATTAAATCCCACACAACTTTTCAAGTTATTGTGTTTTCTCACCTGACATGGTTTTTGTCGAAAACTCCAGTCTACCTTAACCTCTCAAAAGTAAAAAAAAACATAGAATTATGTTTACCAGCTCAAAATGGCCGCCATATTGGATTCTGTCATTGTTGAACAGTTTAATCACATTTTCCGCTAGTACTGACTAACAGCTGGCTTAATTTTGTGTTTCGTTAAAATCGTACAATAAAAACAATTTGTATTTTCAGCTAAGGAGTTCAACCAGAGACATATGTTTGTAAATTTAATTTAATAATTTGTTCAAAAGTATGCGGGCAGTGTCAACACACAAAATTTTAGCTTTGTAGCCTTAACAGTGCAGTTCGTTTATGAAGGAAAAATTTAATATGGAATTCCCTAAGTTTAGTAGTTAGGTTGTCACATTGTATTAATGGTTTTCCGTAGATATTAGTTGGGTTATTGATCACAGTTCTTGCAGATAAGTATAAGTTTCAAGGTTCGTTTGACACCATGGATAGCAGACATTAACTAACTTCTAAGAAATTTTTAAATATTAGATTTTAAATAAGAAAAAACTTCTTTATGCAAAAACATGTGTAACATTGCAAATACGATATTTGAGTATATAATACATACAGCTTCCATCAAATGTTAAAATCACGATACTAGAATGAAGGTAAAAAGCACGTAGTACCAGAACCCGACAACAGAGCGCTCTGAACTCGTTTTCCTACTGCTTGCCCATCCTTGAGTCTATAAATTGCTGCAGTGACGTGCATTTATCTTACACTCGACTAAGATGTCTGATTATTATCATTAGTGATTCATACATTAACAAATTAACCTAACTGTAGTCTCAAAAGCTAACCTAAAAGTACGTGGTCCATTTCACTTCTGACAGATAACGTTTACCATTTTCAGTCACACAATTTCCAATGCGGTGAGATCTCTATGTATTATAGACTCAATGATATTAGTCATACCTTGTTTAAATTGTGAATTAATTTTTAAATATATATAACATTTGTAAAGATTTATAGCATTTAAAGATTGTTTTTATTATTGTAGTTTGTTTAAATCATTGTTACTTACTGGCTTTTAAACTGACGTATGGTTTCTTTTCAGATCCTGATATAAATCAAAGCTGTGAAAATCCGTCGTATAACCAATGTAAGTAAAAACCTTTTTGAAATTAGTGTCGCTTTCTTTGAAATTATATGTAACGTATTTCGCAAATTTTTTCATTTATTTTATTTGTGTCTCAACAACTTATTTGTATTCTAAAACAAGTTTCACATTATTTTATATGTAATGTATTTCCCAAATTTGTATTAACTAGAAGTTCAAAGAACCGTTTCCCAAGTATATTCTTTTAATGTACAGAGGCAACATATTTTAATAACCTCCTGTTTACGAAAAATAATACTAGACGGACTTTATTAGAAATTTTATACTCTTTCTCCATGAAGCGGTCAAAATTATGACAGGTTTTGCCGTTCAGCCAGCATTACAGAGATTAATCAGCATCTACGTTTTCAACTTTGAATCAGATTACGTCATCTTGAAACGAAAGTGAATAGGAAAAAATCTTAAGCATACAACTTAAGAGCTTTATATAAGTACCTTTGTAATAAATGTAACAATAATCGGAAAGTGAGTTTGATTAAAATTGTTAAATCAGGGGCTGCCATTTTGAAACACAAGTAGATAGAGGGACGTGTTACACATACATAATTGCGATATTTACGAAATGTCTTTGTACGAAATTTCAAAACAATTGGTCAATGTGTTTGGCCATAACTGTACAATCTTTATCGTTAAATTAGGTCCGCCATCTTGAAACGTAAGTAAGAGGCGAAAAATCTTATACATACTTTATTTGGGTTTTATAAAGGTACTTTGTTATAATCGGTCAATTCATTTAGCCAAAATTGCGTAAAAAATAAACTCGTCGACGAACGGACGATTTGAAACAGAGATCTCGCTTCGCTCGGTTGATTATAAAGCATTGTAGTTTTCTTATATAGCATTAAAAGATGTAACGAGTGATAAAAAATGAAGAAAGAAATGGTTAATAATAAGTGAGTGATATAATACTTAATAATATAACAAGTAATTTATACTCAACTAAATAAAAAGCCGTTAGACATGTTAATATGTTTATATAAATAAATTTCGATTTTTTAAAATTCACAAATTTGCAAATAACAAGTATAAATTAAGATTGTTTGTAAATCCAACACAAAATTCAGATTTTGTCATAAGTATTATTACTGTATCAAGTGATTTTCTATTTGTTTTTGCTGTTCAATTAATGCTGTTGTATAGTCTCTATTATTATTCCTGCAGAACTTCTATATGCTATAGGTTAATGAATTAATGAATTGAAGGATGCGTTATCCCTCTAAACCAATTCAACATTAAAATTACTTTATAATGTAGCTTTAATGTTTTTACCAAGACACATTTGTAGACCTTCATCTATGTTACTACCGCTTAGTGCTTTCTTTATATCTTCAGTTTTATTTACAACTTTGTACCGAATCCCCCACTTTATACTACTTGCTTAACAATGGGTAAGTTTGCAATAAAGCTGTAAAACCCATAACCCTATTGTTGGTAGATGACGAAATCATAATGCACTCTCAGCTATCTACTCATGTATCATTCATTTTATTCTGGTTTTTCCTTTCATTTTCACAGTTTCTTTATTACTTGCTTTCTTATTTTTATCACTGTGAAGATAAAATTATAGCTATCAACGATTATTCTTCTGTTTTAATTTGTGTGTATATTTGTAAAAAGCGTTTTCTAAAATACATGTTATTGTACAGTTGTATGATCTACTAAATCAGTGATATTTGTGCTGACAAATAATTAATTATCGATGTTTGCACTTTCGTCTCATTTATTCTATGAATTTTATGACTTAATTACTGAGCTAATTAATGTTTTGAATTAGAAATATGTTTATTATGGATTAAATGATGTTATTCTGCATTATGTATTATAATATAATTTAGGTATAAATAAAAAGTTATCCTGGAAAATTAACTAAAATTACTAAACTTTAAAATTTAATTACAAGAGATATTACTAAAACCGGTGCTAACTTAATTTTTAATTTTGAAATTAAAAAAAATCGTCAAATTGAAAATACAAATTTAAAAATGCAGTTGTTTTGAACATTAAAAATCACACCAAACATTTTAAGCAGTCCATTACTTTATGACGTATTGTTTTACTATGGATATGTGGAAAATTTATTTTCTCCTATTTTATGTTTATATATTTTCCTCTCCTAGATTTAAAACGACGCTAAACGAAGTATTTAATTAGAACGATGCAAGCAGCGGGGAAATTAATAGGAAAAGTTTTTCCGCCGACTTAAGGGATGCTAATTTATTCCAGTTTTAATCAAAGACGATGAGATGTTATTTAAATTTGTTTACCGACTTTGTGCACACTGGTTGGTTTAAATACAGCAACACGCACAGATAGTAAATAGAGAAAATTTTATTGTAATTTTGATTTTAAGAAAAGTACACTAAATTTGAACTCTAGTTATGTTTTAATTCTCTACTGTACGAGTTGGTTCTTAACGTTTATCAGTGTTTACATTGTTAATTTAGTCGTGACACTAATAAAGTAACTGCGACAAATCCGTATTCGAAAAATAACAATAGGCCTACGGCCTCGTCTGCTTATTTTACGCTGAATTATAGAACGTAATTATTTTAAAGGTTTGTATTATGTGGTATTTTAAAATATCAGGTGTTCTCTTAGCGTCAGTCTGTTTAAATCTCATATCTACTGTACACAATGTAATTATTTCATATGCCTAATAAATTTCTGCCGATCTGAGCACTTTTTTTATTTTAGTGAATTCATTCAAAATTGGCACAGAAATTTTAGTGATAGTTTTGAAAATATTCTTATCCAACGAAATTTATTCGGCAGTTTCAAAATTGTGGTCAATTCAATTTTTTGAGAATTCTAACTTTTTCGTCTAACATCATTTTGAAATTTTGATTTTATCTCTGTTACAAACTTTAGAAATCAGAATTTTTTAAAAAATAGTTGTGAATAAGAAACTATATTTTCAATGTAAGTTACAAGCATAACGTACAGATATGTGCAGATTTTAATGCTGATTACGACTATTAATCAGAATTTTTAAAAATCCCAAAAAGAAAATTATTTTTGGAAATCAGTTTTTATCACGTCAGCGAGACAGCAGCGCGCAGCTGTTATATTGATGTGATTCGTAGTAAAACAATTTGTGTTCTTAGTGCTTGATATTACAATATTTGTATTCTTAGTGCTTGATATTACAATATTTGTATTCTTAGTGCTTGATATTACAATATTTGTATTCTTAGTGCTTGATATTACAATATTTGTATTCTTAGTGCTTGATATTACAATATTTGTATTCTTAGTATTGATATTACAATATTTGCTTGATATTACAATATTTGTATTTGTATTGATATTACAATATTTGTATTCTTAGTGCTTGATATTACAATATTTGTATTCTTAGTGCTTGATATTACAATATTTGTATTCTTAGTGCTTGATATTACAATATTTGTATTCTTAGTGCTTGATATTACAATATTTGTATTCTCAGTGATTGATATTACAATATTTGTATTCTTAGTGCTTGATATTACAATATTTGTATTCTTAGTGCTTGATATTACAATATTTGTATTCTTAGTGATTGATATTACAATATTTGTATTCTCAGTGATTGATATTACAATATTTGTATTCTTAGTGCTTGATATTACAATATTTATATTCTCAGTGATTGATATTACAATATTTGTACTGTTAGTGCTTAATATTAAACTATTTGTGTATTTAGTGATTGATATTAAAATATTTGTATTTTTAGTGCTTAATACTATAATATTTCTGGTATTAGTGCTTGATATTACAATATTTGTACTCTTAGTGCTTGATATTACAATATTTGTACTCTTAGTGCTTGATATTACAATATTTGTACTCTTAGTGCTTGATATTACAATATTTGTTTATCCTTAGTGATTGATATTAAAATATTTGAATTTTTAGTGCTTAATATTATAATATTTCTGAAATTAGTGCCTGATGTTACAATATTTGTATTCTTAGTGCTTGATATTAAAATATTTATGTACTTAGTGCTTGATATTAAAATATTTGAATTTTTAGTGCTTAATATAATCTTTCTGTTCTTAGTGCTTGATATTACAAATATTTTTATTCTTAGTGCTTGATATTACAATATTTGTATTCTTGTATTAAAAATTTATATTCTTAATACTCGATATTACAATATTTCTATTCTTAGTGCTTGATATTCGAAAATCAATATCAATAAAAATATTAGTGCTACTTTAAATTTCATCAAAGCATAACATTCGAACGATGGTATTTTGAATTACAATACTGTAATTCTTTATTGTAATTTTGGATATTATGTTGTTTGATTGGAACTTAGCACACAAATATATATTTCGGTAATAACGCATAAATAAATAACTTTTCAGATTTTTTTAACTTTTCAAAATAGCAGTCATAACATAAAAGTCAAAGCTTTTCATGTTGAAAATCTGATTTGTTTTTTAAGATCGTTGAAATCTAAATAAATTAAAATGAAATATAAATACTCAAATTTATTTGACAATTTATAGTGATAAAATATGAGTATTGTTGGAAATTTGCTTCCATCACGTTAGCAACAGAAAGCTGAGTGTCAGGGTCATTTTTAAAATTGTGTAGTGCTACTAGTTTTTAGTGCAAAATACGAATCAAAATGGTTAAAATATGCGGAACTACAATACCAATGTTTGTTAAACCCGGGATCTTGAAATGAGCACCGATCCTGACTTCTAGACCACTTTATGAGGGCTCGTTAAAACATGTATACGTATTTCAATTTCAAAACAATCGCTCAATGCATTTGGTTAAATCAGCTTACACTCGTTATTTGTCAATCAGTGACCGCCATCTTCAAACGAAATGAATGGAGAAAAAATCTTACACGTAGGTCGTTCGGGCTTTATACAAGGTAACTTTGTAACAAATTTCAAAAGAATCGGTCAATGCGTTTGGCCAAAAACTGCGTAACAAACACACAAACCAAATGCCGAACGGTCGAGTTTCATTTTCGAACAGTGGCACCATTTCAAATCCAAAAAACCTTATAACTTTTTTTTGGGAAATCAGATTTCACCATAGTAATCAGCGATAAAAGCTGTATAAATTAGCATTTTGTTTTAGCAAAATCTTTTGAATGTAAAAAATTTGACGGCGGTCAGGGATCATTTTCGTATTTTTAATGCAAATTGGAAGTTTAAAATTCTATGTATATTTTAATACTAATTATGGTAGTTAAATAAAAATTTGAAACAATTGTCACATAAAGAAATACTTTTGGAAAATCGCTCCAATCACGTCAATGAGACGGTTGAGTCCGAGTTTAATTTTGTTCTATTAAAGTTTTCATGTATTTTTGTACTCGAAACTATTTACGATATGTGGTTTGGGGGGTAATGTTTACTGCGTTATATGTACAGTTTAAATAGAACACATTTGCAACTCTCCCTGAAATAATTCGGTCAGCAAGCTAATGTTGTAACACTCATTAGCCTGGCATCAAGTTAAAACATATGATTACAGCTCTGGTCACGTGATACGATCGCATGTCATGCCGTTGTAACACATTTACTGGATAACTGTTTAGGCTGACAGCTCTTAATACCAATATTCAGTGATAACGGTTTTTACTTTCTGGTACAGAAGTATAAAGAAGGAAAGTAACACTAAATGCTATTACATGCAAAGTAGAAGCTCAACCTAATCAGTTTACTTGAAAAATACTGGCTATACCTAGAGGGACGTGTTTAGAAATTATTTTTAAAAAAATCCCTACTTCCGGTTCCGGTCTGTGTTAGCAAATTTACTTTCAAAATTAGCTATTGTGGGCAGCCATTATGATAAAACCTACACTTAAGACCTTGAAATGTACGTCAATTCGGATCTAACTTTCTGGAGTGTTGTTATGTTTGAACGCGCGTGCGTGTAGTGTGTACAATGTCGGTACCTTCACGTTTGAAGTTTTTATAAGACTTGAATCAAATCTGACTTCTAAATTGATCTTGCTACCCAGTAAAATCCTTTCAACAGTTTTAAAAAAACGGCGAAGGTTCATTTTCTCATTGTCAGGACAAATCATTTTTTGAGGAAAATCCGTTAAACCGTTTTAAAATTGCAGTCATTTCAAATTAAAAAAAAGTATTTAAGTGGAAACTTTTACGGTCGCGATTGATAAAACGTTGATATACAAATTTCCTCACAGCATGTATAACTGTTCTTATAAGTAGACTTGAAGTGACTACTTCTAAACAGCTGATTTTGCACAACAGCTGTTGCTTCAATATCATTTCAATTGAGGTTATGTTAACTTAAAAATTTGTATTTTCTAAATTGGTGTAATTAAATTATTTAATGAATATGACATATACCAATTTTTTATTTCCCTCGGTACTACCCCAAGTGCCACACGTATTTCTTTTTTCATGTTGCACTTTTTGAAAATCTAACTTCACCATAGTAATAGAATATAATACAAATTGACATTTCAAATTTGTAATCAAGTTAAATTTTGGAACTAATTTTGTAAGATGAAAATATAAAAGGCTTATATATGAAGAATTTAATAATGGCGTTTCAAAAACAGTGTAAAAATATTATCACTAGCAATTCGCTTCCATCACATCAGCTTTCTAGCTGAGTGCCGCGATTGGTCAACATTGTATTTTGATTTATTAATTAAAGTCGTTATTTAGGCCTACAAAAATGGTGGTTTTTGCGATGTTTTTGCGTCTATTCTATTTTTAAACTACACAAAATACAAATAAAAATTAATACACAAATACAAATTAAATACAATTCGCAGCACAGCGAAACATTTAGAATTAAATACAATTATAAAAATGTGTTTTCATTTAGCATGACAGAATTTATTGGACACGAAATCGATATTGCGCAGCGAATAGCACAATTCATCCTGATTGACGGTGAGCTAGTGAGCTAGTGAGCTGGTGAGCTGTTCTGTAGACGCAGTTCACAGATATAACTGTCACCGATGCTTAGCTTCATAGCGGCACGGCGGTTTTAAAATTCATAAAATATCCGACAGTGCTGTCGCGCGAATATAAAACCCAGTAAAATTTTAGAACACTTAATTCAGTTGTCATGGTGATAAAAATAACGAATAACTGCGGCAAACAGCTGTCACGCAGACGTAATGTAAGCTATTTTCCAACAATAATTTTGTTGATCTTACACGTTTTGAAAATCTGATTTCACCATCAAAATCAGCGTTAAAATGTTCATAAATTGCATTTTAAATTTTCAAAAAAACAACAACTGTAAGAAGTTATATATATACCATTTTTTGTTGCTGATTCCCACAACTAATAAGGTTCTTAATTGCCTTTTCCAGCGTCTAAACAGTAAATAACGAATCTTGGTGGTTTTTTCAAGTGTGCTTGTCTGTTAGAAACAGATCTATAATTTCAAAATAAGGGATAAACGCTCGTTAAAGTATTCGGATTTTGTTTCGTAAAAAAATCGTTGATGATTCAAAATACGTTTTTTTATTATTAGTAAAAATTAAGAACTTTAACGTATCGCAAAAACGTTAACACTTTAACATAGTATTTATTGTAATTTAATTAGGTTATCAAACGCTGTTCTTAAAATGTCATACAATTTATACAAATTGACGCTCAGATTAAAAAAATTTTAATGGACTTTATATCCTCACGAAGAGATATTTCACACTACTTATTTGTTTATCGTACAACAAGTATGCCTTTTCATTTTATATTAAACATATCTAAAACGAAATGTGTCATTTCAGCACTTTTTTTGGCGAATTTAAAAATAGAAAAAGTAATTTTTAACTGTACGAGGGAAGAATAAATTTTTGTTCAAAATGCATTCATATTAAAATAATACAGCTTTATTTTATTCGTGCGCTTCTATTCGTGTTTGATATGAAAATTACCTGATTATTTGAATTATTAGAATGAATCATTTTATTTGTGGTCAGGCCTGTAAGTACAACACGTCACTAACGTATAGAGCAGGAAATCCGTAGGTTTGGATATTTGATATTAAGTTCTATTTTAACGGTTTAAATAATTTAAATTATAATGAAAGTAAATTGTGGGGTTTACATCCCCTGTATACATAATATACATAATTTTGTTTGTATATGTACGTAGACCTAATTATTTCATTTCGGACGAAAATTTATTTTATTAATAGCCTGGATATTTTCGTTACACAAGAAAATTTATTCACCAGTTATGAAAAAATATCTGGCTTGAACATCGTCTGTAAAGTCTGTGTTAATTAGAATTTTAAATATTCACATTTTATTGGAAATACGAAAATTAACCTCATGAAAGTATCGGTAGAGTTTTGTATTGTCTGTAAAATAAAAAGAAAAAAATTAATATTGTTTTAAGTGATGTGCAATTATTTACTATTATATACGTGAAATGTTTACGTGAAATTTTATAATTACTTTTTGGAAATTCGCTTCCACCACGTCAGTCAGACGAATATTCATTTGTATATTGGGTATTTGTATTTAGTAATTACTTATTCTTTTAACATGTTATTACTTTTTTTTGCGCTACATAAATGGAGATGCTGAAGTCTAAAAAACTCGATATGAAGATTTCATTAGATCTTAACAAAAAATAGTTATTCAGAACGAACTGGTTTTAGTTTGAGAAAAGTTTTTCTTAAAAAATTTTAAGTACAAAGAATGCCATCACTCCAAACAGTTCACCGTGGAAGTTAACGCAAAATAAACGCAATAAAAGTGTATAAACATGACTACAAAACTTGATGTGACCTATTCGCAGTTAAATTCTTTGATTTTTAAAAAATAAACCGTAACTTTAAATTTCAACTTTTATACTGACTTATTATTCTAATAATATGACTAAAAATCAAGCAACGTTAGTCAAGCCGATTTTAAGAAATCGTTTCTCCTATATTATAAAAACTTTAATTTATTTTTCAAATTACCTTCAAACAAGAATTAATTGCTTAAGATTGGTTATAAATTTTTCGATTAAGATTTTATTTTTAATATTTTGTGAAATAATAAAATTAATTATATATAAAAAAAACACTTTTATAAAATTGTTATTATTATATGTTTGTTATTATTTTTTAAAGTTATCGGCACAACGCTTACTTGACGTTTAGGCCAACGTATTTTCTTTTCATTAAAACAATACGTCATTAAGCACTAAATGTTGCACATTGCTTGACAGAAACACATTTCGTTGCGTCTATTTGACGCAAGATTTAACGCCAGGACAGAAGGGTAGTCGTATAACGCGGCTTCTGTAATTCATTTTACAACACCTAGGTAAAATAATGCAGAGAGCTTTTTGTTGTTTGCCCGTGTTTTATAAACACATAAACGTGTTATTGCAACTTTTATTTTGTGCACCCTAGTTACCGGTTCTAAGTTAAACTTAAAGTTATTGCCCTTGTCTCTCGTCCTTCTATTTATGATTTCTTGTTATAGCCGTTGTTTCACCTCAACTAACAATACCTTTATGTTAGCTTACAAATTGTTCTTGTTTAGTTTATTTTTTTTATATACCGTAAAGATAAATGAAAAGATGGAAATAAAAAGCGGCTGTAAATGTATTGCTCAAGAATATGCGCACAAAATGTCAGCGGTGTCATTTTATCGTCCGAGAAAATTATATTTTTGATTAACACACCACTACACTGACTATAACAGCATCTAAAAATAATATCTAAATATTACTTACAATATCGAATATAAACAAATCACGCAATTTTGTGGCTAAAATAACGGATATAAATTTTCAAACTAACAACAATATGTCAACAACATTGTGTCTCAAATATTTCTATACGATAAAATCAAAAAAAGACAAAAATTTATTGATTATTGCTGTTCCTCTATTTGAACTTGGGCATTCGTAATTTTAAAATTTGTCATATTGTTTTGGAAAATGCGATTTTTTATCCTAAAAAACGTTAAATATGAATGAATTATGTTTTACAATTTTACTTAAAATACGAAAAAGTCGCTAAATTTCATGATCATATCTGGTTATTGCTCAAATTCTCAATGAAAATTCGTTATCAATTATACAAAACTATTCATTTTTAGTTTATTTCAAAATGTCTACTTTTTCTTGAAACAACAATTTGCTACAACTTTCCATTTTCAACAAATTGTTAAGGAAGTCAACAAATAAGAACTATTTAACAAATAGTGCAGTTTAAACTATTTTATCCATGGCGATGAGATAATTTATGAACGCGATGCCATTTTCCACTTCCATTTTTTGGTTGAAAATTACGGAAGTAAAACGAACCAACTTAAAGAACACGTGTTATTTTATCGACTGCTTCTCATGTAGCTTGTCATGTCAGTGAATGCAAATTTAGTGACGTAATGACAGGGATCACTTAGTTCCTCATTCACCGCATAGAGTGTGCTGCTTTGAGCCGTCACAGATCCATCCATATTTTGCGGATCTTGTTGATATTAATGCATCGACTTTCACGTTCTATATTTGTATGTATTAATTTTGAATTTAAATCAAGGAATTTTCGTTTATTTTTTCTGTCCGGCCGTAACTCATGTTGGAAAATTGGGAATCACGTCCCAAATATATTAAAATTTAGAATGGTTACACAGAAAAATGATGAAAAAAGGGAACAAGAAAATGTTTTACAAGGTAAAGAAATGCATGTAGTTTATACATAGAATCGCTAATTATCATAATACTTAATATGCCGGGGACAAAGTGAAAGTTAGCCAACAAATCACAAAACATTTGTGATTTCATTTTATTCATAATTACAAAAAAATGTTCAAAGCTAAAAATTGGATAACAATTAGAAGCAAACTTCTAAAAATTAGCAATACGTCAATTATTTTCTATCTCATACGTTTTTGAATCTTTGATTTCCTATCACAAGCAGAGTTAAAATATTTCCCTAAACAATGTCTACTCTTTTCAGATGTAAACAAATAGCCGGCCAAATTATACATTATAAACTTTATAAAAAGTTTCTTCAAATTTCTGAAGAAAACATTTAGTGAATTCCCCAAAATAAGCTCTTAAATATTACCATTATTTTTATATTTCACAATAAAAGTACACTCATTCATTTTACTATGAACGCTGAAAAATTCAATCCGTTTTTATTTTAGGTTATTTTTGAAAATATAACTCGACGTAGTAATCAGCGTTAAGATCCGTTTAAATTAATATTTTAAGTTTTCAAAATCCATTGATAATGGCGTAAGGTTCAATTTCGTATATTAATTTGGACTAGATTTTCAAAAAAATGGAAAATAAAAATGTACGAAATTTTATAAGATTAAAAGGGATTAAATAAGATTTGAAAAGTTTGCAATTTTTAAACCGTTGTAACAACGGTTAAATTTTACTGTGTAACAAACTTGTTCAAGATATCAACAACATAAATATTTGTGCAAATGGATCAAAACTGTAAACTTGAGTAGTTTTCTCTCTCTCTCTCTCTCTCTCTCTCTCTCTCTCTCTCTCTCTCTCTCTCTCTCTCTCTCACTCAAGAAATGTTCTAGAAGAACACTAAGCCCTTTACTTCAAGTTCCACAATCTGTACTTTACGATGATGGTCTAAAAGCTTATTTTTCAATGGAAATTCGGTTGAAATACATATTTACATTAAAACAGTAGGGGTCTACCCTTGATTACTACTCGGCCAAATCCCAGTGTTTGATTCCTATTTATTTACTATTGGAATCGTATATCAAGTTATATTTTATAAAGCAATACAGTATTAAAATTGTAAACAAAAATATTAATAAAACGCAACTAAAATTAATTACCATAATTCTTCGTAAACATGTTTCTACTTTATTTAACTTAACATCACTATTTTCATCCACAATTATATTTGGCTTACTTCACCGTAATAAGCCAAAATGTATGCACCGAAATATGTATGCACCAAAATGTTTTGCCACCGTTTTCTCCATATATGCCTTACATACACGTTTTCACCTTCATCTCAATATTCAGTAAACATAACCTTATATTAATCATCACTCGAATGTGTCTTCTTAATACCATCTGCAGGCTAATCAAATTGAAAATACGAATAAATTTAATATTGTATTATTTATGCATTATTCTAATGTGATCAGCTGGATCTTGGTTAAGCATATGATTATAATCAGCTGTATCCCTCCTATTCAATCAGCTGTAATTCAGCTAAACGTATAATCAGCTGTAGCTCTCCTATTTTTATTATTATAATCAGCTGTAAGCGTAAAAAAACTAATTCGGTTAAACACAAATTAGCATGTTTTTCCGAATGATGGTTTATTGTTTTGAACTTTTGTAGTTAACATTTTTCAAACGGAAGCGCAATAGATTCGACGTATTGTAAGTAGCGAATTAAGCTCTCATATGATAGGATCCTCCTCCAATAAACATTACTGGTATTGCGGAGTATGCTACTTTACAGACCTTGTTACAGTCTGTTCCTGTTATAAAGTATAAAATCACTGCCTATAATAATAATGTTTGGAAAATAAACACTCTAGATGTTGACACTTACAGAACAGTGGTTCACAAATTGAATGAGAGTAAAGTGCAATGGTACACTTACGAAAACAAAATGAAAGACCCATTAAGGTAATGGCAAGGGGTTTACATGGAACATGTACTAAAGAGGACATACTAGACGACCTGCAGCAAAAAGGTCTAAAGATACAGGATGCTGTCAACATAATAAAAAGGAAAGAATAGAGAACAACCAAGGCGACAGTGTAGTTCACAGAAGAAACCTTCCACTCTTTATGCTAACCTTTGACAACAAAGAAAATGTTGCAAATATTTACAATATTAAAACAATTTTAAATATTGTCGTCAAGATAGAACCACTAAGACGAAATTCTACACTTATACCCCAGTGTAAGCGTTGTCAGGGCTATAACCATACACAAGGCTACTGTAGAAAAGATCCTAGATGTGTTAAGTGTGGAGGAAAACATATGACAAATGCCTGCACATTGAATAGGACGAGTAAGCCAAGGTGCGTAAACTGTAACGGAGAACATCCGGCGAACTATCGAGGATGTGGAGGTGGCTAAAGCATTACAAATGAGAAGAAACAACGCCGAAAAGTTTCAAAACAAAGCGAGAAGTACTAGGTTGGATAAAAATAACGTCGGTAATCTACAGCATGCGGTAGCTGGATATGGCAATGAGCAAAGTAAAGAAAAGAAAACTTATGCGCAAATTATACACAGTGATAATGATAACAAGTCGTCAATGAAAACCATCTTAGAACTACTGAATGAGCAAAAGCATACTAATAAGTTGCTCTTCGATAGACTTGATAAACTAGAAAATAATCTCAAGAACAAAAATAACAATGGGAAACGGAAAAATGAACTCAAGCTACACCGTAAACAATGATCAAAATGTTAAAAATAGTCACTTGGAATTTAACGGTCTTCTCCAGCATAAGCTGGACTTGGAACCTTTTCTGATTAGTGAACAAATAGATATCTGTTTAATTTCAGAGACACACTTTACAAAACATTCATATCTCAAAATTAATGGTTACAGTGTATATCATGTAAATCATCCTGCTGATAAGGCAAGGGGTGGTTCTGCTGTAATTGTTAAAAATAGTATCAAGCACTATGAAGAAACTAAAGTACAACTTGAAACGATGCAAGTGACAACCATTAAAGTTCATACTAAAAACAAAAATTTTAATATATCAGCCATATACTGTCCACCAAGACATAATCTAAAGAAGATAGACTACATACATCTTTTTAACATATTAGGCAATCATTTCATTCTTGGAGGTGACTTCAATGCAAAAATACCTTTTGGGGATCACGTCTTACTACTGCTAAAGGCAAAGAGTTGTATGAGGCAGGAAAGGAGTTTAAATGTGACTTCCACTCAACTGGTAAACCAACATATTGGCCATCAGATCCAAGAAAGATACCGGACTTAATTGACTTTTTCGTGGTAAGGGGTGTATCTTGTAACTATATCAATCTCAGTGAAAGTTTTGATTTGGGCTCCGATCATTCTCCGGTAATCTTAACAATAAGTCAGAACATAATACAAAGAGAAGAACCTCCTAGATTATCCAGCAATAGAACCAACTGGATTGGCGTTAGAGAAGAGCTGGACGAGATTATTAACCTACATGTCTTACTTAAAACACCTGTGCAGCTCGAGGAAGAAGTTGATGTGTTTATTAATAACATACAGCAAGCAGTATGGAACAATACACCTCAGATGATTAAAAGATATAGTAATAACATTACTTACCTGCCTGAAGTTTTGATTTAATTAATGAAAAAAGAAAAATGCGCAAAAATGGCAGCAAGTTCGAGCTCCTAAATTTAAATCTGAATTAAATCGACTCAGCACTAGACTCACAAAGTTACTAAAAACTATTAAAAATGAATCTGTTGCTAAATATCTGGAAAGTCTTGCGGCAGATAGAGACAACGGAGTCAAGATATGGAAGGCTACAAGATTCATTAAAAGGCCAAAAGTTCAAATGCCACCAGTCAGAAAAAATGACAATACATGGGCTAAGAGTGATAGAGAAAAGGCAGATTTGTTTGCTGAACTCCTAGCTGAGACTTTCAAACCTTTTCCTAGACAGTCAGGCGATGAAAATACTATAGAATCAAATGATCCTGTAGCAAATAAAAATAAGGACGAATACGAAATTCATAACGTATCACATAAAGAACTTATTCATGAAATCAAAACTCTTAAGGGTAAAAAAGCCCCAGGTTACGATCTTATCACAGCGGAGGTTCTAAAGGAATTGCCAAATAATGCCATAAAAAAACTTCTTCACTTAGTGAACGCTGCTTTCAGATTAAAGTACGTCCCAAGACAATGGAAGATTGCCGAGGTGATCATGATTCTTACTCTCTCTCTCTCTCTCTCTCTCTCTCTCTCTCTCTCTCACTCAAGAAATGTTCTAGAAGAACACTAAGCCCTTTACTTCAAGTTCCACAATCTGTACTTTACGATGATGGTCTAAAAGCTTATTTTTCAATGGAAATTCGGTTGAAATACATATTTACATTAAAACAGTAGGGGTCTACCCCTTGATTACTACTCGGCCAAATCCCAGTGTTTTATTCCTATTTATTTACTATTGGAATCGTATATCAAGTTATATTTTATAAAGCAATACAGTATTAAAATTGTAAACAAAAATATTAATAAAACGCAATTAAAATTAATTACCATAATTCTTCGTAAACATGTTTCTACTTTATTTAACTTAACATCACTATTTTCATCCACAATTATATTTGGCTTACTTCACCGTAATAAGCCAAAATGTATGCACCGAAATATGTATGCACCAAAATGTTTTGCCACCGTTTTCTCCATATATGCCTTACATACACGTTTTCACCTTCATCTCAATATTCAGTAAACATAACCTTGTATTAATCATCACTCGAATGTGTCTTCTTAATACCATCTGCAGGCTACTCAAATTGAAAATACGAATAAATTTAATATTGTATTATTTATGCATTATTCTAATGTGATCAGCTGGATCTTGGTTAAGCATATGATTATAATCAGCTATATCCCTCCTATTCAATCAGCTGTAATTCAGCTAAACGTATAATCAGCTGTAGCTCTCCTATTTTTATTATTATAATCAGCTGTAAGCGTAAAAAAACTAATTCGGTTAAACACAAATTAGCATGTTTTTCCGAATGATGGTTTATTGTTTTGAACTTTTGTAGTTAACATTTTTCAAACGGAAGCGCAATAGATTCGACGTATTGTAAGTAGCGAATTAAGCTCTCATATGATAGGATAATGTTCCGGAGATGTTTCGAAATTTGTAAACACAAGAACGACTTTTAACATTTGTATTTGTGTTTTCTTCGTAACTCATTGTTTTTATAGAACTTTACAAATGAGATCTTATTCGTTGTGGAGTGCTGTAAGCAATGTGTTGACCCCTCATACGTCGTATTTTTCTATTCTTGCGATATACATAAATATGTGAACGTTAATTTTCATTTTATACTATAGGGAAGATGTGCTATTCAATTCTGTAGGTGTTCATAGCCTAATTACATTTTTTTAAATGTTGTCGGTATACAGAAGCGTTACGACTTACTTAAGAAGCACTTGTAAGCAATTTGTTGTATTGTGTGCAGATGCATTGCGCGATTTAAGATTTCAGCCCTTAGTTGAGTAGGGTATAGTATCACCATTAAGCGTACTTGAACAATCATTGATCTCCGGTGAAACAATCAATCAGCAACTCCAGGATGTACGGAGTCTTGCGGTTGGATGTAATTAATGTGGTCAAAGTTCCGCAACGGCTGGGTGCAGAACACAATCACTTATCGAAATAATTTGAGATAAACCTACGACAAATGACTCACAGCGGCGACCTTAAGACAAACAAATGGATTACGTGAGCATCGAGGGAGACTTCGGGGTGGAAGCCTTGTAGAAAGTACAGGACAACAGTTTACTTTCTCACAAAAAGAAGTGTAAAGAAAGTTTTGTGATTGTGAGGAAAATAGGTGTTATAATTTCGATGAATCATTTTCAGTAACCAATATTCGTTTTCAGGTCACCGAGAAAATAAGTTTCTTACTTGGTTTACACAAACGTTTTGTCACTATATTATCCATATTTGGCTTACACACTTTTGTGACCTTCTTCTAAATATTTGACTTACTTACTTTTATTAATTTCCCCATATTTTACTTACACACTTTTATCATCTTCTTCTCCATATTTGGCTTACACACTTTTGTGACCTTCTTCTAAATATTTGACTTACTTACTTTTATTAATTTCCCCATATTTTACTTACACACTTTTATCATCTTCTTCTCCATATTTGGCTTACATACTTTCCTTACCTTCTTTCCGTATCTAGCTTACATACTTTTGTCACCTTCTCCATATTTGGCTTACATACTTTCCTTACCTTCTTTCCATACCTAGCTTACACACTTTTGTGACCTTCTTTTTCATATTTGACTTACTTACTTTTGTTAACTTCCCCATATTTTACTTACACACTTTTATCATCTTCTTCTCCATATTTGGCTTACACATACTTTTGTCACCTTTGTCTTCATATTTAACTTGCATACTTTTCTTACCTTCTTCTCCATATTTGGGTTACACACTCTTTTATCATCTTCTTCTCCATATTTGACTTACATATTTTTGTTAACTTCTTCTCCATATTTGGCTTACATACTTTCCTTACCTTCTTTCCATATTTAGCTTACGTACTTTTGTCACCTTCTTCTCCATATTTGACTTACATACTTTTGTTAACTTCTTCTCCATATTTGGCTTGCATACTTTTGTCACCTTCTTCTCCATATTTGACTTACATACTTATGTTAACTTCTTCTTCTTATTAGACTTACATAATTTTATATCCATAATTTACTTACTATCTTGTCATAATAGACTTGTATATGTTTTAGTTACCATCTTTTCCATATTTGGCTTACACACATTTTGGTCACTTTATTCTTTTTGTATGATTTTTTTTCTGTATTCTTTCACACTTTTTAAAAAAGCCTTCAGTACTCGGTTTTGAGAATTGTGTTATAAGGATAAAGTAAAGTTATTAAGATCTTCACTTAATGTGCTTTATTATTTTTTTTTAAAGAATAAATCAAATTTTTCAAAATCGGTTTTAATAAAAATTTTTTTTAGTAACTACTGAAACAAAATGGTCACTGTATCTATAAAAATCCGATTCAAAAAAAATGAAATCGTCCAAATTTATCATAATAAATTAATCCCCCAAAAATTTGGTCATATAATCTACATAACTAAAACATATGTAGCAAATTTACAAGTCGAGAATAGTTTGAAAAAAATTCTCTCAGTTGAGTTTGTTTCCCCCCAATTTATTTGATCCATAATTTCTTTGATTTTAAATTTTGTAATCAAATGAGTTTTGGTTTATCATACTTTATAAACATCTAAAGAACCGTTGTTGAGAAATTATATTTACATATTTTGCTGGTAGCTACAAAATCGGAATTTGTGAAGAAGTAATTTTATATCAGAAAGTTTGTGTAGTACTTTTCTTTCGTTTATTTACTTTGTTTTAATAATTATACAGTTAAATTATGAAAAACAAATATAAGAAGCCTGTTCTTGCTCTTCTAAATTTTTTTACATCCTAATGCAGAGCAGAAAAAATTTGAAGTATACTCCTACCTCCTATACTTCTTCACTTGTTACATAAACTTTTCTTATAAACATAAAGTCTAAATATTACCTGACAAAAGTTCAACTAAAATGCGAAATCTATCTACAATGAAGCAAACGTTATGTTGTAAAAATATTAAAAATTTCAAAAGTGACACAAGCTAGACTCTTGTTTGAAAATGTTAAGCACCAATTTTCTGGCTTACTTTGAAATTATAAAAGTTTCGTCCAAACAATGTGTATAAAGATGTGTTGGCCAACGTTCAACAAACGATGTTCCGTGTTACGAGGTGTTTCATTTCATTCGAAATCAACGTTTTTGAAGACTTAAGCCATTAAATATCCCAACGCTTAGTGTGTACTTACATTTTATAATTGTCTAAAAACTTTTTCAAAAATTTTAATTTTTTGAAAACTTTTATTAGAGAATGAGTTGTTGGTGTTGACATTATAGTAAAAACCAATCCTGGGACCTTGAAATGAGCGCAATTCTGACTTCTTGAACACTTTTTGAAGCGAAATTAAACTTGTTTATGAAACGTATTTTCAAATTCCTTAAAAATGATAATGTATGCACATTTAAATTCTAATTGGATGGCTAACTAATACGATTATCGAAAAAATGTAATATAAACGAATATATTCTTATTTTTTTGAAATTCACTGTCAACGATAAAGCTGTGACGTTATTTTTTATTTTTACTTGGCCAAAAGATTTGGTAGAGAAACTGAACTACTGATCACCTGGTCTGTACTTCTTCAGATTTACTGAGGTATTTCACGTGCTTTATAATTTCTTAAAGAACGTATTCCTAAAATCTGTTCAAATTGAACATAACAAAATTTTAAAAACATTAAATTTATATAACTGTATTCTGTGAAATTTATTATTTTCGTGATTTTTTAAAGGTTAGTGAATTAAGTGGAGGAATAAACATCAGAGAGAAGGACAGACAGAAAAATAACAGAGAGAGAAAGGGAGAGAGAGAGAGAGAGAGAGAGAGAGAGAGAATTAATGCTTCTTGCACAACAATAATTCCTTTGCCACAGCCGTGATACGGAGCATAAAAACTTGACGGAAACGTGTTTGACGTGCTTACCCCCTCCCCCCACAGCACTACCGCTAGTTTTATTTTCCCACTGAGCAGTTTTACCAACTTTATTTTGCTATTATTTATTGTCTTGGCGCAAATTGTATGTTCCTTCTGCCATCAGGTGAAGTGTAACTTTAAATAAACTTGGCACACATCTGACTAGCTAACGTGATTGAAGCGAATTACAAATGAGTAAAGAAATGTTAAAATCAATTCTGCGCGTCACAACTACAATACGAAAACAAAGTGTGATCGTCATAAAATTGTAACTTTTTCATTTAACATTTTAACAAAATGTAATGTCATTATAGCAAACAGCGTTGAACCTGCAATAACGCTGCTCTCCGTGAAATTAGTGAGATAAAAATGAATGAGATAAAAATATTATGATGTTTCATTGGCAACTATTTTGAAACGGACAAATTAATTTCATTGAATTAGGAAGCCCTTGCAATTACAGTAGACCTCGTATTATATTTTAATTAATTGCTTGACCGTCGCAAACACGGCAGCGTTCTGACGCGCTCGTAAATTTTTCCGCCAATTTAACTGCTTACAAGAGTTTTAAGAAAGATATTACTGTACCAGCTTTATTTGGAAAATGTATTTTCATTGTAAAATCAGAGTGCGCTATCTTGAAACGGAAGTGAATAGGAAAATAATATTAAAATATATCGTTCGGCTTTACACAACGTACCTTCGTACGAAATTTTAAAACAATCGGTCAATGTGTTTGGTCAAAACTGCGTACATTATTCATCTTTAAATCAGAGGCTGCCATCTTGTAAAAGAAGTGAATGGGAAAAAGTCTTACAAATTCTTTGTCCAGATTTGTACGAAGTACTTTTGTACCAAATTTCAAAACGAACAGTTAATGCGTTTGGCCAAAATTGCGTAACAAACACACAAGTCAAATGTCACTGTTGGATGTTTTAGTGGTAAAATTTATCGTTTGTGTAAAGTAATAAGCATTTATAAAATAATGTTGGTGTTCCACTGCTTGCAGGCAATTAAAGTGAGACTTTTTAACACAATCTACTTGTAGCACTGGATTTTCAAATTGCGGTAGCTTTACTTCCAACCTTCTAAATTCTAAATCTTCAGGTGTGTTGATTGTTGAGTTATTGACAAACTGTTTTAATATTTAGGATAAATTTAGTGTTATTCTATTAAAAAGAATGGTTTTACTAGTAGATTTCATGAAATGAAGGTAATTTTAATAAAACAAATGTTTTGGGGATTTTTCTCAAGAAAATAGCATTTTGACAAACAAACAATTCAATCTAAGCGTGTCAGAAAAGAACCAAAGTCGCCTTGATAGCATGCAAGCAACGGACGAAACAGTCGAAAACTTTGAACATTTTGTTCACAAATTTCAAGAAATCTTTTACTTAGTAGTCTTGAAAATGGAGTCACATGTACAACTATTCACAAAGTCTTACACAAGAAGACGTGTTGTTCTAAAATTACTGACTTCAATCCAGCAAACCACGAAAACTTAACTTCAACACATTTCATTTAAAAAATCAACAGGCAGCATTTGAGATCCAGTGTTACTTTTTTTAAATTTAATTATATTATTTCCTAAAATATTAACTTCAAAACTTCGCTAATGGTGTAACTTTTTTCTGTTCGCTCATGATTACAGAGTGTATTGATTAAATAAATAACAATAAAAATGTTAGGAAGTAATTTCATTGCAAAACAAGAATTAGCGAAATTATTTTAAAAAAATTATAAACATACATTTCGCGTTAGACTCGGAGGTAATAAAATTACGGAAAATTATTATTGCTCAATTTTAAATAATATCATGTCCGCTATTCTATCAAACTATTTTACTTTCCACATTTTTCGCGATAAAAATAGTAACACGTGTAAATTTCTGAATACTATTTAATAAAAACTGAAATTTTAGTTAACTAAAATATTTGAAACGCCATTCTCATTCAAATTAATTAAATTTACGTATAGCGAGTGCACAGGTTGTTCAATAACTTCTGCATTATGGAATATAATATATATATATATATATATATATATATATATATATATATATATATAATATAAGATATAATTCACCTCTGGTAATATTTAACACTATTTAGAGAGGGATGCAAAAGTATTGTGTGCATTCGGAATGTAAGTTTACTAAAACTAATTATGACAAGTGTTTACTTATGACACTTGACACACACTTTTGTCACCTTCTTCTCTATATTTGACTTACACACTTTTGTCACCTTCTTCTCTATATTTGACTTACACACTTTATTAACCTTTGACTTGAACAAGACAGATGGTAAAGGAAATTGTACTAACATTAAATAGTAAATGTGTAAAGTTTGAGAAGAATCAAAAAGGAATAATTTATGAAAATATTTTCTTTTTTTATGCCGGGAAATATCGAATCGGATTTCCTTGCATATTGTGACCGGCTCGTTTAAACTAAGTCCTTAAAATCTGTGATCAAGCTTTACAATTAATTAATGTAAAAGTGTTAACGTGAAACATTTGAAACTAAACTGAACATTGTAAAGGCCGTGTACTTTGCAGAACGAATGAGACATTTTTTTGTAAGTATTCAAGTTTTTGTCCTCAACAGTATATAAAATGTATTGTTGTGTTACAGCCTAAATGCAAGGTTTACTGTCTGAAACGTTACAATACATTGGAGTGTTTACAAAATACTGAGTGTTCCAAAATTTTAGAGATGGACTCATACATTTGATGCAACAGAGAAAGAACAATAGAATGAAAAACCTTTGAAAGGTATTTGCTTTCTGTACTTAATTTCTGGTGTAATTTGTATCCAAAATTTGTTTACAATAAGTAGTATATTTCTCGACTTTATAAAAAGTAAATATTTCTGCACAACTTGCACACAGTTTCTCCATAAAATATACATATCCTGTTCACGTGCACCGTCAGATCAAATTGGAGCCTTCTGCAATGAGCTCCATGATTTTTCTGAGTTGTGCTCTGCCTAAGATGTCTTCCGCCTCTCTAAGCCCTCTACGAGGAACCTTGCTTAAGAGGCGCTTGCTGTTGGAATGCTCCCGTCTTGCCTAGTGTTGCTAGTGCTGAACTTAAAACCTATCTAAATTACTTTTTTAAAGAAAAATTTATATATATATATATATATATATATATATATATATATATATATGTGTGTGTGTGTGTGTGTGTGTGTGTGTGTGTGTGTGTGTGTGTGTGTGTGTGTGTGTGTGTGTGTGTGTGTGTGTGTGTGTGTGTGTGTGTGTGTGTGTGTGTGTGTGTGTGTGTGTGTGTGTGTGTTGTACAATGTTGTATTATGTTCAATGAAAATATGTAAGACTTCATTACAATACTATAAATATTCAATTTCAATTACTATCAATTGAAAATACAAAAATGACCCAAACGTTGGTCCAGGTTAATTTCTGTATTTTCAATGTTCATGGTTATAAATCCTTTTCAAATGTTCTTGCACGATATTTAAAATCGCATCAAAAAATCATGTTTTTATTTCAAAACAGATCAACATTAAACACGGAAACAACATGGTAGAACATATAAAAACACACATTTTAATATACTTTCAGATTGTGTGTGTATTTAAAAGTAGATAATATTCTTTTCTCTAACATAAAGAGCGTAGCGAGTTGGCGGGAAACATAAGCAGGTGTTTATCCTCGTATGCAAAACATCCTGCGGCAGACTTCCTCCTGTTTTTATTATACTTTCCTGCCATTCTCCTGGCTCGGCGAACATAATCCAGTTTGCTGAAGAAATATCCTTATGAAAGCGTTTCCCGTTTGCAGTAATTTTATTATTTCATTCGCTCGGCTAATGTAATTAGACGTTTTCAATGCAGACATTTTCTAGGTTTTTGGAAAATACATTTATTTGTACGTCAGAATGCAGCCGTGTTTCCTGCGAAAGTCTGGATGTCCTGGCAACTTTAGCTAATTATGCAAGGAATGGAAGTTTTTCAAGGCCGAATACAAAAACCTATAACAATTTCAAAATATTTTTTTAATTGGATAAAAAAATGAAATTTAAACGCGTCCAAAGAATAACGTTTTTAGTTTTAGGTTATAAGACACGAAATTCTGACGAGGATTTTGTATATTTAATAAAATGTATTTTAAATGGATGTAACAATGCGCGATAGAAAATCTTGAAGATACTTTCGTAATGTAAAAATAAGAAATCAAGAAAAAGATTTTTAGGTATTTTTTTATAAATTAAGTGTTTTTTAGTTTAAAACATTTTATTTTTAACGTGTACGAAATTCAATTTTAAAAAGTTCAATAAGCTGTAAGTTATTCAAAATTATAGATATAAACATAATAACTGAATTATATTATTATCGTGTAAACCAAGTAAGTCAGCACTCTTGATGAACACTGACTAAAAACAAGTGTATTGTGTTATTTAGCCACACTATAAACTTGTTTATTTTAACAGTGTTAATTATTAATTATTAAAACAGAGCAATTGAGCAAGTAAGTTTAGTCAGTTTATTAATATTTCAAATAATGGTCGTAATCATTTTCATTATACAAATAAAATATTTAAACACATACTTCTTTAACAATGGTCCTTAGGCGTATTGTTTTAAATATAAACTACAAATGAACAAGCGTGATCAGCTGACTCATTGTGTCTCAAACAGTACCGCTTGTAGTGTGTGAATCAAGTGTATTTGATGCGCAAACGTCAAAATTACATTCGAATCGTATTATATTTACTGTTATCCTGACTGAAAAACATCGAGAGTCGTAAAAAAAGATTCTAAAGTTTTTGGTAAGTAAACTATTGAAAAATCATAGAAAAACACGTTTTTTCTTTTAAAATAACTAGATTTATAAATTGTTCAAGATTCTTTTCTCCTAATATGGCCGGCGGAGGCAGCTGAAGTGAGCAGCTGATGGGCTTAGCGATCCCACAATACCTCTAGCTCATTCTACTCTCTCTCATTTACTCCACATACACTCAACATACACACCACATATAGACAGTTACTACTAAATTAAGTGCAATAAATTGCTTAAAGGAAATGGTGTCACTACCACGAGGGTTTACCACCATCCCCACTTAACAGAAGAAGATCAAAGAAGAAGACAGACATCTACTATCCAACACCACCACTACCCCCACGAATCCAACACCTTCTCGTGCACCCAGGGATGACCCTACCACATATAGACACACACTCTCTCACACAAACACATTTACACCCGAAGGGGGGTGTAGACTAGCTGCACCTAATGAGAGGACCTGGACGAGCCTCGCGGCACCCGTGTCTAACACACACTTACACTTACAGCACTACACTTATGATTTAAACACCTTACACACACACACACACACACACACACACACACGTACATTTAGGGATTTGCTGTACTTGTTCCGTTATGTTTGGGAGTGGCAATACTGCTTGGTTTCCTTTGGCGGGGCCAAGTATGTGGAACCTAATGTGTGCCTAGCACTGCCGAGGACCTCTGATGGGACAGGTTCTGGAACCGAGCAGCCTATAGGCGCTTGGCAAGCGCATGAATGTTGAGTTATGGGTGTCGGAGCCCATAGCTGGGTCTATCGAAACAAATGGTTGCATTCTGTGAGTACATAGAGGGCGGCTGCCAGTAGTACTTGGGTTTGGGGAACCGTAACTTTGTACCGGAACCCATTCCTAAAATATTCTGGAGTGCTGACAGACATGTATTTCGGCTTCAGGATATCTGGAGGCCCCCCCCCAATTTATTGGGGATTCTCGCTTTAGTTCGAGTATCCTGGGCTGCTGGTGGTCGTTTGGGTGCACACTGTGCCAGTTGTTCGAAAAATCTTCATTCATGAATCGCTCGGCAAACTAAAGTATGGATAACTCAAACAAAAACGCCAAAGGAGTGTTAAAGAGGCCTCGATCGGCTTCGAACGGGTCTGTTGATAACAGTGGAGGTGATTTAAACCCGGGAAATGAGGAAACGCAAGCTGTAAGTCTACAACTGCCGTCTCCAAAATTTTTAATTTTTAAAAACTCGGTGGAAGGGGCCGACTTGTCAAAAGTGTTCCCTTTCCTTATAAATAAAGCGATTGTTGGAAGAGCAGGTCCCGTAGCTTCAATTAAAAAGCTGCAGAACGGGACGATAAGCAAAGCCTATCGCTGTTAAAAATGACGTCGTTTTTTGAAATGGTCAAGGTTTCTGTAGAGCCGCACAGAACCTTGAACTCAACAAAGGGAGTGATAAGCTGTAAAGATCTCTTCCATGTAGACCTGGAGGAGATTAAATCAGAGTTAGCAAATCAAGCTGTTGTAGACGTGTGCCGTATTACGCGCAACGATAAGGGGCAAAAAGTACCAACTGCCTCGTTGATTTTGACTTTTGGTAAACCAACTGTCCCAGACCACATCTATGCCGGATACCAGCACCTTTCGGTAAGGCCATACGTTCTAAACCCGAGACGGTGTTTTAAATGCCAGGGTTTTGGACACGTGAGCTCCGCATGCCGGAAGGATCAGGTATGCGGCAATTGTAGTGGTAATGGTCATGATAGTGAGCAATGCAAAAATGTTCCAAAGTGTTCGAATTGTGGTGGAGACCATCCCGCTCGTTCCTTTGACTGCCCTAAGTTTAAGGACGAGAAATCCATTCTTTCTATCATGGCCAAGGACAAGATATCTTTTTCAGAAGCAAAGAAGGTTTTCAAAAGTTCAAAGTCAATAATTGAAGGTAAATCGTTTGCTGCTGCCACTTCTACTAGTAAATCATCGTGTGCTAATTCTGAAGAGCTAAGTAAAACGGTAAAAGCATTATCGGAATAGGTAGCTCAATTGCTAACTCTGATTTCTGCGGGTTCCACTCCTGATTTGCTATCTAAATCGTCTGAAACGTCTTCCTCTCAAGTGTCTTTAAAAGGAAAGGATACTCACCTTTCGAAAGTTGCTACTAAAACCCTTGTTACAAAGAATCCGAGGCCTGTAATTCCGGAAGCAAATCCATCTTCTTCCAGTCTAGGGCGTAAGAATTAAGTCGCAAGTGTTAAAGTCTTCGTCTAAAAAATCTAGCCCACTTTCTTAGAAAATCTAACACATACCCACCAGTGGTTGTGTCCAAAAAAGAAAAAATACAAACAAAGAAGGAAAAAAAATCAAAGGAAGGAGTTGCTTCCAAGGTGCCTCCTTCCAAAACTTCTATCTCTACAGAGTCGGACATCAATCACAGTAGTGATTCGATGTGCATTGATTCTGATAAAGCTACGACTCATAATCTTGAATCCGAAATGAATCCAGTTATATTTTAAACCTAAGCATTCAATGTCTGCATGTTCAAAAAATAATGTGATACAATGGAATGTTAATGGAGTAAGAAGCCATATTGAAGATCTGAAGGTTCTTGTACGAGATATTTCGCCTTTAATAATATGCCTTCAGGAGACTCACTTGCGTGAATCTCACATTTTCAGTTTCAGGGGTTATTCTGTTTTCAGAGCAGATTTCATCGCTAAGGAAAGAGCCAGAGGTGGTGTAGCCATTCTGGTTCACAACTCAGTCGAGTCGGTTCTTGTGAATATAGTAACTCCTTTACAAGCTGTCGCCGTTCAAATAACCGTACCATTCAAACTTACAATCTGCAGCCTATATTTACCGCCTAATTACAATTTCCAAAACCATGAAGTACGTGACTTAATATGCCAGTTGCCATCGCCGATATTATTACTAGACGATTTTAACGCTCATCATACTGCATCATCAACCTGTAACTCTAGAGGAATACGCATTGAGAGGATAAGGTCCGAATTGAATTTATGTCTTCTTAATAACGGTTCCTATACGCATTTAGCGGCATCTACTGGCAATTGGACCGTTGTTGACTTGTCATTCTGCAGTCCAATTCTGACAACGAAGTTTGAATGGTCGGTATTACCTGATCTTTACGGCAGTGATCATACTCCCATTAATATTTCATTTCGTAATTTCCCTCGTCGGAATCAGCGCCTGCCGCGTTGGATTCTGAAAAAATCAAATTGGGAGGAATTTATGAAGAAATTTGTATCACCAGACATTGAATATAGTGACTGTATAAACACAATAGTGTCTAAATTTAGTCAAAACATTTTACAAGCAGCAGAGAAAACTATTCCAAAAACTTCAGTACGTCCTTCACGTCCACCTGTCCCTTGGTGGAACGAGGAGTGTAGGAAGGCGTTACGTCTACGTAGAAAAGCTCTGAGGAGATTAAACAGAAACCCGACAAGTGAAAACCTTGAGCAATATAAAATTCTTCGTGCAAAAGCTCGTAAAATATTCAGGCAAAGCAGAAAGGATTCTTGGACCCAATACATCGGAACAATATGTAGAACAACACCTACATCTGTTGTGTGGAAGAAATTACGTTCCATTTGTGGTCCGCCTCCATCTGTAGGACTGATGGGACTTCAACAGGCGAACGGATTATTGGTTTCTGACGGTTCCGACATTGTAAACCTTTTAGGGTCATCCTTTGCAAGTTTTTCCTCTTCTGCAGCCTATAACACTGACTTTTGTAAATACAAAAAGCGCATCAGAAAAATTGCCTTTCACTGTCGGTACTTCTAATGATTCTCCTCTGAACTGTCTGTTTACTCTACGTGAGCTACAATCTGTACTGCTGTCCACCAAGGATTCAGCTCCAGGTCCTGACAACCTTGTTTACGCCATGATTAAAAATCTTCCACCGTCGGGTAAGTTATTTCTTTTCGAAATATACAATCGTATGTACGAGGAGCGTACATTCCCTGGCGATTGGTTGGAAGCAACAGTAATTCCCGTTCTTAAACCAGGTAAAGAGAAAACTGATCCAAGTAGCTATCGTCCTATTTCTCTCACCAGCGTGCTATGCAAGCTGGTAGAAAAAAATGATAAATCGTCGCCTTGTTTGGTATTTAGAAACTAATAAATTACTGTCCAAAGAACAGTGCGGTTTCAGACAAGGACGATCTTCGATGGATCAGTTGGTCTTGTTAGAATCTACAATTCAAAATGCCTTCCTCTTGCGTCAAACACTTGTTGCAGTATTCTTTGACCTAGAGAAGGCATACGACATGGCCTGGAGAAGAGGAATACTGAACATTTTAAAATCATGGGGTATACAAGGCAGAATTCTTGCTTTTATTACAAATTTCCTGTCTAATAGATACTTTAGGGTACGTCTTGGAGCTACAGTTTCAGATCGATTTCACTTAGAGAATGGTGTTCCACAGGGGAGTGTACTTAGTGTTACATGTTTGCTATCGCAATCAATGGAATTACCGCTAATGTGCAGTCCCCTGTCCGATGTTCGCTCTTCGTGGACGATTTTGCTATTTATGTAAGCACAAGAAATATGGCAACAGCTGAAAGAACTCTTCAGCTGGTAATAAATAAGTGGCAGACATGGACGAGATCTACTGGCTTTAAATTCTCTGCTGCTAAGACTCAGTGCATTGCCCTCAGTCGCCGTCGACAGATCCAAGCTCCTGCGTTATTTCTAGATGGTATACAGCTCCGGACTTTTCCATCCGTTCGTTTTTTGGGTCTAATATTTGACGAAAGGCTCTCCTGGAGCCCTCGCGTGCGTGATTTAAAGTTACGATGTAACGAAATTCTCGATATGTAGAGGGTTCTTAGTAGTTCTCGATGGGGCGCTGATAGGACCAGTATGCTGATGTTTTATCGTGCTGTAATTCGTTCGCGAATTGATTACGGTAGCATTGTATATTCATCTGCTAGACCATCGATTTTAAAGAAACTAGATCCCGTTCATAACTCTGCAATCCGTCTTGTTTCTGGTGCTTTCCGTTCAAGTCCCGTCGTGAGTGTTCTTGCCGATGCTGGCGAACCATTACTCTCTCGTCGGAGACAGCAGTTACAATTAAGTTACGTATGTAATATATTATGTAAACCATGGCATCCTGCTTATAATACCGTTTTCCATAATCAGTTGCACCAACATTATGAATCCCGACCGCACGCTACAGCCCCTGTTAGCATTAGAACAACCCGTATTTTTTAAGACTTGCGTATTGAACTACTCCCAATGTTTGAAAGGTCCTTTTGTCTTGTCCCTCCATGGATAATCAATATGCCGACCTTTGATTTCTCCTTGTGTACATACCTGAAAGACAACACTCCTAACATTGTGTATCAACGTGAGTTCTCTCGACTGACTAGTTTATATCCATCTGCTAAATTTATTTTCACAGATGGTTCTAAGATGAATGATAATGTTGGGTGCGCGTTTTACTCACAGGAAGAAACATATAAGTATGGATTACCCTCAATTTGTAGTGTCTTTACGGCCGAACTCTTTGCCATCTTAAAGGCTCTGAACACTATTGAATTCGATAGTTTGCATTTCGTAGTTTGTTCTGATTCAAAAAGTGCCCTCCAGGCAATCCAGGATATGTATTCGGTAAACCCTCTGGTTCAAGATGTTCTGTGTTCTGTCCATAGACTTGAACTACGAGGTGCAAGAGTATCTTTTATATGGATTCCTGGTCACTGTGGTATTAGGAAACACTGTAGCGGATAATGCGGCAAAGGAAGCAACTTTTCTGCCGCCATGCACTCAACGTGTAATCTTGTCTGAATTTCTTTATCACGTAAAACATTTAATTCCTCTACAGTGGGAAAATGAATGGGCAGCTACAAGCAGTAACAAATTGAGGGTAATTAAAAGTACTGTTCGTCCTTGGGGGTCGTCAATACGTGCAAGTCGTAGAGAAGAGGTGGTGATCACCCGCCTTCGCATTGGTCACTCCATGTTAACGCATGGATTTCTGATGGAACGCGGTGACCCACCTGAATGCGAGTTCTGTAGGGAAACCATCACAATAAAACATATATTGCTCGATTGTGATGGTTTCCAAAATGTGCGTATTATGTGTGGTCTGAGCAACTGTTTGCAGACGATGTTGGGAGATAGTGTCTCGGCCGTTGACCGGGTTCTAGACTTCCTTCATCGTCTGAATGTTTTAAATAAAATTTAATTTATATATTTGTTATTTCTTGTGTAATTTTATTTATTTATTTTATCTTATAACTTTATTTCTGTTATGTTTATATATACTTTTACGAATTGTTATTAAATTTTATTCATTATTAATTGTTATTTAGTTCTTAAGTATTCGTTATTGTAATATACCTACCTGTTATTTAAATTTTGTTTAATTTATTTTTACTGTTATATTTTGTTGTTGTTTTCTTCTTAGTTAAGTAAAATTTTGTATATTCTTTTTTTTTATAGTTTCATTTTGCGTGACGGCAATGATAACCTTAACGGTTTTTCGCCGCAAAAAAAATTCTCCTAATATGACGATATTACAGCTGGGAACATGAAAACCTGAAGTTTTGGAGCAATATATCGGGACTATTAAACTCTTTAACAAAAAACTATATTTTTGGAATCAGTATTATACCGAGTTCCAAAACATAACCAAAATAAGTAAATATATGGTTACCCTGAAGATTTAATCCATTAATAACACAATCTTTTTTATATCAAATCCTCTATTTTTCCAGAGTTCGAGTCGCTTATAGATAATGTAATTAAGAAACAAGTTTTAAATTAATTAATTACGATTGTGCGACATATTTTATAATAATTTTATAATTGTGTAAAATTTAATATAATAATCAGATTAGTTGTTTTTATTTAAAAATATTACATACTATTTAAAACATTTTCAATTAAAATACAAATGATAAGTATTTATGTGTTTTATTCATTGTACAGAATAGCATTAAAAATAACCTCAATAGTAATATCGAAGTAACAGATGTAACACAAAATCAGCTGTTTTGCTAGAAATTGGGCAAAACCTCTACCACTGTATTATCATAACACAACAACTTTATATTAGACTTTATAGTTTCAAAGCGAAGCTTTTAATGTTAGCTTTGGCGAGGAGTGAACAAAAAAAGTATGCCGAACGGAAGAATGTAACGGAAATATGGAACGAACGAGCAAACGAATTTCGTCGGTGTATCTGTCTCTTTCTTTTTCTCACTTCTTTTCTATAACAGCACATTCGTGTTATATGAAAACAGGTTGCTTTGATTTCGGTATTTTTCCTTAGTTGAAGAACGCGTGCACATTGTAACCCTTTATAAAACATTCGAAATTAATGTAAACGTTTATAATAATTGTTGTTAATATTGTTAGTTTTTAACAGCATAATCTGAAACTTCTTACACCCTACCAGCTTACAATTTAAGCCTAATCAGCTTAAATCAGCTGATCGTTACGAATTAATATAAAACAACTGATCTTTTACTATAACTAAGCTAGGTTCATGTATTTATTTATTTAAACAAAACAAGATATTTCTAAACATATCTTGAAACTATTTATATATTCAGCAAAGATATTATCAATAAAAGTTTCTCTTCTGTCAGTAACTCCCCGAGTTCGACACGTGTACTTTATATATATGTACATAATAAATTCGCTAAAACAGTTTTACAAATTATTGACAATTATTTATATATTACCAGATAATAGATGTCTAAGTGTTTCTTCTTTGTGCTTTTTGTTGGAAATTTTCGCTTGAATTATACCGTCCGTTAACGTATTTAAAATAAATTGCAAATGTATGTTAACATGTTTGAAACACATTATACAAGTAATGTTTGTGATGGCAAAATAACAAAATAGTGAATTGGATTTAATAAATTGTAAAAACAAGTTAGGTATTTTTTTTAACGGAACAGTGTATTTTGACATGAAATCAATAACCCGCAGCTACAAGCACAACTCATCCTGATTGACGGTGTTTTAAATTATATAGAAGGCCTATCGGCTGTTGAGGGCAAGCAATTACAGATAGACGTGTTTTGTAACTGTCAGTAATATTTTGATAGTAATAAATGTAGTCATGGTACCGAATGATTATGTACACTCTAACTTCATTAATATTCATGGTCGTTAATGATTAGAACATATGATTGAATGAGTTTTAATAATTTTGGCGCAATTATTTAATTCGAACTAACACGAAATGCAGCAGATTAATGATTGTTGATATTATCTGATATATTTAATTATTTTTATCTCTTTTTTGTTAATAGTTGTAAAGAAAAAAGTAAGTCTCAAAAGCAATTTTTCGAAAGTAGGATAACCATCGTGAACAAAAATATAATTGACAAATATTATTGTAACTAATAAAGCATAGCTTTTGAAAATGTAAACTGAATTACATTTTTGTTTTGGCAATAAATCAATAATTGTTATTTATTAAAATACATAAAATATTATGTAGCAAGTATAAGAAAAATAATGAGCAGTAGTTTTCATTGTTGCTGACGTCAGCACTTAGTACTTGTATTTTCAATGTCTTTACATCACTTTGTTTGCTGTCCCCTGTATTGGTAATTGTAACGTCTTTTACCGTCGTCTTGTCACAAAAATTATGCAAGTAAGTAAAGTAATGCAGTTACATAACCTGTTCATAACATCCGCCTTTGAAAGCTAAGTTACAATAAAATTGTCTAGGTAAAATGTTTTTCTTCAATATTTGAAAAATAAGTGGAACCGAATATTGTTTCTAGTTTTTTTACCCTTTTATTCAATTTAAATGGCAGTAATGAATAATTATTTCTTAATAAGTTGTGTAAATTTCGTCCAAAAGTTCAATTTTATATCTGGTTTGGGTTTCAGTGAGACTTTATTTAAGAGTTAGACTTATTTTGAAAAAAGGGTATCTCTGTTTCAGAAACTAACATATACGAGATGTGTCATATTTGTGCTAATGTGTGTTTGGCTGACAGATTTTTCAGTGACAGAATTAATGATCACATTACAATCTTGCGTGAGACTTTTTGTTTAATGTTCTCGTTGCAAATTCATAACTATTTATGTTAGGTTTTACATAAAACTTTACCAGTTCGTTAACAGTAGCAAAAGTTAAATAACCATTAAGAAAAATATTCAATTATAAATGCAGAACCTATTTTTTACAAGAAACACTATACGGTGTGTATGTGATATAGACATATTAGGATATGAATAAGTTTTGAAAGATTAAAAAGTTTTTCTTAAATTTTATTTTTTTTATAATATAAGATACAGAAGCAGAGATTTAACTTATTTTTCAAAATTTGGTAAAATTGTGTA